>CM026572.1:7634797-7868889 GCA_015143295.1 Tetracentron sinense | reverse complement strand
TATTATTCATTTTATGCTGGCAGTCAGCAAACATAGTGCCACTTCTATTATTACCCTACAACATGCTTGCTATGGTTTTTCCTCACATCACATTGTTGTCATTAGGGCTACAATCCCTCCCTCCCGTTCTCCCATCACAGCAATACACACGGCAATCCAACTCGCCTACATCTCTCTCCATTCACCATTCATCATTCAACCATTCACACCCTCTCAAACATGGATATATCAAGGAACACAAAGAAAATAAAGGAAAGCAAAACATAAATAGAGGGTACAAGAAGTACCCACCTATAGATCATAGTGAGGAAGAAATTCCCCCCTTCCATACTGACCATGAGATTGCTGCCATCTGCTTGAGGAGCAGCTGCCCCATCACTAGCTTGAGCCGAGCTCTTTAAGTAAAATGACTTGAGGTGTGTGTTTGTGGTTCACAACCCGTTGATTTTCACATGCGCGATGTAAAATCAACCCTAGGTTATGGATCGTCTTCTTCTCCCCCTCCTTCGCTCTCAATCTTCTAAGTATTTAAATAAGCCCTAAATCTCGGGCAGACTCTTAAGGTAAGAGTAACTGCCCAAAAGACTAAACACCCTCACTAAATTTTCTGGCAAAAACGCGAGTACCGCGATCGGGTTAATTACCGCGTCGCTCGGCACGTTGCATACCCGGAGCGATTCGTTTCATAACCGAGCATCGGTTTAATAATTCTTCACTCTCTGGAAAATTTCCCTACCAAAAATCTGACCATCGTAGCCTCCGCTGATCGGTTTTGGAGGACCGTCATCGCTCCATGGCCCGACGAATCGGTGGCCTGCAGGCCCATACTTCGTCATTGGGCCATGAACTTTTAGAACATCGTGTTCGTGAAACGGGCGAGTGACATCCGTGCCTTTTTGATCGTTCAACTTTCTTGCGTTGGTTCGTACTTCGAAAAGGAACATATCTTACATTTCGGAATTTCCACATTTCTTCCTTATTACTATTGCACTCTTTAAGGAAAATGGCTACAAAGTGTCATCCGCTAAATGGTCCAAAGTCGGGGCCTACATCCTCCCCCCCTTACAAAATTTCGTCCTCGTCATTTGCACGAGACATGCTGTTACAGAATCAACAATATCCAAGCTACATAACAAGATCTATCACATTCATTCAAACAATTCCGGGTACTCTCCTCGCTTTGCTGACTGGGTTGCGGTCCTTCAGGCGCTCACCTATGCTGGCTAGTCGCTCTTAGCCCTTTTTCTTTTCCCGAGCATGGATGGTTGCCATTGCACCAGACCAAAGGGTTGTCTTGTGCGAAGTGCACTTGTCTCTCCGTCCAAGATTGAATCGGGTCTCAACCAACGTGAAGCATCTTTCTCGAATTTCTCAACTTTGCAACATGCAGTACTCGAAGGGTCCGCCAATGCTATTCTCCGAAGGCATCCGACCCGTAAACGTTGTGCACCCGCGGCCTGTGAGGTGGAAGAGCTACTCTATCCGTATAAGCCACTTCACCAACCCGCGTGATAATCTCAAATCGGCCACATAGCGGGACTAAGCTTGCCTCTTTTGCCGAATCTCATAATCCCTTGCATTAGAGAGTAACTTTGTCACAACATAATACTCAGTCCCCTACGTGAATGCCAAGTCCCTGCGGCGCGTGTCTGCATATCTCTTTTTGGCGATCTTTTGAGCGGCTTTCTACACCTGATCCCGGATGATTTGCTGTACTAGTTCTAGTCAGTCTTGCCTCCATCACCTCCAACCAGGTACTGTTTTCTTTCTTCCTACCTCATCCCAGTAGAGAGGAGACCTGCAGCTTCGCCCATACAAAGCCTCGAACGGAGCCATTTGGATACTCGCCCGAAGCATATCTTCTATTACTTGGTTCACCCTCTCGGTTTGTCCATCCGTCTGTGGATGAAAAGCAGTGGCTGAAAGCAAGTCGGGACCAATAGCTTCCTGAAATGCTTTCCCAGAATGTGATGTGCATCTCTGGATCCGATCTACACAATACTGACAGCACTCCGTGCACCTTCACCACATTCCTTGAGTACAAGCCTACCTGACTAGAGTTGAAAGTAGTTCGGTAAGGCAAGAAGTGAGCGGACTTCGTCAAACGATCCCCGACTACCCTATCGCGATCTGAACCCCTTGCGTCGTTGGCAGCCAACTAGAAATCCTGGCTATGTTCTCGCCCATTTCACTCGGGAATCGGAAGGACTGTCCTATACCTCGTGGCCGCATGTGTTCTTCTGCTTTCACCTGTTGGCACACCAAGCACCGTGCTACATATTCCGCAACCTCCCTCTTCATATTCCACCACCAAAAGTGACTCTTGAGGTTCCGGTACATCTTCGTACCCCCTGGATGCACAGTGTACTTTGCCCGGTGGGCTTCATCCATAATCTCCCTCCGAAGATTTGCATTGGCTGGAACACACAGCCTTCCCTTGAATGTGATAGCACCTCGGCTAGTGAGAGAGAAGTCCTCACTACCCTTAGCAATTTCCTTGTCCCGATAAGCCAACAATTCAACATCCGTGGCTTGGTATTCTTGGATCAAATCTATAATGTATGGCCGAACCGTGACATTTGCCAAGATAGGACTACAGACAGAGTCATTCACACTAATGTCCAGATTTGCCAAGTCTTCAAGTAGCTTCCATTCCTGCACTAACATGCATGCTAATAACCACGGAGGTCTTCTACTCAAAGCATCAGCCAATACATTTGCTTTACCCGGGTGGTATTGAATGGTACAGTCATAGTCCTTCAGAAATTCCATCCAACGCCTTTGCCTTAGATTCAGCTCCTTTTGGGAAAAGAGGTACTTGAGACTCTTGTGATCGGTAAATACATAGAACTCCACCCCATAAAGGTAATGATGCCAAATCTTAAGTGCAAACACGACCGCCGCAAGCTCCAAGTCATGCGTGGGATAATTCTTCTCATGCTCCTTCAACTGCCTGGATGCATAGGCAATGGCTTTCTTGTGCTCCATGAGTACACACCCAAGTCTAACGTGTGAGGCATCACTATACACCTCATACCCATAAGGTCCAGATGGCACAGTAAGGACCGGGGCTGTAGTAAGCCTCTTCTTCAGTTCCGTGAAACTGATCTCGCACTTATCACTCCATACAAACTTGGCGTTCTTCCTTGTCAGGTAAGTGAGTGGTGCTGCAAGGCTAGAGAAACCCTCTACGAATCTCCTGTAGTAGCCTGCCAATCCAAGAAAACTGCGTATCTCAGTAACACTCTTGGGCCTCGCCCAACTCATAACTGCTTCGATCTTCTTCGGATCTACCGAGATACCTTCTGCAGAAACAACGTGGCCTAGGAATGCCACCTCTTCCAACCAAAACTCACACTTACTGAGTTTAGCGTATAGCTTGTGCTCTCTCAGCATTTCCAAAGCAAGGCGAAGGTCTCGCATGTGATCTTCCCGTGTCTGGGAATACACCAAGATATCGTCGATAAACACTATTACGCATCGATCTAGGTATGGCCGGAACACCCGGTTCATTAAATCCATAAAAGCTGCCGGCGCGTTTGTGAGACCAAAAGGCATTACCAAGAACTCGTAGTGTCCGTATCGAGTCCGGAAAGCCGTTTTGGGAATATCTTCCGCCTTAATCTTCAACTGGTGATAGCCGGATCGAAGATCTATCTTTGAGAAAAATCTTGCTCCCTTCAACTGATCGAACAAGTCATCAATCCTAGGCAAGGGATACCTATTCTTTATAGTGACTTTGTTCAATTACCGGTAATCGACACACATCCGCATCGAGCCATCTTTCTTCTTAACAAACAACACCGGGGCACCCCACGGTGAGACACTTGGTCGAATGAAGCCAAGGCCTTGCAATTCCTCCAACTGAGTCTTCAACTCCTTGAGTTCAATAGGGGCCATTCTATATGGAGCTCTGAAAACAGGAGCTGTGCCTGGTGCAAGCTCGATCACAAACTCAATCTCCCTATCTGGAGGTAATGTCGCGACCCAAAATACCCCCTAGGAGTTAAGGATACTTTGACTCGTGACCGCCGTATCATACCTCCAGTATGATACATAAGGCACACGTGGAAACCTGTCAGAGTACCTGAATATACATAGCGGAAATGAAATACAATGCACAGCGGAAAATAAAATACTAAACATAGCGGAAGCAAAAATGAATACTCCTATAGCTTGGCTCAAGTAAGAACCAACAAGTATACGTGTGTGAGAAACCCAAAAGTGGAGTGGACAAACCCCACACTCAAATAACAAAATGACACAAGTTCTAAGTCGGTCGATCAACAGAAATCGAAGTCACGACTCCTATCTAGAGCACCATCGTCATGATAGTGATCCATGGAAGGCTCCGGGTCACGGTACTCTTCCTCGACCCAAGGTTCGTCGCCACACAAATCGAATGGAACCCGAGCACCTGCCGATCATAACAATATCGACTGAGCATGGAATACTCAGTGTATACAAACTAATAACAATAAAGCGGTTTGGCATAGAGCATACAAGACATGGAGAATGAAATCCGTAAAATCCTTAAAGCATGGAAATCGTGAAAGCATATGTGAGATCATATTCGAAACCAAAACTGTAACCGTGTGAGTCAATCGATAATCATAGCCTTATGAGTTCTTGTGAGTTCATGGAGTTACTTAGAGTCATTATGATCCGTAGAGACATAGAGCATAGAGCAATACCGTAGAGCATTTCCATAGAGCATAACCTTAGAGATCTTAGAGCATTTCATTGTGATCCGTGGAGCTTGTGAGACGATCTTAGAGCATTATCATAGAGTTTCCTTGTGAGCATGGTATGATCCTTAGAGCTTGTGAAACGATCTTAGAGAAATCATAGAGTTACTTAGAATCATTCATTATTCGTCTTTTCGTGAAAAACCTTTATTTGTACTTGGAGAAATCCATGGAAACCATCGGTTTATGCGAGACATGCGAGCATATGCACTTAATAAGAGAAATCATCATATTTAAGCATAGAATCCCTTAGAGGTATTTTATCAAACACTTAGAGTGCATCATAATAGTAACCTTCATCCAAGTATATAATCACACCTTTTCATACATAGAATCAATACATATAGATAGGGCATATATAAGAAGAATCATATCTATTAACTAGTAGGATTGCAAGATTGTAGTAGAGTGTATCTACCTTGGTGAAATCAAAGATTTTGATTCCCAAAGGCTTGAACAAGCAATAACCTTGTGTTCTTGGTTGAGAATCACCAAGGGAAGTGGAAGAACCTTGATCTTCCACAAGCTTGATCAACAAGTAGTTCCTCTCCTTCTTCTCTCTCTCAAAATCTCCTAAGGTAGGGCACAGAGGGTTTCTGAAACCCTAAGGCACGAACTCAGCCTATTTATAGGCAAGGGGTTGTGTTTAAAGTCTTAAACACCCTTAATGAAGAAAAACTGCGTATGACCGATCGATCGGTGGTATGGACCGAGCGATCGGTGGCTTACCGGTCGATCGGTGTTATGGACCGAGAGATTGGTCAAAAACACACTCTCTGGAATTTTTCCCCATACAAAAAAGTTAACCGTGCGACAGCCATCGAGCGATCGGTAGTGGACCGATCGATCGCAGGTAATGACCGAGCGATCGGTGCTCTGTATGTCTGGACTGTTTTGACCATATCTTTTTACTCGCTCGTCGGATTTCGACGATTCAACTTGCGTTGGATCCGTCTTTCAAAAACGAACATTTCTGACATTTCGGAATTTCCGATTTCTCCCTTATTTATTAATTACACCATGAAAACTATGAAAACGGCCAATTAGCTACGAAGGTGCTATTCATTAAGGATGAAAAAGTCCGGGGTGCTACATTCTCCCCCCCTTACAAAAATTTCGTCCTCGAAATTTGGACGATACATACATGCGTAAAACTATAACAAAATACAAGGGAAATGCCAAGGCCTTAAACAAATAAATGGGGGTACTTCTCTCGTACTTCGGCTTCTCGCTCCCATGTAGCCTCTTCCTTGGAATGATGCTGCCACTTCACTAGGACTAAAGGGATAGTCTTGGTTCGCAACACTTGATCTCGACGATCCAAAATCTGAACTGGTTGTTCAACCAACGTAAGATCCTCTCGAATCTCAACAGGATCAAGAGCGATGACGTGAGACGGATCCGAAATGTATTTTCTAAGCATAGAGACGTGAAATACATTATGGACCGCTGCCATGTGAGGCGGTAGTGCTACCCTGTAAGCAACCTCACCAACCCTTGTGACGATCTCAAATGGTCCCACGTACCTAGGACTGAGCTTTCCCTTCTTCCCGAATCTCATGATTCCCCGACTCGGCGAAATCTTCACAAAGACCCGATCTCCAACTCGGAACTCTAAATCTCTGCGGTGTATATCCGCATAGCTCTTCTGCCTATCCTGAGCACTTTTCAATCGCTCCCGGATAATTTTGACCCTTTCTGCGGTCCGCTCTATCAACTCAGGACCAAGAATCTTCCTCTCACCAACTTCATCCCAGTATAGCGGTGATCGACAACTCCGACCATACAGAGCTTCAAAAGGTGCCATCTGAATGCTTGCCTGATAGCTATTGTTGTAGGCAAACTCAACCAACGGCAATTGTTCCTCCCAACTACCCTGAAAATCCAGCATACAAGCTCGGAGCATATCCTCCACTACTTGATTCACCCTCTCCGTTTGTCCATCGGTCTGAGGATGGAAGGCGGTACTGAATTCTAAACGAGAACCCATAGCATCCTGGAAAGTTTTCCAAAACCTGGAAGTAAACCGAGGATCTCGATCAGACACGATAGAAACTGGCACACCGTGCAGTCGAACCACCTCCTTAACATATAGGGCTACCAACTGATTTGCATTGAAAGTAGTTCGGTACGGAATAAAATGTGCAGACTTAGTCAACCTGTCCACAATCACCCAAATAGCATCGGAGCCCTTCGCCGTTCGCGGCAAACCCACAATGAAATCCATCGAGATGTTCTCCCATTTCCACTCCGGAATAGGAAGGGACTGCAAAAGACCTGCCGGCCTTTGATGTTCGGCTTTTACCTGCTGGCAAATCAAACATCTGGCGACGTACTCAGCGACTTCCCTCTTCATGTTTCGCCACCAGTAGTGCTTCTTGAGATTCTGGTACATCTTAGTACCTCCCGGATGTACCGTGTACTTTGATCGGTGAGCTTCATTCAAAATTTCATCCCTCAAAACTATGTCGGCGGGGACACACAACCTGCCCTTAAATGTGATAGCACCATCATCATTTAAAGCGAACTCCTGATTGCCGTTACTCACCGACTTGTCTCGGTAAGCAAGCAACTCAACATCTGAATTCTGTAACTCCTTGATCTGGCTCAAGATCTGTGGCCTAACCACCACATTGGACATTATCGGCCCATACGTGACATGCCTGAGAGTAGTGTCCAAATGACACATATCATGTAATAACTTCCACTCTTGCACTCTCAATTGAGCCATAACTCCGTAAGGTTTTCTGCTAAGAGCATCGGCTACCACGTTAGCCTTACCCGGGTGGTACTGGATGGAACAGTCGTAGTCCTTCATGAACTCCATCCAACGACGCTGCCTCATATTCAACTCCTTCTGGAGGAAAAGATACTTCAAGCTCTTGTGGTCTGTGAACACCACGAACTCTTCTCCGTAGAGGTAGTGACGCCAAAGTTTCAGTGCAAAGATGACTGCAGCGAGCTCTAAGTCATGTGTGGGGTAGTTTTGCTCATGCTCCTTCAGCTGACGGGAAGCATAGGCGACCACCTTTTTATGCTGCATCAAAACACATCCAAGTCCCACTAGTGAAGCATCACTATAGACTTCAAAACCACCGCTCCCAGATGGAACTGCAAGAACAGGAGCCGAAGTAAGCTTCTTTTTCAACTCCAAGAAACTAGCCTCGCACTTATCACTCCAAGTGAACCTCGTGTTCTTCCGTGTGAGATAGGTAAGCGGAGCTGCTAAACTTGAAAATCCTTCCACAAACCTTCTGTAATATCCTGCCAACCCGAGGAAACTACGAATCTCGGTGACACTCTTCGGTCTTTCCCAATTCATCACCGCTTCAATCTTTGCAGGATCAACTGAAATACCTTCAGCAGATACCACGTGTCCAAGAAAAGACACCTTGTTCAGCCAGAACTCACACTTGCTCAACTTAGCATACAGACTATGCTCTCGAAGTGTCTGCAACACCAGACAGAGATCTCTCGTGTGATCCTCCTGTGACTGTGAATACACAAGGATATCATCTACGAACACGATCACACATTGATCGAGAGACGATCTGAACACCCGATTCATCAAATCCATGAATGCTGCCGGCGCGTTAGTCAGTCCAAAAGACATGACCAAAAACTCGTAATGACCGTATCGAGTTCGGAATGCTGTCTTCGGAATGTCCTCTTTCTTGATCTTCAACTGATGATAACCAGATCGAAGGTCAATCTTGGAGAAAAACTGCGCACCCTTCAATTGGTCAAACAAGTCGTCTATCCGAGGCAATGGATAACGATTCTTGATCGTGACCTTGTTCAATTGCCTGTAATCAATACACATACGCATTGATCCATCCTTCTTCTTCACGAAGAGAACCGGAGCTCCCCAAGGTGAAACACTTGGCCGGATAAAACCAAGGCCTTGCAATTCTTCTAATTGCTCTTTTAACTCCTTAAGCTCAATAGGGGCCATCCTATACGGAGCTCTTGAAATCGGAACTGTGCCTGGAGCTAACTCAATCGCAAACTCGATTGCAAGATCGGGAGGCAATCCCGGCAATGTTTCCGGAAAAACATCCATATACTCACATACCACTGGAATGGGTGTGGAGTCTCGCACTTCTACACCCTCGAGACTAAGAGCTGTAAAGCGGGCAATGTCTCTTCTCTGAAGTCCCTTGAAATGAAACGGCTTTAACCCCACGGGTTTAAAATGCACCACCTTCTCGAAACACGCCACGTGTCCATGGTGAGTTGAGAGCCAATCCATACCTAGGATGACATCGAAATCCCAATCCTGAAATCCCAGAAGGATCAAGTCGGCTGGCAACTCGTGCTGCATGACTTGTACAACACTATCCGGATACACTTTATCTGTCTCAATAGATTTTCCCAATGGAGTCGAAATGGACAACTCCCTAAGTAGCTTGCTTGGCTCGGACGTAAAGCCTTTGGCAAAGCTTGGTGAAACGAACGAGTGAGTGGATCCTGTGTCTATCAACACTCTTGCCAAACATTCATTTACGAGCAACGAACCTGAGAATTTGAATCATCCCAGTTATAACACAACTGTACATATAGATACAAACATCGCAAAACACCACATAGGATATATATAGATACGAACATATCATGGCAATATTAGAACTTCGACAAAGACTAGTTCGCGCGTACCTTGCACAACATCATCAGATGCCTGTGCGTCTTTATCAGTCATGGCAAAGACTCTGCCCTGGTTCGCCTGACGAGGCTGCTGGGTAGGCTGCAAGGATCTAGAGGCCTGAGATGAAGACCCCTGAAGTGAATTCTGCCTGCCTGGAGGCCGAACTCCCTGTGATCCAGACTGTGACTGCTTGCGCGGGCAATCTCGAATCATGTGGCCCATCTCGCCACAGTGGAAGCATCCACCTGACATTCTTCGGCAATCTCCAGTCTTATGCCGACGACCACATACGGCGCACTCCTCAAATGTCTGCGATGTGGAGGAAGCCGGAGGCATAACCCTCGTAGCTTGCGATGCCGTAGGACGCGGTGCCTGAGGCGCAAAAGAAGGTCTCTGAGCCGACATCGGCTGGGAGAACCGGTACGGTGCAGTCCTAGTCCTTTTCTCTGAAGAACTACTCGACTGACCCCGAGACATGCTCTTCCCGAAGCCACTGTCTCTTCTTCTCACGAAGTCTTCCGCATTCTTTTCGGCGATCTTCGCCTTCCCTACTATCTCTCTCCAAGACTCTACCTGGAGGATGGACACCCGATCTCGGATGAAAGCCTTCAAGCCCATCTCAAACTTCCTGACCTGTAGGTCTTCAGTAGCCACCAAGTGCGGAGCAAACCTAGACAACTCGGTGAACTTAGCCTCATACTCGGCTACGCTCATCGACCCTTGCTCCAAAAGCATAAACTCTCTCGCCTTTTGTTCCCGAATAAACCTGGGAAAGTACTGGTCCCTGAAAGTCTCTAAGAACTCCGCCCAAGTCCAGGGCACACCTGCCTTAGCAACATCCCTCTGCCTTTGGGCAGCTCTCCACCAGTGTTCGGCTTCACCTTCCATCACGAAGGAAGCCCATTCTACCCTTTGCTCATCGGTACAACGGAGAGCCCGGAAGGTCTTCTCCAGCTGCATAATCCAAGACTCGGCCACCATGGGGTCCAGAGTGCCATAGAATGTAGGAGGCCGCAGTCTCCTAAAAGCTTCGAGCCCCGCGGTGTGATGCACCGGTGTAGGCACAGGCGTGGACGGTGGGGTAGGCATAGGCCTCGCTGCCAACAATGCCAAAGTCTCGGCTATGGAGTCCATAGCATTTGAGAAATACAATGGTTCCTCTTCTCTCGGAACTTCACTCTCGGCCCTCCGAGTATGGTAACCTCGACCCCGATTGACACGTCTCATGATCTCAAATCCTGAGATTAATTTGGCAAAACATGAGTCTAACTTGGATACCAAACCTCACATATCATATAGCAATTCAATAATCATGGAATGCTATACCGCACATAGTACACATCGAGGTATATATATATCATCATATAATTATACTTTAGAGCCTATACTAGAACCTCGCATAGGACCACATCAATCTCGGATCCTATACTGACCTAAGGATTCACTTGATACCGGTTATGTCGTGGTAACAAGCCTAACACAACTGAGTCCTTCTGAGTTCTAAGTTCAACTCATAGGAATTACTTCCGCTTAGGCCAAGCCTGAGTGACCTAAATAAGTCTGTCGTTAGACATAACTAGCTCTGATACCAAGTCTGTCGCGACCCAAAATACCCCCTAGGAGTTAAGGATACTTTGACTCGTGACCGCCGTATCATACCTCCAGTATGATACATAAGGCACACGTGGAAACCTGTCAGAGTACCTGAATATACATAGCGGAAATGAAATACAATGCACAGCGGAAAATAAAATACTAAACATAGCGGAAGCAAAAATGAATACTCCTATAGCTTGGCTCAAGTAAGAACCAACAAGTATACGTGTGTGAGAAACCCAAAAGTGGAGTGGACAAACCCCACACTCACATAACAAAATGACACAAGTTCTAAGTCGGTCGATCAACAGAAATCGAAGTCACGACTCCTATCTAGAGCACCATCGTCATGATAGTGATCCATGGAAGGCTCCGGGTCACGGTACTCTTCCTCGACCCAAGGTTCGTCGCCACACAAATCGAATGGAACCCGAGCACCTGCCGATCATAACAATATCAACTGAGCATGGAATACTCAGTGTATACAAACTAATAACAATAAAGCGGTTAGGCATAGAGCATACAAGACATGGAGAATGAAATCCGTAAAATCCTTAAAGCATGGAAACCGTGAAAGCATATGTGAGATCATATTCGAAACCAAAACTGTAACCGTGTGAGTCAATCGATAATCATAGCCTTATGAGTTCTTGTGAGTTCATGGAGTTACTTAGAGTCATTATGATCCGTAGAGACATAGAGCATAGAGCAATACCGTAGAGCATTTCCATAGAGCATAACCTTAGAGATCTTAGAGCATTTCATTGTGATCCGTGGAGCTTGTGAGACGATCTTAGAGCATTATCATAGAGTTTCCTTGTGAGCATGGTATGATCCTTAGAGCTTGTGAAACGATCTTAGAGAAATCATAGAGTTACTTAGAATCATTCATTATTCGTCTTTTCGTGAAAAACCTTTGTTTGTACTTGGAGAAATCCATGGAAACTATCGGTTTATGAGAGACATGCGAGCATATGCACTTAATAAGAGAAATCATCATATTTAAGCATAGAATCCCTTAGAGGTATTTTATCAAACACTTAGAGTGCATCATAATAGTAACCTTCATCCAAGTATATAATCACACCTTTTCATACATAGAATCAATACATATAGATAGGGCATATATAAGAAGAATCATATCTATTAACTAGTAGGATTGCAAGATTGTAGTAGAGTGTATCTACCTTGGTGAAATCAAAGATTTTGATTCCCAAAGGCTTGAACAAGCAATAACCTTGTGTTCTTGGTTGAGAATCACCAAGGGAAGTGGAAGAACCTTGATCTTCCACAAGCTTGATCAACAAGTAGTTCCTCTCCTTCTTCTCTCTCTCAAAATCTCCTAAGGTAGGGCACAGAGGGTTTCTGAAACCCTAAGGCACGAACTCAGCCTATTTATAGGCAAGGGGTTGTGTTTAAAGTCTTAAACACCCTTAATGAAGAAAAACTGCGTATGACCGATCGATCGGTGGTATGGACCGAGCGATCGGTGGCTTACCGGTCGATCGGTGTTATGGACCGAGAGATCGGTCAAAAACACACTCTCTGGAATTTTTCCCCATACAAAAAAGTTAACCGTGCGACAGCCATCGAGCGATCGGTAGTGGACCGATCGATCGCAGGTAATGACCGAGCGATCGGTGCTCTGTATGTCTGGACTGTTTTGACCATATCTTTTTACTCGCTCGTCGGATTTCGACGATTCAACTTGCGTTGGATCCGTCTTTCGAAAACGAACATTTCTAACGTTTCGGAATTTCCGATTTCTCCCTTATTTATTAATTACACCACGAAAACTATGAAAACGGCCAATTAGCTACGAAGGTGCTATTCATTAAGGATGAAAAAGTCCGGGGTGCTACAGGTAATCTCGGTAACTCCTCTGGAAATACATCCAGGAATTCACTCACAACCGGAATAGTCGATGAGTCCTTTGCTTCAGGGTTAGCTAAGCTCAACGCCGCAAAGCAGGCAATGTCTCTACTTCTCAACCCTCGAAAGTGAAATGGTTTTCCTTCTACCAGCTTGAAGAGTACCATCTTCTCAAAGCAAGCTACATGCCCATGATGTGTTGCTAACCAATCCATTCCCAATATAACATCAAAGTCTTGGAATCCAAGGACGATGAGATCAACTGCCAACTCGTGGCTTCCAACTTGGACCGCACTATTTCTATACACTTTATCTGCCAATACTGTTTTGCCGAGCGGAGTCGAAATGGCTAACTCCGGTTTTAGATGACTAGGCTCCACAGAAAAGCCTTCTGAAAAACTCGGCGCGACAAACGAATGAGTAGACCCGGTATCAATCAACACTCGAGCCAAATACTCATTGACTAGTAGGGTTCCTGAAATTTTAACTAGTGGAGTTAATCCATGCATCAACAGTGTATACATGTAGGTATATATACATATGTCACATGCCAAGTACGTACACAACCAATTAACACTTTAACAGTTTAATTTAGGGATAATTAAATGAGCTACAACTGCGTACCTTGCACTACATCGTCAGATGCAAGTGCATCACCCTCCGTCAAGGCAAATACACGCCCCTGGTTTGCCTGGCGAGACTGAGGTATAGACCGGGTAGTCTGAGATGACGCCTGATATGATCCTGCTGGGTGTGCTCCCAGCCTACTACCCTGAGACTGGCCAGGTAAATACCCGCTAGGGCAATCCCTGATCATGTGGCCCTGGCGACCGCAATGATAACATCCACCAGATGCTCTTCGGCAATCTCCTGCCGGATGCCTTTTGCCGCATGAAGTGCAAACCTCATTTGTGTAGGCCGGAGGGGCCGAAGGTGGTGTATACCTCGCTGCCTGAGGTGTAACTGGCCGTGGGGCCAGAAGAGCCTGAGGTCGAGGTGCCTGTGGCACGTACTGCCGAGGTGCTGGAGGCGCATAAGTCGGCCCCATCTGTGGTGTTGGCCATGTATACTGATAAGGACCAGTCCGGGCCCGCCTCTCTAAAGGTACCGAACCACTAGATTGGCCTCTCGCCAATTCTCTCTTCTTGGACACGGTCTCTGAATTGGTCTCAACCAACAAGGTTTTATCCACTACTTCGGCGTAAGTGGTGTGCCTGAAGACCGACACTTTCTCCATGATGACATCCTTGAGCCCTTGCTCAAACCTCCTCGCCTTTATTGCCGCGGTGGCAATCATATGTGTCGCGAAGCGTGATAGCTCCAAGAACTTGGCCTCATAAGCGGCCACAGACATCAAACCTTGCTCAAGGTTGATGAATTCTCTCTCTTTCTTTTCCCGAGCTCCAACCGGGAAATACTTCTTATAGAACGTGTCCTTAAACTCCTCCCAAGTCCACGGTTGACTTTGCATGGTCAAGTCCCGTGTCCTCAATGCGGACAACCACCAATGGTGGGCTTCGCCCTCCAGCATAAAAACTGCCCATGCCACTTTCTCTTCCTCTGTAGGAGAGAGCACTGCAAATATCTTCTCAACCTGGAGGATCCAAGCCTCCGCAGTAAGAGGGTCCACACTCCCATGGAAGGATGGAGGCCTCAATCTCCGGAATGCCTCAACTCCAGCTGTACGATGTACTGGAGCTCCCGGCGGTGGAGTAGGTGCCGCTGATGCCGGTATAGTTTGCCGAGCCGCCAGGATGGCGAGTGTCTCAGCAATAGAGCCTAAGACCTGGGAGAGGTCCGGCTGCTCATCCTCATCTCTGGAAGAAGATGAAGCTCTGGTGTGCGGTCCACGACCCCGTGTGCCCCGCCTCATGACTAAAGTCCTGAGAACAATAGCACCACATGAGTCTAACTTGCAACCACAGTTTATTGCAATGTCATTTCACAATAATTCAATTTGTATTAGTTGTATAATACTAATATACATCACATCAAGTCATCAGAGTATTCATCACATTATACTTATACTTTAGTGTTCTAGCGTACCTAGCACCCGTACTTGGTTGAAACAACCATTTTGATTAAGACTAAAGTTTAGTCTTACACTTGGATCAAGACTGTCTTTCGACTTACTTTCTTCCTAACTTGTTTCCTGACATATGCTCTTGTCAAGCCGTGGCATAAGATTCTAAGTGACCCTAGAGACCTAAAGCCTAAGCTTTGATACCACTTCTGTCGCGACCCAAAACCCACCCTAGGAGTTAGAGTGAATCTTGGACGACTTAATCATGACTTGCTTGACGAACCAACCTGCAAAACTCACAGAACATATACAATAGAGGATAACAATGGAAGCATAACTATAAAACACAGCGGAAGTCTAACAAACCTCTAAGTATATACACATGGTCCAAGTTTAATACAAAAGAAAACAAAACAAAGAAAGTACGGACATGCCAGCCAAAATACATGGATATAATCACTCATGCTCACCCACAGCTAATCCACTCAGAATCTAACACCACCTATTGATAACCCTCTACGGGAGGTTCCTCCAAAGGTTCCTCGACGTACTCCTCCTCCACCCAAGGGCGAGGAGCACAGACATCAAATGGGGCAACAGCTCCCTCAGAACCTGCCGACATAAGAAGTACGGCTGAGCATGGAATACTCAGCGGGTACTAAATACTAACCAATAGTCATAGCATGAGATAGCAATGCACACATATATATATATATAAAACAGGAACAGTTCATATCATACAAGGAAGTAAAGCAGTTTGTAATCATGCTTGCATTCAGAAAAGCCGATAAAACCCTTGAAAACCTTGTGCACTTGACTTGACTGGAAATACCATTTCCGTGCTTGAAAACTTGTCATATCATGCGTGTCATGCCATGTCATGCTTGCTTGGAAAGTAAACTACTTGTGAGGGAAGGGAGACCCTTCTTCCTAGAATGCTTATGCTTGTCATGCCATGTCTTGTCATGCTTGCTTGGAAAAGTAACTACTTGTGAGGGAAGGGAGACCCTTCTTCCTAGAATGCTCATGCTTGTCCTTCCACTTGTGAGATTCACTTGTGAGATGTCCTTGTGAGATGCACTTGCGAGGGAAGGGAGACCCTTCTTATGATATGTATGCACTTGCGAGGGAAGGGAGACCCTTCTTATGAAAATGCATGATTGTCTTGTCCTTGCCAAAAGCGAGGTAAGACATATCGTAGGATATGCCCCACCTCTAAATCCCATTTTGGAAAAACCTCGGTAAATCATGTCATGTATGTGTGCTCGTGAGGTCGTGTGCATACTTGCATTTGGAATTAAATATGGCATTTGAGTAATTCATAACACATAACATCAATGATTTGAGCAATTTAATATTCATATCATTTAGGGAAAGCGAACAATCACACTATCATGACCCTAACAATTTCCATAAACCTTAAACATGCATTTTCTTAATTTATTATTCATTTTATTCACCTTGGCATTTCATCAAACATAGTGCATTCATTATTTATTAACCCTACAACATGCTTTTCTAGGTGGGTTTTACTCACATCACATATGTATGTTCATTATGGGTACAATGCCCTCCCCGTTCATCCATCACATCAATACACACGGCATCCAATTGCCTACATTCATCTCCATTCACCATTCACAACCCATCTCATAATACATGGATATATAAAGGAACACAAAGAAAATAAAGGAAAAGAAGAACTATAACTAGGAGGGTAGCAAGAAGTACCGACCTTGATCAAGTGAGGAAGAAATCCCCCTTTCCAAAACGACCGTGAGTTGCTGCCCTAGCTTGAGGAGAGTGCCCCACACGAGCTTGAGCCGAGATCTTGAAGAAAATGGACTTGAGGTGAGTGTGGGTTCACAACCCTTTGATTTCACCTCCAAAAATCAAACCCTAGGTTAGTGATCGTCTTCTTCTCCTCTCCTTAGCTCTCAATCTTCTAAGTATTGTAAATAAGCCCTAAAGGCTCGGGCAAGACTCTTAAGGTAAGAGTAAACTGCCCAAAAGACTAATACACCCTTACTAAATTTTCTGCAAAAAAGCGAGTACCGAGTGATCCGTGTTAATGACCGATCGATTGGTTGCCTACCGATCGATCGGTTTCATAACCGAGCGATCGGTTAAAATTTCACTCTCTGGAAAATTTCCCCATACAAAAATCTTGACCAGTCGATAGCCTCCGAGCGATCGGTTTTGGACCGATCGATCGCTCCATGGACCGAGCGATCGGTGGCCTGCAGGTCCAGACTGTTTTGGCCATAACTTTTGACTCGTTCGTCCGATTTTGACGATTCAACTTGCGTTGGGTTCGTACTTCGAAAAGGAACATTTCTAACGTTTCAGAATTTCCAATTTCTTCTTTATTTATTAATTGCACTACTTTAAAAGAAAAATGGCTACGAAAGTGTCATGCATAAATGTCAAAAGTTCGGGGCTCTACAGTCCACACTCGCATGGGAGGATGGAGGCCTCAATCTCTGAAATTCCTCAACTCCAGCTGTATGATGTACTGGAGCTCCAGGCGGTGGAGTAGGTGCCGCTGATGCCGGTATAGTTTGCCGAGCCGCCAGGATGGCGAGTGTCTCAGCAATAGAGCCTAAGACCTGAGAGAGGTCCGGCTGCTCGTCCTCACCCGTGAAGAAGAGGAAGCTCTGGTATGTGGTCCACGACCCCGTGTGTTCCGTCTCATGACTAAAGTCCTGAGAATAATAACACCACATGAGTCTAACTTGAAACCACAGTTTATTTCAATGTCATTTCACAATAATTCAATTTGTATTAGTTGTATAATACTAATATACATCACTTCAAGTCATCAGAGTATTCATCACATTATACTTATACTTTAGTGTTCTAGCGTACCTAGGACCCGTACTTGGTTAAAGCAACCATTTTAGACTAAGACTAAAGTTTAGTCTTACACTTGGAACCAGACTCGCTCCCGACTTACTTCCTTCCTAACTTATTTCCTAACATATGCTCTTGTCAAGCCGTGGTATAAGATTCTAAGTGACCCTAGAGACCTAAAGCCTAAGCTCTGATACCACTTCTGTTGCGACCCAAAACCCACCCTAGGAGTTAGAGTGAATCGTGGACGACTAAATCATGACTTACATGACTTGCTTGACAAACCACCTGCAAAACACCCACAGAGCATATACAATAGAGGATAACAGCGGAAGCATAACTATGAGACACAGCGGAAGTCTAACAAACCTCTAAGTATATACACATGGTCCAAGTTTTAATACAAAGAAATCAAAACAAAGAAAGTGCGGACATGCCCGCCAAAATACCTGGATATAATCACTCATGCTCACCCACAGCTAATCCACTCAGAATCTAACACCACCTACTGATAACCCTCTACGGGAGGTTCCTCCAAAGGCTCCTCGACGTACTCCTCCTCCACCCATGGACTAGGAGCACAAACATCAAATGGAGCAGCAGCTCCCTCAGAACCTGCCGACATAAGAAGTACGGCTGAGCATGAAATACTCAGCGGGTACTAAATACTAACCAACAGTTATAGCAAGAGATAGCAATGCATACCCAGGAAACAATATAGATATATATGAATCAGGAACAGTTAATATCATACAAAGAAATAAGGAAATTCATAATCATGCTTGCAGTTCATGAAAAGCCGATAAAATCCTTGAAAAACACCATGCACTTGACTTGACTTAAAATACCGTTCACGTAATTGGGAACTTATTTACCGTGTCATGCTTGTATCATGCTTGCTTATTCGGAATTTAAACATGTTCACATGCCTAGTTGTCATTCATAACCCATCGCAACTAGTATCCTATATGATGAATGATATGCCTAGTTGTCGTTCATAGTCCGTCGCAACTAGTACCTTATATGCGGAATGACATGCCTAGTTGCCGTTCATAGCCCGTCGCAACTAGCATCCATGCAGAATGTGTATGACTAGTTGCCGTTTATAGCCCGTCACAACTAGCATCCATGCGGAATGATATGCCTAGTTGCCGTTCATAGTCCGTCGCAACCAGTACCCTAAATGCAGATGGGTCTGCCTAGTTGCCGTTCATAGTCCGTCGCAACCAGTACCCTATATGCAGATGGGTCTGCCTAGTTGCCGTTCATAGTCCGTCGCAACTAGCATCCATACGTGTCATGTCATGCCATGAGTATCATGAAATGCCATGCTATGCGTGTTATGCGATGCTATGCCATGCGTGTAATGCGATGGGATGGGAGACCCTTCCCTATACAATGCATGATCATCTTGTCCTTGACAAAAGTGGAGTGAAACATATCGTAGGATATGCCCCACCTCTACATCTCGTCCTTGAAAACATCGGTAAATCACGTCGTTTCATGCCGTGCTCGTGTAATTGTGTACACACTTGCAATGGAAATTAAATATGACATTTTGGGGAATTCACAATACATTGCACATCACCATATATACAAGTAATAAATTAAACAATTTAGGGAAAGCGCGAAAACACACTACCATAACCCTAGCAATTTCCATGAATGTTTAAGCATGCAATTTCTTTATTTATTATTCATTTCATTCATCTTGGCATTTCATCAAACATGGTGTGTTCATTATTGATTTACCCTACAACATGCTTTTCTAGATGGGTTTTACTCAAATCATGCATGTATGTTCATTATTGGAACAATGCCCTCCCCATTTTAATCATCACAACACAACCATTGGCATCCAATCGCCCATTCCATCTCCATTCACCATTCACAACCATCCATCTCATAGCACATGTGTAAATAAAGGAAAATAAAGAGAAATAAAGGGAAAAGAGGAACTATAACTAGGAGGGTAGCAAGAAGTACCGACCTTGATCAAGTGAGGAAGAAATCCCCTTCCAAAAACGACTGTGAGTTGCTGCCCTAGCTTGAGGAGATGCTCCTCATGAGCTTGTGCCTTGATCTTGAAGAAAAATGGGCTTGAGTTGAGTGTGGGTTCACAAACCCCTTGATTTCTCTCCAAAATGGAAACCCTAGGTTTAGGAATCGCCCTCTCCTCTCTTCTTATCTCCCAATCTCTCTAAGTATCAAAATGAAGCCCTAAAGGCTCGGGTTAAACTCTTAAGGTAAGAGTGAACCGACCAAAAGACCGTAATACCCTTACTAAAATTTCTGTAAAAACGCGAGTACCGAGCGATCGGTGTAATGACCGATCGATCGGTTGCCTATCGATCGATCGGTTTCATAACCGAGCGATCGGTTAAAATTTCACTCTCTGGAAAATTTACCCATACAAAAATCTTGACCAGTCGATAGCCTCCGAGCAATCAGTTTTGGACCGATCGATCGCTCCATGGACCGAGCGATCGGTGGTCTGCAGGTCCAAACTGTTTTGGCCATAACTTTTGACTCGTTCATCCGATTTTGACGATTCAACTTGCGTTGGGTTCGTACTTTGAAAACAAACATTTCTGACATTTTGGAATTTCCAATTTCTTCCTCATTTATTAATTATACCTCTTTAAAGGCAAAATGACAACGAAAGTGTCATGCATTAAATGTAAAAAAGTCCGCGGCTCTACACAAGTTGAATCGTCAAAATCGGACGAACGAGTTAAAAGTTATGGCCAAAACAGTTTGAACCTGCAGACCACAGATTTCACTCGGTCCATGGAGCGATCGATTGGTCCAAAACCGATCGCTCGGAGGCTATCGACTGGTCAAGATTTTTGTATGGGGAAATTTTCCAGAGAGTGAAATTTTAGCCGATCGCTCGGTTATGAAACCGATCGATCGGTAGGCAACCGATCGATCGGTCATTAACACCGATCGCTCGGTACTCCCGTTTTTGTAGAAATTTTAGTAAGGGTATTATGGTCTTTTGGTCAGTTTACTCTTACCTTAAGAGTCTTGCCCGAGCCTTTAGGGCATCATTCGACACTTAGAGAGTTTGAGAGAATAGGAGAAAGGGGAGAAGGCGATTCCAAGCTAGGGCTTGTCTTTGGAAGAGAAATCAAAGGGTTTTGAGACCCTAGATTACTTCAAGCTCGGCTCTTCTCCAAGATCATGGCTGAAACACTCGTGGAGAGCGTTCTCCAAGCTAGGGCAGCAGCTACAGGGTCGTTTTAAAAAGGGGTTTCTCCCCTCATTGTTCAAGGTCGGTACTTCTTGCTACCCTCCTAGTTATAGTTCCTCTTTTCCCTTTATTTCCCTTTGTTTCCTTTATTTACACATGTGCTATGAGATGGATGGTTGTGAATGGTGAAGGGAGATGGAATGGGCGATTGGATGCCAATGGTTGTGTTGTGATGATTAAAATGGGGAGGGCATTGTTCCAATAATGAACATACATGCATGATTTGAGTAAAACCCATCTAGAAAAGCATGTTGTAGGGTAAGTCAGTAATGAACACACCATGTTTGATGAAATGTCAAGATGAATGAAATGAATAATAAATAAAGAAATTGCATGCTTAAACATTCATGGAAATTGCTAGGGTTATGGTAGTGTGTTTTCGCGCTTTTCCTAAATTGTTTAATTTATTACTTGTATATATGGTGATGTGCAAGGTATTGTGAATTCCCCAAAATGTCATATTTAATTTCCATTGCAAGTGTGTACACGATTACACGAGCACGGCATGAAATGACGTGATTTACCGATGTTTTCAAGGACGAGATGTAGAGGTGGGGCATATCCTACTATATGTTTCACTCCACTTTTGTCAAGGACAAGATGATCATGCATTGCATAGGGAAGGGTCTCCCATCCCATCGCATTACACGCATGGCATGGCATCGCATTACTCGCATGGCATAGCATCGCATGACACGCATAGCATAGCATTTCATGACCCTCATGGCATGACATGACATGCATGGATGCTAGTTGCGACGGACTATGAACGGCAACTAGGCATACCCATCTGCATATAGGGTACTGGTTGGGACGGACTATGAACGGCAACTAGGCATATCATTCCGCATGGATGCTAGTTACGACGGGCTATGAACGGCAACTAGTCATACACATTCTGCATGGATGCTAGTTGCGACGGGCTATGAACGGCAACTAGGCATGTCATTCGGCATATAAGGTACTAGTTGCGACGGACTATGAACGGCAACTAGGCATATCATTCATCATATAGGATACTAGTTGCGATGGGCTATGAACGGAAACTAGGCATGTGAACAGGTTTAAATTCTGAATAAGCAAGCATGATACAAGCATGACACGGTGAATAAGTTCCCAATTACACGAAGGGTATTTTAAGTCAAGTCAAGTGCATGGTGTTTTTCAAGGATTTTTTCGGCTTTTCATGAACTGCAAGCATGATTATGAAGTTCCTTATTTCTTTGTATGATATTAACTGTTCCTGATTCATATTTATCTATATTGTTTCCTGGGTATGCATTGTTATCTCTTGCTATAACTGTTGGTTAGTATTTAGTACCCGCTGAGTATTCCATGCTCAGCCGTACTTCTTATGTCGGCAGGTTCTGAGGGAGCTGCTGCTCCATTTGATGTTTGTGCTCCTGGTCCATGGGTGGAGGAGGAGTACGTCGAGGAGCCTTTGGAGGAACTTCCCGTCGAGGGTTATCAGTAGGTGGTGTTAGATTCTGAGTGGATTAGCTGTGGGTGAGCATGAGTGATTATATCCAAGTGATTATATCCGCACTTTCTTTGTTTTGATTTCTTTGTATTAAAACTTGGACCATGTGTATATACGTAGAGGTTAGTTATACTTCCGCTGTGTCTTATAGTTATGCTTCTGCTGTTATCCTCTATTGTATATGCTCTGTGGGTGTTTTGCAGGTGGTTTGTCAAGCAAGTCATGTAAGTCGTGATTTAGTCGTCCACGATTCACTCTAACTCCTATGGTGGGTTTTGGGTCGCGACATTGGTATTGAAGAAACAAAGAGAAGAAGATTGATGTTGGAGTAGATTTTCTATCTCACAAATACTAAGGGTTCAAAACCCTAGCCTTGAATCAATTTGGACAAATCCTAGAGGCTCACGAAAATTGGAGAAGAGAGTTCTCTCCCTGCTCACGGTTTGGAGTGGAGAAGAAAAAAAAATTCCTAGAATGAATTCTCTCCCACACATTTTGGGTATTGCGGTTTATATAGATTTAGATCAAATCTAAATCCTACTCCAATTAGAAGTTATCCTTTTTTAAAAGAGTTACTAAATAATGATAACTCTTATCATTAGTTATAACAAACTTTCTAATTTAGGATTCCTTTTCCTAAAAGAATACCTTAATTAAAGGGGTATAACTAATTCCCTAGATTCTAAGAATCCCAAAAAACTCCTAACAATTAGGAATCGTAATCAAATTAGGAAACCCCATAAGGGGGGGGGGGGGCATAAGCTACAGAGGGGCATGAGCCTATGGAGTCTTGCACTCCAAGTTTTGATAAACTTCCAATTTTATCTCCTTGTTTCTTGCACTCCAAGTATTGGAATCTAATCCCATGAAATAAGGATTAATTATATAATAATTATTTAATTAACAAAATCCTAATCCAATTAGGAAACTCCATATGGGCACCCACCCTAGGGATTTAATGCCATGGGCTTGGGCCCACCAATAAGGTCCATTCTTTTAGGTTTTATGGATATGGGTCAAACCCATTTCCCCTTATATTGGGTTAATTAAATAATCATTATCATTATCCTTTAATTTAGATTAACTTTTAATCTAAACCATAGATTAATATTTAATCTATTTATTAATGATTAACATTTAATCAATTAAATTATAGATTAACATTTAATCTATTATTTAAGCTTGTATTTCTTATGTGAGCATCTCCACAGATTGCTCTGGGACATTCTAACCCTAGCTTACCCAATGTTATCCCATTGACCCTTAAATAGGAATGACATCAGAATTGCAAGTGACGTGAGATATCCATGTTGTAATTCAATCCCAGTGTAAGAACATTAACCAATAAGGATCCCGCCACATGAACTTTTTAATTAAATTGATCATTCCAATAACATTATCCCTAATGGGCCTTCGAGATTAATATACTATCTAACTCATAGCCTATTGTACATCATTCGAGTTTCCAAGACATTTGATTAAGTCATGAGAAACCATTTCTCATATAAAACATTTTGAGAAAAGCTTTTGATAAGTATAATATATTTTAATAAAAATATATGTCAAAACTTATTTGATTTGAAAATCACCTACGCAGGATTTAAGCTTAATCGACTGTCTTACCCGGAACTTGGATAATCTCTCAATTTAACGAGCATGGATTTCTTGTTTGAAATTCACCATGACTCGAACAATTTTCTGATTATCCAACTGTCACCTTATCGTAGTCCCTCTGTTAGAGAGTACTTAGTTGCATTCAAAACAATCAGATTACTGCTCAGTTATAAATGAACTCATCAGATCTAAGGATTATCGAAACTGTTCAATGTGAATGAGAGACTAACTATCTGATAGTATGTTTATGCAAGAGGTCTCTCATTGCATGCAATCAGTCAGTGTACATTTAAGCACCCATATGCTTATGTGTAGTCTCCACTACAATAATTTGAGATAAAACTATATCTCAACCATTGAGAACATCTTAGCATTGTGGCAACCATATAAGTGAAGTGTCCAACTTCACCCATAGCTGTGACTATATAAGGTATAAGGAATTAGAAAGTTATATCTGTCTATGATTGTCCAATCACATAGCTTTTATACAATATATCCTAGGGACCGTTATCGATATCTTATATCGTATAGATCATCTCATGATCATGGCCAATTACCCATAATGAATTCACAATAGATGAAGAAGAAGTCTCTATTAATCTAATTAATAAGAATCTTATAATCTAAATGACTTTTCTGGGCATTATGTCTAACAGGGACCTAGTCCAGCAAAGAGAATCCACTAAGACAAAGTATCAAATACTTATAAACTCGAACCTCACCCAAATAGGACTCGACTTCCTTGATCCACGGCTAGTCCTACATGCCTCATTAAGTAATCACGGTCTTGCAAGACTCGCAATCTACTGCAGTAACCTATTCTTCTCTTGTGTCTCGACAACCACGATCGATCTCTGTCAATGACGGTTTCAGATTTCATCGACCAAATATCACATCCATGATCCTCCTCCGATCGATCTCCTTTGTAAAGGCTCCAAAAGACTCCGGTCAATTTTTTCTTTCCAGAACGGGTTGATGGTTTGATTAAAATCAAATCCTTGATGGATTCCTTCAATGAGAAAGTCCAAGCAAGCAAGAATGGAACAATGGATTACAAACTCTAGGATGGAAGAGAAACTAATCAAGGGAGGGAGAGAAAATAAATTCAGAGTTTCTATGAACTCTAGAGATAGCCCAATACCCTCTCAATACTCTCCCAAAGTCCCCATTCACAGACTAGAAGGATCCCATTAAATAGAGAAGCCAAAACAAAGATTTAGAAAGTGCCAAAAACAATTTAGAAGCTTTTTTAAGCATTGGGTTGACCCAAAGGGGATTGGGTCGACCCAAAATGGGATTTTGAAGCTTTGTTAAGGACTGGGTCCACCCAACTACCACTTTGGGTTGACCCAACTTATGGGTGCTCTCTGCCTCTTTTTCTCATACAAAAATTCGCATAAACTAGGTCCACCTAATACTGTTTCAGTCAACTAACTCTTAAAAATTCAAAATTTGCTCTTGCTTTCTTCATGAAAGTTGTAGATCTTTTTGATACAATCGATTTGATATATTATGGAGCAAAACCGGAGCTACGGTTTGTAAGATATGTCTCTTACAAGGAACCTTGATTTTTAAGATCCTCTAACACTTTTTTGGGCCTACATATCTAGTCACCTAAGGTCCATATGATTATTCTAAGTCAATTTCCACCTAAGGTATGATGGTATGATTATTTTAAGTCATTTTCCACCTAAGATATGATGGTATGATTATTCTAAGTCAATTTCCACTTGAGGTAACATGGTATCTAGGTCACTTACCATCCTATGAATGAAACGAAAGATATGATCGGAATGTCTTCAACCGATCTTTTTCGGTCTTCATCTTCACTTGTCGTGGATGCTTGAAGGCATTAACACAAGATACACTAGACTCACTTATTTTGACACCGGAATAAGCCAACACTAAAACATGGACTTTACACTCTATATAGCAACGCTCGAAGGATCTCTCGGAGCTCTCCTTACTAAGCATAACGACCAAGGAAAAGAAAATGTCATGTACTACCTAAGCAGGACTCTGATTGGAGCAGAATGCAGATATACACCGATAGAGAAAGTCTGTCTGGTCCTCATATTCACTCTGAAGAAATTAAGGCATTATATGCTCGAGCATTCGGTGAAACTGATATCCAGAGACGATCCTCTCAAATACATAATGTCCTATTCCACTCTCTCGGGTAGAATGGCAAAATGGGCAGTAGTCTTGTCTGAATTCAAAATCGAATTCGTGCCCCAAAAGGCAATGAAAGGGCAAGCCCTTGCTGACTTCCTTACAGCACATCTGGTTCCCGCGGACTCGCCTTTGGTCACCGACCTCCCTGGCAAAGAAGATATGTAGGTACAGGTCAAACCAGACTGGAAGTTGTACTTTGATGGAGGTTCAAGAAGCCTTGATAGAATCAAACGCATCAACCCAAAGGAGAACAAGTCAGGTGCTGGTATTGTTTTTTTTACACAAGAAAATGCAATCCTACCTTATTCCTTCGCACTAACAAAAGGATTCTCAAATAATGAAGTAGAATATGAAGCCCTAATAGCAAGTCTTGAATTTGCTCTTGAAATCCCCGTGGATGAATTAATCATCTATGGGGTTTTAGAACTCGTCATCAAACAAGTTCGAGGTGAATACGGTGTACAAAGAGTCAACCTCCTTCCCTATCAGAAGAGAGTGGACCAGCTATTTTCTCAAATTCTAAGAAGCAGCCTCTTCCATGTTCGTAGAGGGCTTGACATTCAAACCGATGCTTTGGCCGGCCTTGCGGCATCTCTAACTCTACCAATAGACAGGGTGCTGACTATCACAGTAGGGGAAAGAAGAACTCTCAAATCTCTTCCAGAGATAGATCACCTAGAACAAGTTTATTTTGTGATAATCAAAGAAAAAGACGAAGACTGGCGACAATCCTTCGTCGATTATCTCCAATATGGTTGATTACCAGGATACCTTGCCAAACGCGCTGACGTCCGTCGACAGGTTACAAAATTTGTGATGTTGGAAGAAACTCTATACAAAAGGTCCCTGGATGGTATCTTAATGAGGTGCCTCTCAGGAAATGAAATAGATTAGGTCATAAAATAAATTGTCGCGACCCAAAACCCACCCTAGGAGTTAGAGTGAATCTTGGACGACTTACCATGACTTACTTGACTTGCTTGACAACCCATCCTGCAAAAACACCTGGAGCATATACAAAGAGGACATAATAACGGAAACATTTACTACATAACATAGCGGAAGTCTACAAAGCCTCTATGTATAAATATATAATCCAATTTTTGTAAAAAATGGAAACACAAAAGAAAGTGCGGACATGCCCGTCAAAATACATGAATATAATCTCTCAAGCTCACTCACAATCTCTCACTTAGAATCTACCACCTAATAGTGACCGTCTACATGAGGCTCCTCAGCAGGGACCTCCTCGATGTACTCCTCCTCCACCCATGGACCAGGAGCATATATGTCGAAAGAAGCAGCCGCTCCACTATCACCTGCTGACATAAAACGCACGGTTGAGCATGGAATACTCAGCGTGTACCAAATACTAACCAACAGCAATAGCAAGCAATAACAATATAAGACAAGAAGCATTTTACATCATAACAAGAAAGAAGCAATTATATTTCATGCTTGCATCACAGAAAACCGATAAAACTCTTGAAATCATCGTATGCTTGTCTTGATTTGAAAACATTCTTTTTGTGCTTGAAAATGCATCTTTTCATGTGTCTAGTCTTGTCATATCGTATCGTGTCATGCTTGTATCATGTATGTCATGCTTGCTTGGAAAATAAACATGTTCATGCTACTTATGAGGGAGGGGAGGCCCCTCTTCCTAAATGAGAAGCAACTTGTGAGGGAGGAGAGACCCCTCTTTAACGAATGCTTTGAATGGAACATGCATGCATGGGGTTTTGCATGGCCGTTTCTTGTTCGTGTCAAAGCGAGGCAAAACATATCGTAAGATGTGTCCTACCTCTATTTACCAACCCTTTCATTTGGCCTTTTCATGGTGTTCGTGAATCAGGAATAAAACCTTGAAAACAAAATACGGTGTTTAATGCTTGAAACCCTACTCATGGACTACATGCCATGCTCGTGGTTCGGTGTACAATTAAGGATGACAATGGCATGTAAAGCATTTGCATTGATAATCAATACAACAAATAAATAAGCATTTAATCTATCAACATTCCATTCTAGAATTTAAGGAAATTCACGCATGCATTTTCTAAGAACAAATCATCATTCTCTTCATTGTGGCATTTCATCAAACACTTGGTATGTGTATTATTCTCAATACCTAAATCTTAAATTTCTATATGGTTTGATGTTCACGACATACATGTGTGTTTGTTATTGGTACAATGCCCTCCCCATTTTGTTCATTACAACAACCACACGGCATCCAATCACCCATTCACATTCACATCCACACATACAGCCATCTTCATCCATTCATCCCAACACCTTATATTGCTTAGAACTTGGGGGAAAAAACCAAAAATGAAGCATATGAACTAGGAGGGTAGTACATGGTACTGACCTTCAATAGAGTGGAGAACACCCTTGATTTGGAGTCTCAACCTTGAAGAAGAACCCCTCTTGATTTGGAGTCCCAAATGAGGATCCCTAAACAAGAAAAGGGTTTAAGACCCTCAAATCCGGCATCATTTACCGCATGCGATCGATCGTGCACTTATCTGCGATCAATCACAGGTCCTTACGATCGATCACACCTGGATGCGATCTGTCGCAGATGAACCCGAACATTTTGGTCTGATTTTCCCTGCATGCGATCGATCGCACATATTTGCAATCGATCGTAGAACCCTGCGATCTATCGCACCTGGGGAACCATCCATCGCATATGACCCTGAGAGTTTGGGAACCATTTCAACTATATGCGATCGATCGCACCAAACTTGCGATCGATCGCACACTCCAGATTTTGTTGTTTTCTTCCATTTTCCCCTACTTCGGTAATTCGGCCATAACTTTTGACTCATTTGTCCGATTTTAATGATTCTACTTGTGTTGGATTCATCTTTCGAAGGGGAACATTTCTGACATTTTAGAATTTCCAATTTCTTCTTTATTTATTAGCCAAATTTCCCCTAAAGTTGACTGATCCGCAAATGAGATTCAGTAACTCGGGTTTTCGATATATTCGACTTAGGAATACTATTTCTTAACACTTAGAGTTCTTTAAATTTTTTCATTCCATAGAAATTGGAGGATTACAAAGGTATAATGTCTTGGCATGGTTTCCAATACATGGAAAAAAGTTCCGGGGCTCTACATCCTCCCCCCTTATAAAAATTTCATCCTCGAAATTTGGACGACACTTGTATTACAAACCAAAACAAGATTACATAGCACAAACTAAAACCTATTCAAACAATTCCGGGTACTTCATTTTGACTTCGGCTTCACACTCCCATGCGACCTCTTCCTGAGTATGATGTTGCCACTGAACGAGCACTAATGGAATAGTTTTGTTGCGAAGGACTTGATCTCTCCGATCCAATATATGAACCTGCTTCTCAACCAAAGTGAGATCTTCTCGGATTTCCAACGACTCCAAGTCTATGACATGCGAAGGGTCCGTAATGTACTTCTGAAGCATAGACATGTCGAAAACGTTGTGAACTGCGGCCATGTGAGGTGGAAGTGCTACTCGGTAAGCAACTTCACCAACTCTAGTGATAATTTCAAAGGGGCCGACATACCGAGGACTCAGCTTGCCTCTTTTACCAAATCTCATAATCCCCTTGCCAGGAGATAACTTCACAAAAAATTGATCCCCTACTTGAAATTCCAAGTCCCTACGGCGAGTGTCAGCATAGCTCTTTTGACGATCTTGAGCGGCTTTCAACCGATCCCGGATGATCTTGACTTTGTTCGCCGTTTGCTCGATCAACTCCAGACCTAACACTTTTCTCTCTCCTACCTCATCCCAGTAGAGAGGAGACCTACAGCTTTGCCCAAATAAGGCCTCAAAAGGTGCCATTTGAATGCTCGCCTGAAAGCTATTATTGTAGGCGAATTCAACTAAAGGCAAGTGTTCTTTCGAACTGCTCTTGAAATCCAACATACATGCCCGAAGCATGTCTTCGATAATTTGGTTCACCCTCTCGGTTTGTCCATCCGTCTGTGGGTGAAAAGTGGTGCTGAAATCAAGTCGAGAACCCATGGCATCTTGAACACTTTTCCAGAACCTGGACATGAATCTCGGATCCCGATCCGACACAATGCTGACTGGCACCCTATGCAACCGAACAACTTCCTAGATGTACAGAGCGGCCAACTAGCTAGAATTGAACGTAGTCCGGTAAGGTAAGAAATGCGCGGACTTCGTCAAATGGTCCTCCACAACCCATATTACATCCGAGTTCCTTGCCTTTTTGGCAAGCCAACAATGAAATCCATGGAAATGTGCTCCCATTTCCACTCGGGAATAGGGAGAGACTGCAATAGACCCGCCGGTCTCAAGTGCTCTGCCTTCACCTGTTAGGACACCAAGCACCGTGCCACATACTTCGCAACATCGCTCTTCATATTCCGCCACCAGAAGTGACTCTTAAGGTTCCGGTACATCTTTGTACCCCCAGGATGCATTGTGTACTTCAAACGGTGTGCTTCATCGATAATCTCCCTCCGAAGATCCGCATTGGCTGGGACACACAGCCTTCCCTTGAATGTAATAGCACCACGGCTAGTGAGAGAAAAGTCTTCACTACCCTTGGCAACCTCCTTTTCCCAAAAAGCCAATAAGTCAGCATCTGTGGCTTGATACTCTTGGATCAAATCTATAATGTACGGTCGAACCGTGACATTTACCAAAATAGGGCTACGGACAGAATCATTCATACTGATGTCCAAATTTGCCAAATCTTCTAGTAGTCTCCATTCCTACACCAACATGTGTGCCAACAGACCCGAAGGTCTTCTACTGAAAGGATCTACTACTACGTTTGCTTTGCCCGGGTGGTACTCGATGGTGCACTCGTACTCCTTTAGAAATTCCATCCAACGCCATTGTCGTAAATTTAGCTCTTTTTGGGAAAAGAGGTACTTGAGGCTCTTGTGATCCGTGAACACATAGAATTCTACCCCGTAAAGGTAGTGTCGCCAGAACTTGAGTGCAAACATGATTACAGTAAGTTCCAAGTCGTGTGTGGGGTAATTATTTTCATGCTCCTTTAATAGCCTTGATGCATAGGTAATGACCATCTGGTATTGCATGAGCACACACCCAAGTCCAACGTGTGAGGCATCACTGTACACCTCATACCCGCTATGTCTAGATGGCACTGTAAGGACGGGGGCCGTAGTAAGCCTCTTCTTCAGTTCCGTGAAACTGATCTCGCACTTATCGTTCCATACGAACTTCGCGTTCTTCCTTGTCAGGTAAGTAAGCGGCGCTGCAAGGCTGGAGAAACCCTCTACAAATCTCCTGTAATAGCCTACAAACCCAAGGAAACTGCGTATCTCTATGACACTCTTGGGCCTCGTCCAACTCATGACTGCCTCTATTTTCTTTGGATCTACCGAGATGCCTTCTACAGATACGACGTGGCCTAGGAAGGCCACTCCTTCCAACCAAAACTCACACTTTCTTAGTTTGGCATAGATTTTGTGCTCTCTTAGCCTTTCCAAATCAAGGCGAAGGTCTCGCATGTGATCTTCCCGTGTCTAGGAATATATCAAGTTTTCATCGACAAACACTATCACACATCGATCAAGATATGGCAGGAACACCCGGTTCATCAAGTCCATAAAGTCTGTCAGCGCATTCGTGAGACCAAAAGGCATTACCAAGAACTCGTAATGTCCATACCAAGTCCTGAATGTAGTTTTGGGAACATCTTCCGCCTTGATCTTCAACGGGTGGTAACCGGACCGAAGATTGATCTTAAAAAAAATCTCGCTCCCTTTAACTTATCGAACAAGTCGTCAATCCTAGGCAATGGATACCTATTCTTTATTGTGACTTTGTTCAATTGCCTATAATCGACGCACATCTACATCGAGCCATCCTTCTTCTTGAAAAATAAAATCGGGGCACCCCATGGTGAGACACTTGGTCGAATGAAACCAAGGCCTTGCAGTTCCTCCAATTGAGTCTTCAACTCCTTGATTTCAATTGGGGCCATCCTATACGGAGCTCGATAGATGGGAGCTGTGCCTGGTGCAAGCTCAATCAAACACTCGATCTCCCTGTCTGGAGGTAACCCTGGCAACTCCTCTAGAAATACATCCAGGAATTCACTCACGATCGGAATAGTCAAAGAGTCCTTTGCCTCAGGGTTCGCTAAGCTTAGTGCCGCAAAGCGAGCAATATCCCTACTTCTCAACCCCCGAAAATGGAATGGCTTCCCTTCCACCGGCTTAAAGAGTACCATTTTCTTGAAACAAGCTACATGCCCATGATGCACTGCCAACTAGTCCATGCCTAAGATAACATCGACTTGAAATCCGAGGATGATTAGATCAACCGCCAACTCATGGCTCCCCACTTGAATCACACTATTTCTATACACTTTATCTGCCACTACTGTCTTGCCGAGAGGAGTCGAAATGGCCAACTCCAGTTCCAACTGGCTAGGCTCGGAGGAAAAACCTTGAGAGCAATTCGGCGATATGAATGAATGAGTAGACTCGGCGTCGATCAATACTCGAGCCAAACATTCATTGACTAATAATGTTCTTGAAATTATAGCTAGAAGTCAATCCATGCATCAACAGCGTATACATATAGGTATATATATATATAATATGCCATATATGTACACAATCGAATAACACATAACAAATTAATTTACGGATAATTAAATACACTACAACTGCATACCTTGCACTACATCGTCAGATGCCAGTGCATCACCCTCTGTCAAGGCAAAAACTCGCCCCTGATTCACCTGGCAAGGTGGAGGTGCAGACCGTGTAGGCTGGGGGCCTAATCCCCTGTGACGGGCCTGGCAAATGCCTCGTCGGACAATCCCTAATCATATGGCCCTGGCGACCACAATGGAAACATTCACCCAATGCCTTCCGATAATCTCCTGCCGGGTGCCTTCTGCCACAAGACATTCAAACCTCATACGTGTAGGTCGGAGGGGCCGGAGGTGGAGCATACCTCACTATCTGAGGTGCAACGGGCCATGGGGCCGGAAGAGCCTGAGGTCGTGGCGCCTGAGGCGCATACTGCCGTGGAGCTAGAGACGTATAAGACGGCCTCTGCGGTGGTGCTGGCCATGCATACTGTGGTGGTGCTGGCCATGTGTACTAATAAGGGTTGGTACAAGCCCGCCTCTCTGGAGGTGCTGAACTACTAGGTTGGCCTCTCGCCAACTCCCTTTTCTTGGACACCGCCTCAGAATTTGTCTCAACCAATAAGGCCTTATCCACCACTTCGGCGTAAGTGGTGTGTTTGAAGACCGAGACTTGGTCCATGATGAAATGTCTTAGCCCTTGCTCAAATCTCCTTGCCTTCATTGCCTCGGTGGCAATCAAGTGTGGCGCGAATTTTGACAACTCTGAGAATTTGGCCTCATACTGAGCCACCGACAAAGGGCCCTGCTCAAGGTTGATGAACTCCTTCTCTTTCTTTTCCCGAGCTCCTACTGGGAAGTACGTCTTGTAGAACGTGTCCTTGAACTCCTCTCAAATCCAGGGCTAACCTTACATAGTCAACTCTCGAGTTCTCAAAGCGGACAACCACCAATGGTGTGCTTCACCCTCTAGCATGAAGACCGCCCATGCCACTTTATCTTCCTCTATAGGCGAGAGGACCGCAAAGATCTTCTCCAATTGGGGGATCCAAGCCTCCACAGAAAGAGGGTCCACCTCCCATGGAATGATGGAGGCCTCAATCTCCTAAATGCCTTAACCCCAGCTTTGCGATGTGCTGGTGCTGCAGGCAGTGGAGTAGGTGCCGTCGACGATGGTATAGTTTGCTGAGCCGCCAGTAAGGTGAGAATCTCAGCAATAGAGCCTAAGACCTAAGAGAGGTCCGGCTGCTCAACCTCATCCTGAGAAGAAGATGAAGCTCTAGTGTGTGGTACACGACCCCGTGTGCCCCACCTCATGACTAAAGTCCTGAGAACAATAGCACCACACGAGTCTAACTTAGAACCACAATTTATCGCATTGATTCAATTTATCATCATTTAATTTGTATTAATTGCATAATACTAGTATACATCACATCAAGTCATCAGAGTATTTATCCTATTATACTTTGGTGTTCTAGCATTTCTAAGACCCTTACTTGGTTGAAACAACCATTTAGACTAAGACTAAAATTTAGTCTCACGCTTGGAATCATGACTCGCTTCCGACTTACTTCATTCCTAACATGCTTCCTCACATATGCTCTTGTCAAACCATGGTACCAGATTCTAAGTGACCCTAAAGACCTAAAGCCTAAGTTCTGATACCACCTCTGTCGTGACCCAAAACCCACCCTAGGAGTTAGAGTGAATCTTGGACGACTTACCATGACTTACTTGACTTGCTTGACAACCCATCCTGCAAAAACACCTGGAGCATATACAAAGAGGACATAATAACGGAAACATTTACTACATAGCACAGCAGAAGTCTACAAAGCCTCTATGTATATATATATGATCCAAGTTTTGTAAAAAATGGAAATACAAAAGAAAGTGCGGACATGCCCACCAAAATACATGAATATAATCTCACAAGCTCACCTACAATCTCTCACTTAGAATCTACCACCTAATAGTGACTGTCTACATGAGGCTCCTTAGCAGGGACATCCTCGATGTACTCCTCCTCCACCCATGGACCAGGAGCACATATGTCGAAAGGAGCAGCCACTCCACTATCACCTGCCAACATAAAACGCACGACTGTGCATGGAATACTCAGCGTGTACCAAATACTAACCAACAGTCATAGCAAGCAATAACAATATAAGACAAGAAGCAATTATATTTCATGCTTGCATCACAGAAAACCGATAAAACTCTTGAAATCATCGTGTGCTTGTCTTGACTTGAAAACATTCTTTTCGTGCTTGAAAATGTGTCTTCTCATGTGTCTAGTCTTGTCATATCGTATCGTGTCATGCATGTCATGCTTGTATCATGCATCCCATGCTTGCCATGCGTGTCATGCTTGCTTGCTTGGAAAAAAAACATGTTCATGCTACTTGTGAGGGAGGGGAGGCCCCTCTTCCTAAATGAGAAGCAACTTGTGAGGGAGGGGAGACACCTCTTTAACGAATGCATTAAATGGAACATGCATGCATGGGGTTTTGCGTGGCGGTTTCTTGTTCGTGTCAAAACGAGGCAAAACATATCGTAAGATATGTCCTACCTCTATTTACCAACCCTTTCGTTTGGCCTTGTCATGGTGTTCGTGAATCGAGAATAAAACCTTGAAAACAAAACACGGTGTTTAATGCTTGAAACCCTACTCGTGGACTACATGTCGTGCTCATGGTTCCGTGTACAATTAAGGATGACAATGGCATATAAAGCATTTGCGTTGATAATGAATAAAACAAATAAATAAGCATTTAATCTATCAACATTCCATTCTAGAATTTAAGAAAATTCACGCATGCATTTTCTAAGAAAAAATCATTATTCTCTTCATTGTGGCATTTCATCAAACACTTGGTATGTGTATTATTCTCAATACCTAAATCTTAAATTTCTAGATGGTTTGATGTTCACGACATACATGTGTGTTTCTTATTGGTACAATGCCCTCCCCATTTTGTTCATTACAACCACCACACAGCATCCAATCACCCATTCACATCCATACAAACATCCATCTTCATCCATTCATCCCAACACCTTATCTTGCTTAGAACTTGGGGGAAAAAACCAAAAAAGAAACATATGAACTAGGAGGATAGTACATGGTACCGACCTTCAATAGAGTGGAGAACCCCCTTGATTTGGAGTCCCAACCTTGAAGAAGAACCCCTCTTGGGTTTGAGGAACTCAAGTTGCTTTGGGGAGGATCCTTCTTTGAAAATCTTCAAGTTTGAACCTCCTTTGATCTCCAATCAAAGCCACATTGGAGGATTTCCACAATCTTCCTCTCCTCCTCTTTCTCCACTCTTCGTCTTCTCTAGGTTAGAAAAGCCCCAAATGAGGATCCCTAAACAAGAAAAGGGTTTAAGACCCTCAAATCCGGCATCATTTACCGCATACGATCGATCACGCACTTATCTGCGATCGATCGCAGGTCCTTGCAATCGATCGCACCTGGATGCGATCTATCGCACATGAACCCGAACATTTTGGTCTGATTTTCCTTGCATACGATCGATCGTCCATATTTATGATCGATCGCAGAACCCTGCGATCTATCGCACCTGGGGAACCATCCATCGCATATGACCCCGTGAGTTTGGGAACCATTTCGCCTCTATGTGATCGATCGCACCAAACTTGCAATCGATCGCACACTCCAGATTTTGTTGTTTTCTTCCATTTTCCCCTACTTCGGTAATTCGGCCATAACTTTTGACTCGTTTGTCTGATTTTAACGATTCTACTTGCGTTGGATTCACCTTTCGAAGGGAAACATTTTTCGTAATTTAGAATTTCCAATTTCTTCTTTATTTATTAACCAAATTGCCCCTAAAGTTGACTGTTCCGCAAATGAGATTCAGTAACTTGGGTTTTCGATATATTCGACTTCGGAATACTATTTCTTAACACTTAGAGTTCTTTAAATTTTCTCATTTCATAAAAATGAGAGGATTACAAAGGCATAATGCCTTGGCATGATTTCCAATACATGACAAAAATTTCTGGGGCTCTACAAAAACTCTTGCCGGGATCTGCGGTGCCCACCATGAAGGAGGATCCGGATAAAAATTTATACGAAAACTGGATCCCGATGATCTTTACACCATAGAAATTAACTAAAATTATCTAAGAGTTTTAGTCATATTACCTCAGTGAATGATGTTCACCGGTGAAGCAAACATCCACTTGAACCGTCAGAACTCTTTGTAGAGATTTCTTGAAGAAATAATCGAAGCTCGATCCTTGTTCTTTGCTATCCCCACGAAGCTTTAGAATCTCTTCTTGGAATTGAAGTACCAATAAGAAGATGATGGAGTATTGGTGTAGACTTTCAATTACCTACAACCTTAGAGTTCAAAACCCTAAAATTGAAAAACCCAATATAGAACACCCTTTGTAGCTCACAAGAATCCAAGGGAGAACTCCCTTGGTGCTCACGGTTTGGAGAGGAGACAATGAGAGAGAGAGTTGTGAGGATAGTTGTACAGTTGGGAGGGGGTTTGTGGTGTATTTATAGGACTTAGATCAAGTCCAATTCTAATACAACTAAAACTTATCCATTTAAGGAGTTATTTATTAATAATAACTCTTATTATTAATTTAAATAAAATCCTAGTTTAACTATAACTACTCTAGTTATAGTAAACCTACTAATTTAGGAGTCCTTATCAAAAGAGGATTCCTTAATTATTGGGATTAGTCAACAACCAACCACAAAGTGGAATCCTAATCAAATTAGGAGACCACAACCAAGGGGGGCGTGAGCCATAGGGGGCGTGAGCTTTAGGGGAGTTAAAGACTCCTAGTTGTAATCCAATTACAACTCATCTTAATCCTACTTGCATTCCAACCATTGGAATTTAATTTCATAATAAATAGAGTTATTATTCAATAATTATTCAAGTAACCTAATCCTAATCCAATTAGGATTACTAAAGTGGGCGCCCCACACTAGGGTTTTAATCCATGGGTTTGGGCCCATATTAAAGGTCCATCTTTATGCATTTATGGATATGGGTCAAACCCATTTCCCCTTTAATTAAGTTAATTAAATAATTACTAATATAATCCCTTAATTTAAATTATCAATTAATTTAAAACATAGATTAACTTTTAATCTATTTAATCAATGATTAACATTTAATCATTTTTAAATAATTGATTAATTTTTAATCAATTTATGAGCTTGTATTTCTTATGTGAGCATCTCCACAGATTGCTCTAGGACATTCAAACCCTGGCTTACCCAATGTTATCCCATTGACCCTAAATAGGAATTTCATCGGAATTGCAAGTGACGTGAGATATTCATGTTGCGATTGAATTCTAGTGTAAGAACATTAACCAATACGGATCCCACTACATGAACTTTTTAATTCAATTAATCCTTCCAATTACATTATCCCTAGTGGGCCTTCGAGATTATTTATACTATTTAACTCATAGCACATTGCACATCATCCGAGTTTCCAAGACTTCTGATTAAGCCACGAGAAACTTTTTCTCATGTAAAATATTTTGAGAAAAACTTTTTGTAAGTATAATATATTTTAAATTTAATGTATTTTAAGCTTGTTTTGTTTCAAAATCACCTGCTCAGGATTTAAGCTTAATCGATTATCTTACTCGGAACTTGGATAATCTCCCAAATTAATGAGTATGGATTTCTTGTTTCAAATTCATTATGACTCGAACAGTTTTCTAACTATCCAAATGTCACTGTATCGTAATCCCTAAGGTAGAGATTACTTTGGTGGAATCAAACAGTCAGATTACTGTTCAGTTATAAATGAACTCATCAGATCTAAGGATCATTAAAACTGTTCAATGTGAATGAGAGACCAACTATCTGATAGTATGTTTATAGAAGAGGTTTCTCATTGCATGCAATCAGTTAGTATACATTTAAGCACCCATATGCTGATGTGTAGTCTCTACATCTCAACTATTGAGAACATCTTAGCATAGTGGCAGCCATATAAGTGAAGTGCCCAGCTTCTGTTAGACAGATATGCCCTCGAAAGCCAATAAGAGACTTTTCTACGTTGATTATAAAGGGTATTTATATTAATTACTGTCTCATTTGATGATGACATAAAATTTCATAGGTAACATTGTAGGAAAATCATGCAAATGTTGCGAGGAGATATGATTTTCCAGTTCCTTGTAAACCTAATATTGTTCGAAGCCTCTAGAGTAGTGGTTGGGCATCGTACTTCATCATGGCTTGCACATGTGTAGTTCTATGAGATAGTGTGATGAATCTCATTCACGGAGAGTGGTGACTCTTGACTAACATGTGAGTATATGTAGCAAGTACATAATAATGAACGGGGTCACTAGTGGAAACCCTATGGAATACACTGTCAGATTGTATTAGGGTTATCCATTTGACAAATTGTACTTAGACCTGAGAGGTTAACATCTTTTCAAACATCTGTCTATATGGCTTTGATGTGTCAATCGACAATGTCCAATACACAGGACTAACTTTGGGTACGTTGGGTCATGTACACAATATTTGGAGAAGTGTGTAAACACTCAATAAGGAATCCACAACTCATTAATTAGAGATTATGATACCAAGGTGATACTTGTTGAACTGAACTGTCAAATCCAGTACTGGTGCTTTTCGGTAAAATGGTCTTTATCGAAGTTGATATTTTCAATATGGAAAAATATATATAAGTATAAATGTGTCAGTTCTTTTCTAATGTTTCTTCAAAAGTGTTTTGGAGGTTCAGTTCAATGAAAAAGTAATCATGAGAAAGAGTTCTATTCATAAGCTAGAGACTAGATAGTGGAATTGTTCCAATCCCGGAAGCTTACAAGTGATATCAGAATGTGGAAGGATTTATTTGTAACTATATTGTGAGATGGTACTTACAAGTAATTCTCTAATTTCTGGAGGTTAGTCACATTGTGTTAATGGACATTATTATGATTGGTGGAAGTCCAGAGACAGATAAAATTCTATGATCCTAATGGAGTGATAGGAAAGGTATTTCCTAGTAACAAACAAAAAGGTTGAGTACTTCGTCCCACAACCGGAAATAGGAGATCCCTTTAAATCTCACACACTAGGACCTTGTTAAAGTATTTAATTTAATTATTAATTAAATTAATTAATTTCTCTAAGTAATCACTATATGGTATAGTGAAGCTCTAAAAGGTAAAATCATATTGGATGTGATAAATCAAATGGGTAGGACCCATTGGAAATTTTTCATAAAGATAAAAAAAAGTGACCTAAAGGGTTCGGAACCCTAAAGGACGTGTGGGAGTGGGGCCCACCTAGGCTGGGACGCCCACTTCAAAAAGGAAGTCTTAAGGTTAGTTTCTTTTAAGATTAATCATAATTGGATTAGGAGAATAATCATTAAGGAAACAATTGAGGAATCGCAATTGGATTAGGATAAGGTTGAGGTGTTGTATGGATTACAATTCAAGTAACCAAGGGGAAGCCTATATAAAGGAGTGGACGTCTAGCCCTTTAGATATAATTCACCAGAATTTTTTTTTCCTCTTCCTCTCCTCAAGTTCACGCATAGTACTCTCCTCCTTTGAGGGTGTACGGTCACCCCTCCCCTTCTTCCTTTTATTTGGTTTTTGATCATGATGATCAAGAACAAGTTCTTTGAAGATCAAGATTGGATCTTGTTTGATCAATAAAATTTTTTAGATCAAAGAAAATAAGAAAAGATTAAAGAGCATGAAATTTGGAAGGGCCATTAGCCTCCATTAGAGAAAGCTTTAAAGGAAAAAGAAGGTTCGTGTGAATCGACAGGAGACTTGACACTTGTGAATTTTTACGAGTAATGTTCTAACGTGGATTTGACTTAATAATTTCAAATTCGCAAAGGTGATTGTTATGCCTACCTTCATTGAATAAAATCAATTAGAATCTTAGTCAGATCTTGGGATTCGATGTATGCCCCCCAAGAACTATTTTTCTAAAATTAAAAAGAGGCATACTTTTAGCTTCACCCATAGTTGTGCTATTAAAAATGTCAATGGGGTGGGGCGGGGGCAGTTTTCTACCTCCCTGGCCCCGCCCCGATTATAAAATTGCCCCACCTCGCCCTGCCCTAGGGCTTCTATGGTAAACCATCCCCGCCCCGCTTATAAGATCCCCATCCCGGCCCTGCCCCGCCCCTACCTTTTTATATAAATATATATTTTTTTTCATTTATATAATATATATATATATATTAAAGTGGTTCCAGGGCAGGGCACTGGGGCGGGGTATACTAAATCATCCCCGCCCCGAAACCGAGTCGGGGCTTGATTTTGTATACTGTCCCCGCCCCGCCCCCAATTTTTTTGAAAAAAAACCGCTCCTATAGGGGTGGGGCGGGGCCCCTGTGGGGGCGGGTCAAATTGCCATCCCTAGTGACTATATAAGGTATAAGGAACTGGAAAGCTATATCTGCTTGTGATAATCCAATCACATAACTTTCCTACAATATATCCTAAGGATCTTTATCGATATCTCATATCGTATAGATCATCTCATGATCATGGTCAATTACCCATAATGAATACACAATAGACAAAGAAGAAGTCTCTATTAATCAAATTAATAAGAATCTTACAATCTAAATGACTTTTCTAGGCATCATGTCTAACACACCAACATGGGCCCAAGCTTCAAATGCAGTTGAAAAGATTGGGCTACTACTGGCCTACAATGATCACTGATTGTCTCAACTCTGCAAGAAAATGCAAAGTTTGTCAGCTTCATGCTGATTTCATACATTGGACTCTTAGTCTCTCCACATGACAACATGTTCATGGCCTTCACGGCATGGGGAATGGATGTCATAGGACCATTCATCCCGCCATCATCTGTCAGGCATCAATACATCCTGGCTGTGATGGACTACTTCTCAAAATGGGTCGAATCTATCGCTCTCAAAGAGGTCAAACACCCCTCAGTGGCAGACTTCATCCGGACCAACATCATATATCGGCTCGGGATTCTAGAAAGCATTATCACGGATAATGGGCAACCCTTTCGAAGCGCCTCTATACACAAGTTGTATACCAAATTTAGTATAAAAGAGAACCATTCCACCCAGTACTATGCAACCATGAATGGTACCAAATTTGCTATCCGAGAGAACCATTCCACCTGGTACTATGCAGCCGTGAATGATTTCGCTGAAGCCTTCAACAAGACTTTATGTAAAATCCTTAAGAAAGTTGTGGAACAAAACAAATGGGATTGGCATGAACGTCTACCCGAAGCCCTCTGGGCATACAGAACTACTTACTGGACTCCGACACAGGCCATGCCATATTCCCTGGTGTTCGGTGGTGAAGCAGTTCTCCCCCTATAAATTCAAATTTCCTCCCTACGGGTGATAATTCAGCAGTCTATCACAAAAGAAGACTCAGCTAAGATTCGTCTTGCCGAGTTCGAAACTCTTGATGAACGTCATCTCCAAGCCCAACAGAGTTTAGAGATGTATAGACAAAGGCTAACTAATGCCTTCAACAAAAGATTAAGACTAAGGTCTTTCAAAACAGGAGATTTGGTCTTAATGGTCAGGACTCCAATCATTATCACTTGTCGAACCAAGAGAAAGCTTGAACCAAAGTGGGAAGGGCTCTACATCACCGAGAAGGTATATTCCAATGGAGTGTACCTATTGACTTCAATGGATGGAGAGCGAATTATCCCTCCAACCAATACAACATTCCTCAAGCGATATTATTCCTAGGAATCGAAACTCTCGCTAAACCAAAACTTCAAAAGACGATCTAAGCAAAATTTAGTGCACAAAATCACGCTCGCTAAGTCGAAAACCCTAAGGAGCGGCTTAGACAAAAATTAGAGCGACGATGACTCACTAAGTTGAAAACCCTAAGAGGTGGCTTAGACAAAAAAAATAAGTCAAAATAAAAGGTCCGCTAGACCAAAACTTTAAAAGATTGTCTAGGCAAAAATTAGGGCAACAAATAGCTTGCTAGACTAACACTCCAAGTGTCAGTCTAGGCAAAAATTAGAGCGATTTGACAGGCTTTTGAATACGAGCTAAAACTATTCACAGTGCTTCAAAAGTCTTCAAAATACAAGACTGAAGTCCAAACCCTCCTAGGTATGAGCGGAAACTGCCTATTCACTCTTAAAATGCGAATCCAAAGCTTCAAAAGTCTCCAGAATACAAGACCGAAGTCCAAAACCTCCTAGGTATGAACGGAAACTACCTATTCGTTATCAAAATACGAACCAAAGCTTCAAAAGTCTTTAAGATACAAGATCGAAGTCCAAACCCTCCTAGGTATAAATGGAAACTGCCTATTCGCTCTCAAAATACGAATCAAAGCTTCAAAAGTCTTCAAGATACAAGACCGAAGTCCAAACCCTCCTAGGTATGAACCAAATGTAGAACCCCGAATCTTCATTTCACTAAGTAGTGAACAGTGTGTGAATAGTGTTCAAGTGGAGTCTTGTACACTAATGGGTCTTACGATAATGAAAATGTTTGGATATGGGGTGTGCATGGGTTGATGGGTATATATAGCCTAAAGGAGTGTGTTTTGAGTGTATAAGGTGTTAGAATTGGATTGGAGAAGGTTCAAGTAGTGGAAAAAGGGTTTTGCAGCAAAATAGGGGAGCACCGATCATTCGATGATAACACTGATCGCCCGGTCATCTACCGATCGCTCGGTAGCTGTCGACTGGTTAAAGATTTTGTATGAGAAAAAATTCCAGAGGTGTTTTTCAACCGATCGCTCGGTCGAAAACACCGATCGCTCGGTTCTGACCACCGATCGATCGGTTATACGCAGATTTTCTTCATTAAGGGTTTTTAAGTCTTTAACCATCACCTCTTTTGCCTATAAAAGGCCTAACTCATGCCTTAGGGTTTTAGAAACCCTTAAGACATTTCTTTTGAGAGAGTTTGAGAGGAAAAGAAAGGAGAAAGCTAGGGTGTTTGCTCAAGCTTGAAGAAGAAGATCAATCTTCCCTTCCTTGGTGTTTTTCAACAAGGAACTCGAAGTTCTCACTTGTTCCAAGTATTTGGAATTGAATTCCTCAATTTCACCAAGGTAGATACATTCTCCTACCAAACTTGTGATAATACTAGTCACCACATGATGTTCTTCTCGTTCTATGCTAAAATTCTTAGGTTGATATGGTAGGTGATGTTGCTTTTATACTTGGATGTAAACTACATTATTATGCGATCTATGTGTTTGGTTTAATGCCTCTAAGGGCTTTTGTGCTTAAATATGCTATTACTCTCATATTTTTCGCATGTCTCATATGAATCGGGGTTTTTCCATGGATTTCTCAAAGTTCTAGAAATGTTTTTTTTTAGTAAGGGAATCACATGATGATTTTAAGAAACACCATGATATTGTCTAAGATCGGTTCACCAGCTCCAAGGATCATATTAAACTCACAAGAACTCTATGATAAGGTCTAAGATCGATGTACAAGCTCTAAAGATCACAAATGTAATTGCTCTAAGATCTCTATGATTTTGCTCTACGGTTTGTTCTACAGTATTGCTCTAAGGCTCTATGGATCATAAATGACTCTAAAGAACTCTACGAATTTAACACGACTCAAAGGACTCACAAGGCTATGATTATTGCAAGACTCACACTGTTTTGGTTTTGGATTTCATCATACATGGTATTTCATGGTTTCTATGCTTCGATATGTTTTAAGGATTTCAGTCTTCATGTCTTGCATGCCTCTATGATATTATTGCTTTATTGTTAGTAGTATGTATACGTTGAGTATTCCACACTCAGCCGATATTTGTTATCATCAGCAAGTGCATGGGTTCCTTTCGACTTGTGTGGTTCGGAGCCTTGGGTAGAGGAAGAATATTATGAACCAGAGCCTTCTATAGACCACTATCAGGATGATGGATCACTAGATAGGTGGCCCGACTTTGATTTCTATTGACTGTATTAGGTAGAGGAGATATGTTTTTTTTAAGTGAGAGTGGGACTTGTCCACTCCACATTTTGGATATATATGTGTATTTTGTTGGTTCAAACTTGAATCGAATGATATGAGTGTTTAATTATATATTTTGCTTCCGTTATGCATTTTTTATCGTTTTCGCTATGTATGACTGTGTACTCTGACAGATTGGTATTTGTGCCTTATGTCTCATATGGGATAGTATGACACGGCGGTCACGATCTAAGGTATCCCTAACTCCTAGGGGGTATTTTGGGTTGTGACAGACTTGGTATCAAAGCTTTAGGGATTAGTTTCCCTTGGGCTAAGCAAAAGTGAGTCCTCTGAGTTGAACTTAGAACTCAGATGGAAGTGTTTATCTTAAGTTTGCTACCATGACATAACCAGTATCAAGCGAATCCTTAGGTCGGTCTAGGATCCTAGTTTAGATGTTAGTTTAGACTATGTCCTTAGCCTTGTTCCAAAAATGGTAGATGTGCAACGAAAGGATCTTAGCTACGCTAGAAAATTCTAAGTTATAATTGTATGATTATGTGTATACTTCGATGTATACTATATGCGGGTATTAGCATTTCATGTTCATTGAATTGCTATATGTTGTGTGAAGATTGGTATCCAAGTTAGACTCATATTTTTCCATTGATCTCAGGATTTTACATCATGAAACGTGGCAATCGGGGTCGTGGTTACCATACTCGGAGATCTGAGGGTGAGGTTCCGAGAGAGGAGAAGCCGCTTTACTTCACAAATGCTATGGATTCCATCGCAGAGACATTGGCTTTATTGGCAGCCAGACCTACTATGACTACTCCTACCCCACCGACTACTACTTTGCCTCCGCCGGTGCATCACACCGCGGGACTTGAAGCTTTCCGAAGACTATGGCCTCCTACATTCTATGGGACTCTGGACCCAATGGTGGCAGAGGCATGGATTATGCAGTTGGAGAAGACCTTTCGGGCTCTCCGCTATACTGAGAAGCAGCAGGTTGAGTGGGCTTCCTTCGTGATGGGAGGTGAAGCCGAGCATTGGTAGAGAGCTGCCCAAAGGCAGAGGGATGTTGCGAAGGCAGGGGAACCTTGGACATGGGTGGAGTTCCTGGACACCTTCTACGAGTAGTATTTTCCTAGATTTAAGCGGGAACAGAAGGCAAGGGAATTCATACTCTTAGAGCAAGGGGCGATGAACGTAACCGAGTATGAGGCTAAGTTCACCGAGTTGTCAAGATTTGCTCCACATCTGATTACGACTGAAGATTTACGAGTCAGAAAATTTGAAATGGGGTTGAAGGCGTTCATCCGTGATAGGGTGTCCATTCTCCAAGTAGAATCCTGGAGGGAGATAGTGGGAAAGGCGAAGATCGCCGAGAAGAATATAGAGGAGAGGAGAAGGGATAGTGGCTTCAGGAGGAGCATGTCCCGGGTCAGTCTAGTGGTTCGTCACAGTCTGAGAAGAGGACCAGGACTGCTCTGTATCAATTCTCTCAGCCGATGTCGGCTCAGAGGCCTCCTTTTGTGCCTCAGGCACCATGCCCTACAATGTCACAGGCTATGAGGGTTATGCCTCCGGCTTCCTCGGCATCGCAGGCATTCGAGGAGTGCGCCATATGTAGTCATCGGCACAATATTGGGGATTGCCAAAGATTATCGGATGGATGCTTCCACTGTGGTGAGGTTGGTCATGTGATACGGGATTGCCCATGCAAGCAGTCACAGACTGGGCCACAGGGAGTCCAACCTCCAGGCATGCAGACTTTGCTTCAGGGGTCTACATCTCAGGCCTCCAGATCCTTGCTGCCCACCTAGCAGCCTCGTCAGGCAAATCAGGGCAAGGTATTTGCCATGACCAACTCAGACGCATAGGCATCTGATGATGTTGTGAAAGGTACACGCGAGTTTGAGATTGTTAAAGTTGTAGTGTTGTCATGATGTATTGTATGTATATATGCTATGTGGTGTTTTGCTATACATGTATCAATGTAACGCGACCAAAAATACCCCCTAGGAGTTAGGGATACTTTGACTCGTGATCGTCGTATCATACATCCATATGACACATAAGGCACACGTAGAGACTTGTCAGAGTACACAGAGATACATAGCGGAAACAAAAGATATAATGCATAGTGGAAGCCAAAAATACTAAACATAGCGGAAGCAAAGTGAACACTCCTATTACTTGGTCCAAGTGTGAACCAACAAAATTTCACATGTGTAGGTAACCAAAATGTGGAGTGGACAAGTCCCACTCTCACTTAACAAAATATCATGTATCTTTCTAACTATTGTCGATGAACAGAAATCGAAGTCACGACACCTATCTAATGAACCATCGTCCTGGTAGTGATCCATTAAAGGCTCCGGGTCGAAGTACTCCTCCTCTACCTAAGGCTCCGTACCACATAAGTCGAATGGAACCCAAGCACCTGCCGATGATAACAAATATCAGCTGAGCGTGGAATACTCAGCTATACAAACTACTCACAATAAAGCAATAAGAGCATAGAGTATACGAATCATGGAGAATGAAATCCTTAAAACATGTCGAAGCGTGGAAACTGTAAAATACACATATGATGAAATCCGAAACCGAAACCATGTGAGTCATGCGATAATCATAGCCTTTTGAGTTCTTAGATTTCATAGAGTTCATGGAGTTCCTTAGAGTCATTTATGATCCGTAGAGACATAGAGCAAATACCGTAGAGCAAATCCATAGAGCAAAACATAGAGATCTTAGAGCAATTTCATTTATGATCCTTTTGAGCTTGTGAGACGATCTTAGACACTATCATAGAGTTCTTGTGAGTGTATCATGATCCTTTTGAGCTTGTGAACCGATCTTAGAGATATCATAGAGTTACTTAGAATCATTCATTTAAGTCACTTATTCAAAACCCTTTTTCATACTTTGAGAAATACATGGAAAAAGCTCGATTCATACGAGACATGCGGACATATGAGCATATGAGAGTACTAGCATATTTAAACACCCAAAAATCCTTAGAGGCATTTACACAAATATATAGAATGCGTAATAGTGATAGGTTACATCTAAGTATAACTACAACCTTTCACTCTATACAAATCAACATATACATACAGTATAGAATGAGAAGAACAACATTTGGCATCTAGCGGTATCACAAGATTGGTAGTAGAGTGTATCTACCTTGGTGAAATCAATGGTTTTGATTCCAAAAGCTTGGAACAAGTGAGAAACTTAAGTTCTTTGTTGAGAAACACCAAAAAGGAGGGAAGAATCTTGATCTTCCTTCAAGCTTGAGCAACACCTAGCTTCTCTCCTTCTTCTCCCTCTCAAACTCTATCAAAATAGTGCACAAAGGGTTTCTGAAACCCTAAGGCATGAACCCAGCCCTTATATAGGCAAAGGGTAGTGGCTAAAGTCTTAAACACCCTTAATGAAGAAAATCTACGTATAACCAATCGATCGGTGGTACAGACCGAGCGATCGGTGACTTACCGGTCGATCGGTGGTTTCAACCGAGAGATCAGTTGAAAACACCATCTCTGGAATTTTTTCCCATACAAAAAAGTTAACCAGTCGATAGGTACCGAGCGAACGGTATAAGACCATTCGATCGGAGGTTATCACTGAACAATCGGTGATCCCCTGTTTTGCTGCAAAACCTTATTTTCACCACTTTAAACCTTTCTAATATCATTTCCAACACCTTTAGTGCTTTAAACACACTCCTTAAAGATATGTAGACTTATTAGAACATGCACGCCATAAATCCAAACACGTATATTAACATAAGGCCTATTAGTATACAAAACCACACTTGAGCACTATTCACACACTATTCACTACTTAGTGAAATGAAAACTTGGGGTTCTATATCCCTCCCCCCTTACAAGAATTTCATCCTCGAAATTAGAATGACACCAAAAGCACTACAAAAATAAAATACGAAAAATCCAACATAGAAACTATACAAACAAGTGAGGGTACTTTTCCTTCACTTCGGCTTCTCGCTCCCATGTAGCCTCTTCCTTGGAATGATGCTGCCATTTCACGAGGACTACCGGGATCGTCTTGTTACGCAAGACCTGATCTCGACGATCCAAGATTTGACTGGTTGCTCAACCAATATGAGATCCTCTCGAATTTCCATAGGATCAAGAGCAATGACGTGAGACGGATCCGGAATGTATTTCCTAAGCATAAAAACGTGAAACACATTATGTACCGCTGCCATGTGAGGTGGTAGCGCTACCCTATAAGCAACCTCACCAACCCTCGTGATGATCTCAAATGGCCCCATGTACCTAGGGCTGAGCTTTCCTTTCTTCCCGAATCGCATGATTCCCCGACTCAGCGAAATCTTCACAAAGACCCTATCGCCAACTTGGAATTTCAAATCTCTGCAGCGAGTGTCTGCATAGCTCTTCTGCCTATCCTGATCAGTTTTCAATCACTCCCTAATTACCTTGACCCTTTCTGCGGTCCGCTCAATTAATTCAGGACCAAGAACTTTCCTCTCACCAACTTCATCCCAATGTAGTGGTGATCTACAACACCGACCATACAGGGCTTCAAAAGGTTCCATTTGGATGCTTGCATGGTAACTGTTGTTGTAGGCGAACTCAACCAACGGAAAGTGTTCCTCCCAACTGCCCTGAAAGTCCAACATACAAGCTTGGAGCATATCCTCCACAACCTGGTTCACCCTCTCAGTCTGCCCATCAGTTTGAGGATGGAAGGCAGTGCTGAAATCTAAACGAGAAACCATAGCACTCTGAAAATTTTTCTAGAACCTGGAAGTAAACCTAGGATCTCAATCAGACACAATGGAAACTGGCACACCGTGCAAACGAGCCACCTCCTTGACATACAAGGCTACCAGCTGATTCGAACTAAAAGCAGTCTGATACGGAAGAAAGTGTGCAAACTTTGTCAACCTGTCCACTATCACCCAAATAGCATTAGAGCCCTTCACCGTCCGTGGCAAACCCATGATGAAATCCATCGAGATATTCTCTCATTTCCATTTCGGAATAGGGAGGGACTGTAAGAGACCTGCCGACCTCTGATGCTCGGCCTTCACCTATTGGCACACCAAACATCTAGAAACATACTCGGGGACTTCTCTCTTCATGTTTCATTACCAGTAGTGCCTCTTGAGATTCTGATACATCTTAGTACCTCCCGGATGTACCGTGTACTTGGATCAGTGAGCCTTGTCCAAAATCTCACCCCTCAACACTGTGTTGACAGGAACACACAACCTGCATTTGAATGTGATAGCACCATCACCATTCAAAGCGAACTCCTGACTGCCACTACTAACTGACTTGTTTCGGTAAGCAAGCAACTCAACATCTGAATTATGCAACTCCTTAATCCAGTTCAAGATATGCGGCCTAACCGCGATGTTTGACATCACCGACCCATAGGTAACCTGCTTAAGAGTAGTGTCTAGGTTACATATCTCATAGAATTCCACTTTTGTACTCTCAAGTAAGCCATAACCCTGTAAGGATTCCTGCTAAGGGCATCGGCTACTACGTTCACCTTACCTGGATGGTACTGAATGGAACAATTATAGTCCTTTATGAACTCCATCCATCGATGTTGCCTCATACTGAACTCCTTCTGGAGGAAGAGATACTTCAAGCTCTTGTGGTCCATGAACACAACGAACTCTTCCCCATAGAGGTAGTGACGCCAAATTTTCAGCGCAAAGACAACTGCTGCAAGCTCTAAGTTGTGTGTGGAGTAGTTCTGCTCATGCTCCTTTAACTGGCGAGAAGCATAGGCAACCACCTACTTATGCTGCATAAGAACACATCCAAGTCTGATTAGTGAAGCATCACTATAGACTTTGAAGCCACCGCTTCTAGACGAAACTGTGAGAACAGGGGCTGTGGTAAGCCTCTTCTTCAACTCCAAGAAACTTGCCTCACATTTTTCACTCCAAGTGAACTTAGTGTTCTTACTCGTGAGATAGGTAAGCGGAGCTGCTAAGCTGGAAAATCCCTCCACGAACCTCCTGTAGTATCCTGCCGGTCGAGAAAACTACGAATCTCAATAAAACTATTCGGCCTCTCCTAATTCATCACTGCCACGACCTTTGTAGGATCTACTAAGATACCTTCAGCAGACACCACATGCCCAAGAAAAGACATCTTGTCTAGCCAGAACCCGCACTTGCTCACCCTAGCAATACGACAATGCTCTCAAAGAGTCTGCAACACAAGGCGAAGGTCTCTCATATGATCATCCTGTGACTGTGAATACACAAGGATATCATCTACAAATACGATCACACACTGATCAAGAGACGATCTGAACACCCGGTTCATCAGATTCATAAATGCTGCCGGGGCGTTAGTCAGCCCAAAAGATATGACCAGAAACTCGTAATGACCGTATAGAGTTTGGAATGCCGTCTTCAGAATTTCTTCCTTCTTGATCTTCAATTGATGATAACCAAATCGAAGTTCAATCTTTTAGAAGAACCTCGCACCCTTCAATTGATCGAATAAGTCGTCTATCTGAGGCAATGGATAACGATTCTTGATAGTAACCTTGTTCAATTGCCTGTAGTCAATGCACATACGCATCGACCCATCTTTCTTCTTCACAAAGAGCACCGGAGCTCCCCAAGGTGAGATACTTCGCCGAATGAAACCAAGGCCTTGTAATTCTACCAACTGATCCTTTAACTCCTTAAGCTCAATAGGAGCCATCCTATACGGAGCCCTAGAAATCAGCACCGTGCCTGGAGCTAATTCGATCGCAAACTCAATTGCTCGATCATGAGGTAATCCCGGTAAGGTCTCCGGAAAAACATCCATGTACTCACATACCACCGGAATGGATATGGAGTCTCGTACTTCTACATTCTCGAGACTGAGAGCTACAAAACGAGCAATGTCTCTCCTCTGAAGTCCCCTGAAATGAAGTGGCTTCAATCCAATGGGTTTAAAGTTCACCACCTTCTCAAAACACGCCACATGCCCATGGTGAGTAGAGAGCCAATCCATACCTAGGATGACGTCGAAATCCCAATCCTGAAATCCAAGGATAATCAAGTTGATTGGCAACTCGTGCTGCATGACTTGCACAACACTACCCAGACACACTTTATCTATCTCAATAGACTTGCCCAATGGAGTCAAAATGGACAACTCTTGAGGTAGCTTACTCGGGTCGGACGTAAAACCTTTGGCAAAACTAGGTGAGACGAATGAATGAGTGGATCCCGTGTCGATCAACACCCTCGCTAAACACTCATTCACTAGCAATGAACCTGAGAATTTCAATTACCCAAGTTATAATCATAACTACATACCTAATACATATAGGTACAAGCATAGCAAAACACCACATAGGATATATACACATAACATATCATGGCAACTCTAGAACTTTAACGACATTAACTCGCTCATACCTTACACAACATCGTCAGATGCCTGTGCGTCTCTATCAGTCATAGCAAAGACCCTACCCTGGTAAGCCTGACGAGGCTGCTGGGTTGGCGACAAGGATCGAGAGGCTTGAGATGAAAACCCCTGAAGTGAAGTCTGCCTGCCTGGAGGTCGGACTCCTTGTGGTCCAGTCTGTGACTGCTTACGGGGGCAATCCTGAATCACGTGGCCAACCTCACCATAGTGGAAGCATCCACCTGATAGTCTACAGCAATCCCCTGCCTTGTGCTGAGGACCACATACGGCGCACTACTCGAATGCCTGCGATGTGGAGGAAGCCAGAGGCATAACCCTCGTAGCTTGTGACGTCGGAGGACGCGGTGCCTGAGGCACAAAAGAAGGCCTTTGAGCCAACATCGGCTAGGAGAACTGGTAAGGGGCAGTCATGGTCCTCTTCTCGGACTGTGAAGAACCACTAGACTGACCCCTAGACATGCTTCTCCCGAAGCCACTATCTCTTCCCCGGATAAACTCTTCTGCATTCTTCTTGGCAATCTTCGCCTTTCCCACTATCTCCCTCTAAGATTCTACCTAGAGAATGAACACCCTATCTCGGATGAAAGCCTTCAAACTCATTTCAAACTTTTTGACCCATAGGTCTTCAGTACCAACCAAGTGCAGAGCAAATCTCGACAACTCGGTGAACTTAGCCTTAAACTCGGCTACGCTTATCGTTCCCTATTCCAAAAGCATAAACTCCCTCACCTTCTATTCCTGAATGAATATGGGAAAGTACTGCCCACGAAAAGTTTCTTAGAACTCTACCCATGTCCAGGGTTCCCCTGCCTTTGCAACATCTCTCTGCCTTTGGGCAGCTCTCCACCAATGCTCGGCTTCACCTTCCATTACGAAGGAAGCCCATTCGACCTGCTACTCATCAGAACATCGGAGAACCCGAAAAGTCTTCTCCAACTGCATAATCTAGAGCTCTGTCTCCGTAATCTCTGGAAAGCTTCAAGTCCCGTGGTGTGATGCACCGGTGTAGGCACAGGAGTAGTCAGTGGGGTAGGAGTAGGTCTGGCTGCCAATAAAGCCAACGTATCCGCTATGGAATCCATAGCATTTGTGAAGTACAACGGTTCTTCTTCTCTCAGAACTTCACCCTCGGATCTCCAAGTATGGTAGCCACGACCCCGATTGCCACGTCTCATGATATTAAATCCTGAGATCAATGGCAAAACATGAGTCTAACTTGGATACAGATTCTCACACAACATATAGCAATTCAATAAACATGAAATGCTACTACGCATATAGTATACATTGAAGTATACACATAAATAATACAATTACAACATAGAGTGTACTAGTGTAGCTAAGATCCTTGTGTTGGGCATCTACCTCTCTCCTTTAAAGTAAGACTAAGGAAATAGTCTAACTAGCACCTAGAATAGGATCCTAGACTAACCTAAGGATTCACTTGATACCGGTTTTGTCGTCGTAGCAAGCCTAAGACAACCAAGTTCATCTGAGTTCTAAGTTCAACTCAAACAACTTACTTCCGCTTAGCCCAAGGGAAGCCGATCCCTAGAGCTCTGATACCAAGCCTATCATGACCCAAAATACCCCCTAGGAGTTAGGGATACTTTGACTCATGACCGCCGTATCATACATCTATATGACATATAAGGCACACATTGAGACCTGTCAGAGTACACAGAGATACACAGCAGAAACAAAAGATATAATTCATAGAGGAAGCCAAAAATACTAAACATAGCAGAAGCAAAGTAAACACTCCTATTACTTGGTCCAAGTGTGAACCAACAAAATTTCACATGTGTAGGTAACCAAAATGTGGAGTGGACAAGTCCCACTCTCACTTAACAAAATATCATGTATCTTTCTAACTACTGTCGATCAACAGAAATCGAAGTCACGACACCTATCTAATGAACCATTGTCCTGGTAGTGATCCAGGGAAGGCTCCGGGTCGAAGTACTTCTTGTCACGAACCAAAACCCACCCTAGGAGTTAGAGTGAATCTTGGACAACCAATCATGACTTTCGTGACTTGTTTGACCAAAATAATATGCAAAAGACCCACAGAGCATACACAAAGAGGATGTAAACAGCGGAAACATACACTAACATAGCACAGCGGAAGACTTAAACAAAACCTCTATGTATATAAACATATACATGATCCAAGTTGGTACAAAAGAAGAATACACAAAAGAAAGTGCAGACAGGCCCGCCAAAATACATGAATATATATATCTCTCAACTCACCCACAGCTACATCACTCAGAATCAACTACCATCTAATAGTAACCCTCGACCGGAGGTTCCTCTAAAGGTGCCTCAACATACTCCTCCTCCACCCATCAGCCAAGAGCACAGACATCAAAAGGAGCAGCCGCTCCGCTATCACCTACCGACATAAGAAGTACGACTAAGCATGGAATACTCAGCGGGTACCAAATACTAACCAACAGTCATAGCATACAGATAGCGATACATAGAGCAGGAAAAAATTCACACATATAAAGCAGGAATAATTCATATCATAACAATAAAGTAAAGCAGTATATAATCATGCTTGCATTCATAAAATCCGATAAAACCCTTGAAAACACCGTGCACTTGACTTGACTTAAGGTACCATTTTCGTGCTTGAAAACTCGTCTTGTCTATCTTGCTTGATTCTTGTATATCGTGTCATGTCATGCATGTCATGCGTGCTTGCTTGTGATCATGTAACTTGTGAGATACACTTGTAAGATGTACTTGTGAGATGCGCTTGTGAGATGCCTTGAGAGGGAAGGGAGGCCCTTCTTCATGATATGTATGTACTTGCGAGAGAAGGTAGGCCCTTCTTTATGCTATGCACTTGTGAGTGAGGGGAGACCCCTCGTGGAATGTTTGTTCTTGTTTTCTTGTGAAAAGCGAGGTAAAACATATCATAGGATATGTCCCACCTCTAAACTTCGTTCTTGAAAATACGATAAATCATGTCATGCATGCCGTGCTCATGGAGGTCGTGTGCATACTTGCAATTGAATTTAAATATGACATGTTTGGGGATTTCACAATACATTGCACATCACCATTTAAACAAGTAACAAATTAAACAATTTAGGGAAAGCGCAAAAACACTCTATCACAACCCAAAAAATTTCCATAAACTTGAAGCATGCATTTTCTTAATTTATTATTCATTTCATTCACCTTGGCATTCCATCAAACATGGTATGTTCATTATTTGTTAACCCTACAACATGTTTTTCTAGGTGGGTTATAATTCCATCATACATGTTTGTTCATTATGGATACAATGTCCTCCCAATTTCAATTATCACAACACAACCATTGGCATCCAATCGCCCATTTCATCTCCATTCACAACATCCACACATCCTAACTCATAGCACAAGTATAGGTGAAGGAAAACAAAGAAACATGGAGGAAAAGAGGAACTATAACTAGGAGGGTAGCAAGAAGTACCGACCTTGACAAATGAGGAAAAGAATCCCCTTCTAACACGTCCGTGAGTCACTGACCTAGCTTGGAGAAACTACTCCTCGCGTGCTTGAACCGGGATCTTGAAGCAATCCAAGCTTGAGGTGATCTAGGGTTCTTAAACCCTTTGATTTCTTCTCAAAATCAAACCCTAGCTTAGGAAAACTCTTTCTCTCCTCCCCTTAGCTCTAAAATGTCCTAAGTGTTGAGAATGAGCCCTAAAGGCTCAAGCAACCCTTAAGAGGAAGGAGTGAAACGCCCAAAAGATGAAAACACCCTTAATGAAATTTCTGCAAAAACACGAAGACCGAGCGATCGGTGTTTATGACCGATCGATCGGTTGGCTACCGAGCGATCGGTGAATTGACCGAGCTCCCGGTCAAAAATCAGCTCTCTAGAAAATTTCCCCATACAAAATTTTCCACCAGTCGATAACTACCGATCGATCGGTTTTGTACCGATCGATCGCTCCATGGACCGAGCGATCGGTGCTCTGCAGGTCCAAACTGTTTTGGCCATATCTCTTGACTCGTTCGTCGGATTTTGACGATTCAACTTGGGTTCCTACTTCGAAAAGGAACATTTCTTACATTTCGGAATTTCCAATATCTTTCTTATTTATTAATTGTACTACTTTAAAGGCAAATTCGCTACGAAAGTGCCATGCATTAAGGATGAAAAAGTCTGGGGCTCTATGTCCTCCCCCTCTTACAAAAATTTCATCCTCGAAATTTGGACGATTACATGCATTACAAACCAAAATAAAATTACAAGTCATATACAAAACCTATACAAAAACTCATTCAAACAATTCCGGGTACATCACTTTGACTTCGGCCTCTCGTTCCCACGTAGACTCTTCTCGAGCATGATGTTGCCACTGCACGAGAACCAATGGAATCGTTTTGTTGCGAAGGACTTGATCTCTCCAATCCAATATATGAACCGGCCTTTCAACTAAAGTGAGTTCCTCTCGAATTTCCAATGGTTCCAAGTCTATGACATGCGAAGGATCCGCAATGTACTTCTGAAGCATAGACACATGGAAAACGTTGTGAACCGTGGCCATGTGAGGTGGAAGAGCAACCTTGTAAGCAACCTCACCCACTCGCATGATGATCTCAAATGGGCCAACATATCGAGGACTAAGCTTGCCTCGCCTGCCAAATCTCATAATCCCCTTGCTAGGAGATACCTTCACAAAGACTTGATCCCCAACCTAGAATTCCAAGTCCTTACGGCGCGTGTCCGCATAGCTGTTTTGAAGATCTTGAGTGGCTTTCAACCGATCCCGGATGATCTTGACTATACTAGCAGTTTGCTCGATCAACTCCGGATCAAGTACTTTTCTTTCTCCTACCTCATCCCAGTAGACAGGAGATCTATAACTTCGCCCATACAAGGCCTCGAACGGAGCCATTTGAATACTCGCCTAATAGCTATTATTATAGGCGAATTCAACCAAAGGCAGGTGTTCTTCCCAACTGCCCTTGAAATCTAGCATACAAGCCCAAAGCATGTCTTCTATAACTTGGTTCACCCTCTCGATTTGTCCATCCGTTTGTGGATAAAAGGCGGTGCTGAAATCAAGTCGGGAACCCATAGCTTCCTGAAAAGTTTTCCAAAATCTTGATGTGAATCTTGGATCCCGATCTAACACAATACTGACTGGCACCCCGTGTAGTCGAACCACTTCCTTGATGTATAGTGCGGCCAACTGACTAGAGTTGAAGGTGGTTCGGTAGGGTAGGAAATGAGCGGACTTTTTCAAACGATCCACTACTATCCATATCACATCTGAGCCTCTTGCCGTCTTTGGTAAGCCAACTATGAAATCCATGGATATGTTCTCCCATTTCCACTCGGGAATAGGAAGAGACTGTAGTAGACCGGTGGGTCGCATGTGTTCTGCTTTTACCTGTTGGCACACTAAACACCGTGCTACATATTCCGCAACATCCATCTTCATATTCCGCCACCAAAAGTGACTCTTGAGGTTCCGGTACATCTTTATACCCCTAGGATGCACAGTATACTTAGATCGGTATGCTTCATCCATAATCTCCCTTCGAAGATCTACATTGGCTGGAACACACAACCTTCCTTTGAACGTAATAGCACCCCGGCTAGTGAGAGAGAAGTCTTCACTACCCTTGGCAACTTCCTTGTCCCGATAAGCCAACAATTCAGCATCCGTGGCTTGGTATTCTTGGATCAAATCTATAATGTATGGCCGAACCGTAACATTTGCCAAGATAGGACTTCGGCCAGAGTCATTCACACTGATGTCTAGATTTGCCAAATCTTCAAGTAGTTTCCATTCCTGCACCAACATGTGTGCTAATAAACCCGGAGGTCTTCTACTCAAAGCATCAGCCACTGCATTTGCTTTACCCGGGTGGTATTGAATGGTACAATCATAATCTTTCAAAAATTTCATCCAACGCCGTTGCCTTAGATTTAACTCTTTTTGGGAAAAGAGATACTTGAGGCTCTTGTGATCCATAAACACATAGAATTCTACCTCGTAAAGGTAGTGTCTTCAAATCTTGAGTGCAAACACGACTGTGGCAAGCTCCAAGTCGTGCATGGGGTAATTCTTCTCATGCTCCTTCAATTGCCTTGATGCATAGGCAATGACTTTTTTGTGCTGCATGAGTACAGACTCAAGTCCAACGTGTGAGGCATCACTATACACCTCATACCCATAAGGTCCGTGTCGCGACCCAAAATACCCCCTGGCAGTTAGGGATACTTTGGCTCGTGATGTGCCATATCCGATACCAAACCATCCTATAATAACATCCAAGTCATGACAACCATAATCATGAATAAGGCGGAAGCTTAAACCAATGTGCGGAAGCGTAATCCAAAAATTTCTTTTCTATACATGCTGTGTATTCCAAGTTTGTACATACATCACAAAAGTAAAGGTGGACATGCCCACCTATCAAAATACAAAATGATAATACTCTCTCTCTCTCTATGTAATCACTCTAAAAGGGCCAGTGGTCTAAGTCATTTGCCTCCTCCTGAGGCTCTACATATGGCTCCTCCTCGCCATAATCCTCCTCTATCCAGGGCCCCTGATCACAGATGTCAAATGGAGTCCGTGTACCTGCCGACATAACATGTACTGCTGAGCATGGAATACTCAGTAAGCAAAATCTACTAGCTAACAATGCTATCATAATCACAATATTTTATACAGTGCGTAAAAGAATACAAATCACCAAAATCCATGCTTAAAACCCGTCGGGAAAAACCTTTCATAAAACTTGTTCTTTTCATGGAAGACAAACCCTCTCGTGTATGCTTATGAGTTCTTATGAATGCTTGTGAGCCTCGTGTTTTCTTATGAGTTCTTGTGAGCTTAGAGTTCTTGTGAGCTTGTGAGTACCTGTGAGCTTATGAGCTTCTTGTGAGCTTATGAGTACTTGTGAGCTTCTTGTGAGCTTATGATCCTTGTGAGCTTGTTCTCCTTGGAGACATATGCAAGATTTTAGACTTGTGAGTTTCTTATGAGTTCTTGAAAAGCCTTGCGAGACTTATGATCCGTGGAGTTCATGCAAGATCTAGACTTGATCCTTGTGAGCGTGGAGTAACCGATCTTAGAATGCCAACCCAAAGTTTGGCTTAGTCTATGCTTATGCATGTATGCTTCTTACTTATGAATGCCTTTGAAAATCCTCTTATGTTTTCTTGAAAATTCATGCTTATGAGAAAAACCACGGTCGTGCAATACTTATCATGCGTAGAGTGCTTGTGAGCATTATAACATCTATGTGGAAAGCTTTAACTAATTAAACATGTTCATGCAAGGCATAATGATCATTATAGTATACTTGAAGACCTTAAGTAACTCATATGGTTCATACAAGGTATGCTATGTATATTAGCATCATAACATACTTAAACAATTCTAGAATGTAGAACATTTCATTCATTGCGTCACATCATAACAATCATGGCTTCTAAGCCTAATTCATCATATCACACTTAAAATCATGGTTCCTTGGAGGATATTAACACTTACTTGCACTTATAGTCATATTCACCCTTTTATTGGAAAACCCCCAAAATCTTAAATCCTTATTTGCTTATTTGAACATAATCAAGTTCACCCAAAATCCCTTGTTTGTCATTGCATCATAGTATACTTAAAATCATGGTTCATTTAAAGGTATTACAATTTTCTTACAAGTTTAGCCATATTCATCCTTGTTATTGAAAAACCCCCAATTTGTAAAACCCTATTTGATTGTTTATTCATGATCTAGTTCACCCAAATTTCCACACTTCCTATTTGTATCATAATAGAATTAAAATCACCTATTTGAATCATCTTTGTATGATAACAAGGCTAGATAGTAGTTTACTAACCTCTTTGGATCAATTTCTAGGTTGAAGAAACCCCTTGAGAAATTCTCACTTGATTTGAATGATCCAAGCTTGATTTGGGGAAGATCCAACCCTTGATTGAAGCTCTTCTTGGTTTCAAGCATAACCCTCTTTGGAATGCTCAAGATCTTTTCCTTCTCTTTCTAGGAACTCTCCTTGGTTTAGGGTATCCCAAAAACCCTCCTAAAGTCTTCTATTTATAGTGTAAGGCCTGAAAAACCCCTAAAAAATCGCATCCAAGAAAGTAAAATCGCGTATCTACGATCGTTCGTAGAGATTTACTATCGATCGTAGCCTTCTACGATCGATCGTAGCTTCCTACGATCAATCGTAGTTTCACCTGAGAGTTTCCAGCATTTCTGGGGCTTTACGATCGATCGTAGCAACTCTACGATCGTTCGTAGCTCCGCTACGATCGTTCGTAGGGTCCCTACGAGCGATCGCAACTTTTGCAGAAAGCTTCAGCATTTTTGCGTTTTCGTATCTCGGCCATAACGTTTGACTCGCTTGTCCGATTTTGATGATTCAACTTGAGTTGGATTTTTCTTTCGAAGGAGAACAACTTTCATGTTTTTCACAACTTCCAATTCTTCCTTTTTCTTGGACCATTTTGCCCCTTAACCTGACTGATCCGAAATTGGGTTTCGTCAATCCAGATTTTAAACCGACCCGACTTCAGAAATCGGTCTTTTGACCTAACACCAACTCAAAACCAAGACAAGTGATCAACATGAACCCCAAAGAGGGTTCAATTACCTTTCCAAAAATCCAAGAATCGCTTGATTCCGACGAGCGGTGTGAACGCTAGGGCTATTTAGAGTCGAGGGTATGCCAAGGCATAACCCTTGTCAATACTCAAGAGTATTCTATACTCTTGCCTATTTCATTCCAAACACCCATAAACCATAAATACATTCTTACATGCTTTAGTATATGATATCATTCGTCGTACATGGTCATCAAGATCCGGGGTTCTACATCCTCCCCCCCTTACCAAAATTTCATCCTCGAAATTGGAACGATACATAGAGATTATAAAGAACAAAATTACATAAACTTCACTCAAACAAATTAGGATATTTTTCCCTCACTTCCGCTTCGCGCTCCCATGTAGCTTCTTCTCGTGAATGGTGTTGCCATCGAACAAGAACCAAGGGGATGACCTTATTGCGCAAGACTTGATCCCTACGGTCCAAAATTTGAACCAGCTCTTCCACCAAAGTGAGATCCTCTCGGACTTCTAGCGTATCAAGGTCGATCACATGAGAAGGATCCGGAATATATTTCCGAAGCATAGATACATGGAATACGTTGTGAACCGCCACCATGTGAGTGGGTAGAGCAACCCGGTATGCAACTTCACCAATTCGGGTGATAATTTCAAATGGACCAACATACATCGGGCTGAGCTTTCCTCTTTTGCCAAACCTCATAACACCCTTTGTCGGTGAAACCTTCACAAATACCATATCGCCAATACGGAACTCAAGATCTCGTCTACGGGTGTCGGCATAGCTCTTTTGCCTGTCCTGAGCCGTCTTTAATCTCTCTCTGATGATCTTGACTTTATTCGCGGTTTTGTTCAATCAATTCCGGGCCCAATATCTTTCTCCCTCCAACTTCATCCCAGTATAGGGGAGATCTACAACTTTGACCAAACAAGGCCTCAAAAGGAGCCATTTGGATGCTCGCCTGATAGCTGTTATTGTAGGCGAATTCCACCAATGGCAAGTGATCCTCCCAACTGCCTTTGAAGTCCAACATGCAAGCTCGGAGCATGTCCTCTATAACCTGGTTCACCCTCTCGGTCTGTCCATCTGTCTGAGGATGAAAGGTGGTGCTAAAGTCCAAACGGGAACCCATAGCGCTCTGAAAGCTTTTCCAGAACCTGGAAGTGAATCTTGGATCCCTGTCTGACACGATACTGACTGGCACCCCGTGCAACCGAACCACTTCTTTGAGGTACAATTCTGCAAGTTGGTTCGAGTTGAACGTAGTCCGATAAGGCAAGAAATGGGCGGATTTTGTCAAACGATCAACCACTACCCATATTGCATCCGATTTCTTTGTCGTTTTTGGCAACCCAGTGATGAAATCCATGGAGATGTTCTCCCATTTCCACTCGGGAATAGGGAGGGATTGTAAAAGCCCTGCTGGCCTCATATGCTCGGCCTTCATTTGTTGGCATACCAAGCATCTTGACACATACTCGGCAACTTCCCTCTTCATGTTCTGCCACCAAAAGCATCCTTTGAGGTTTCGATACATCTTTGTACCGCCAGGATGCACAGTGTACTTAGACCGGTGAGCTTCATCTAAGATTTTTAATTTGAGCTTCTCATCGGCTGGAACACATATCCTTCCTTTGAATGTGATTGTCCCATCACTTTGCACTGCAAAATCCTTACTGCCATCGCAAACCGACTTGTCTCTATAGGCCAGTAGTTCGGCATCCAACTCTTGTAATTCTCGGATCATGGCCCATATGTAAGGCCTAACTGTGACATTAGCCATCACTGGCCCAGAGGTAGGAAGGCTGAAACTAATATCAAGGTTAGAAACAACTTCCACTCTTGCACCATCATGTGTGCTACAAGCCCAGTGGACTTCCTGCTCAAAGCATCTGCCACTACATTAGCCTTGCCCTGATGGTACTGGATCGAACACTCATAGTCCTTCAAGAATTCCATCCATCGGCGCTGTCGCATATTCAACTCCTTTTGGGAAAATAGGTATTTTAAGCTTTTATGATCCGTGAAAATATCAAACTCTTCCCCATAAAGGTAATGCCGCCAAATCTTTAATGCAAAAACCACCGCGGCCAACTCCAAATCGTGAGTAGGATAGTTCTTTTCATGCTCTTTTAATTGCCGGGAAGCGTAGGCGATGACATTCCCGCGCTGCATAAGAACACATCCTAGCCCAACATTCGAGGCATCACTGTAAACCACGAAACCTCCACTCCCAGACGGCACTGTGAGAATGGGGGCAGTAGTAAGCCTCTTCTTCAACTCCGTGAAGCTCGCTTCACACTTATCGCTCCAAGTGAACTTAGCATTTTTCCGTGTCAAATACGTGAGCGGTGCCGCTAAGCTGGAGAATCCCTCTACGAATCTCCCATAGTATCCTGCTAAACCGAGGGAGCTGCGTATCTCGGTAACACTTTTGGGTCTCTCCCATTTCATCACCACTTCTATCTTTGCTGGGTCTACTGAAATACCCTCGACAGATACTACGTGGCCAAGGAACGCCACCTTCTCCAACCAAAATTCGCACTTACTCAACTTGGCGTATAGTTTATGCTCTCGAAGAGTCTCAAGTGTAAGGCGAAGATCTCGATCATGATCCTCCCTGGTCGGAGAATATACTAAGATGTCATCGACAAAGACGATAACACATTTGTCGAGATAAGGCTTGAATACCCGATTCATCAAATCCATGAACGCCACCGGTGCATTTGTTAGACCAAAAGGCATAACTAGGAACTCGTAGTACCCGTACCGAGTCCTAAAGGCAGTCTTTGGCACATCTTCGGCCTTGATCTTCAACTGATGATAGCCGGACCACAAATCAATCTTGGAGAAGAACCTTGCTCCTTTCAATTGGTCGAACAAATCATCTATTCGTGGCAAGGGGTATCGATTCTTGATGGTGACTTTGTTCAACTGTCTATAGTCGATGCACATCCTCATCGACCCATCCTTCTTCTTCACAAAGAGTACCGGTGCTCCCCATGGTGACACACTTGGTTGGATGAAACCAAGCCGTTGCAACTCTTCTATCTGCTCCTTTAATTCCTTCAGTTCAATAGGGGCCATCCTGTACAGAGCCTTAGAAATTGGAGCCGTTCCAGGAGCAAGCTCTATTGCAAATTCTATCTCCCTATCTGGAGGTAACCCTAGTAATTCCTCGGGAAACACATCCAAATACTCACTCACAACCGGTATGGCTGAGGAGTCTCGTGCCTCTGGATTTGCAAGACTTAGAGCTGCTAGACGGGCTATATCTCTCCTCCGAAGTCCATGAAAGTGGAATGGCTTGACGCCTTCTGGCTTGAACTTCACCATCTTCTCAAAACAAGCCACATGCCCATGGTGTGCAGCTAGCCAATCCATCCCGAGAATAACATCGAAGTCCAAGTCCTGGAACTCAAGGATGATTAGATCAATCGGCAATTCATACTGCCCGACTTGAACTATACAATTCCGATATCCTCGGTCTGTGTCAACTGACTTGCCAAGCGGAGTCGAAATGGTTAACTCGTGACGTAGGCGACTCGGCTTAGACTCAAAACCTTTGGCAAAGCTTGGCGATACAAAAGAATGTGTTGATCCAGTGTCGATCAACACACGAGCTAGACACTCGTTCACTAGCAATACGCCTGTGCATTGTAATTAACTATATCAGCGGGTTTCAGCAACATACATAGAGTATAGGTAGCATGACATACAAGTGATTATACGTATACTTATAGCACTCATCATTTCATACTTGAACACTTTAGAAATTCTCGCATACCTTGCACAACATCGTCTGATGCCTGTGCGTCCCATTCTGTTAAGGCAAAGACCCGGCTCTGTTTGCCTGGCGAGGCTGCTGTGTGGTCTGAGTGGGCCGTGCGGGTCTAGATGCCGAAGCTTGTGAAGACCTCTGCTGAGAAGTCTGCCAAACTGGGGGCCTGCTCCCCTGAGGCTGAGCCCGTGACTGTCGGCGTGGGCAATCTTTAATTATGTGGCCCTGCTCGCCACAATGGAAACATTCTCCCGATGCTCTCCGACACTCTCCAGCTGGGTGTCTCCGACCACAATAGTCACACTCCTCAAAGGATGAAGAGGGTGACGGCTGTACATATCTGGTGCCCTGAGAAAAAGCAGGGCGAGGTGCCTGCGAAGTAGTCGGGCGAGGCACTGGTGATGCAACCGAAGACCTCTGTGTCTGTGTAGGCCTAGGAGGTGGGTACTGGGAAATCCTGGCCCTCTTCTCCAATGGTGCTGAGCCACTAGACTGACCCTTCTGCATGGCTCTCCTGAAGCCACCCTCTCTTCTCTTAAGAAACTCCTCTGAGTTCTTTTCGGCAATCCTTGCCTTCCCCATAATCTCTCTCCAAGACTCCACTTGAAGAATAGAGACTCGATCCTTGATGAAGGGCTTCAACCCATTCTCAAATTTCCGGACTCGCATCTCCTCCGTCGTGATCAAGTGTGGTGCGAATCGGGACAATTCAACGAATTTGGCCTCATACTCGGTCACACTCATATTCCCTTGCACTAGGGACATGAACTCCATCTCCTTCTGTTGCTTGAAAATCTTGGGAAAGTACTGCCCATAGAAGGCATCAAGGAATTCACCCCAAGTCCACGGCTCTCCTGCCCTGGCGGTGTCTCTCTGTCTCAACGCCGCTCTCCACCAATGGTCGGCTTCTCCTTCCATCATGAAGGCAGCCCAATCTACCCTTTGCTCATCGGTGCAACGAAGAGCATGGAATATTTTCTCCAGTTGCATAATCCACGCCTCTGCAACCATGGGGTCGGTGGTCCCATAAAAGGTAGGTGGATGTAGCCTTCGGAATGCCTCGAGTCCCGAGGTGTGATGTGGAGGAGGTGGGTGTGCCAACGCAGTAGTAGCAGCGGGCTGTCGGGCTGCTAGCATGGTGATGGTCTCCACCATAGTATTTAACAACTGAGATATATCGGGTTGATCATCACCCGAGGGAGGGTCTCCTCCATTACTGTTGCCCCGAGTTTGGTAACCGCGACCCCGTCCACTACCACGTCTCATGTTAATCCTGAGACCAGTAGCAGAACATGAGGCTAACTTGGAAACCAACTTCATCTCAATCACAATTTCAAGCTCATTTCAAATTCATAAGGTAATTGATAGTAATACATCAAGGTATACATTGTAGTAGATAATCATACAATGTGTGGTTCTAGCGTAGGGTACTAAGTTCGGTCGGATTCCAACCGGTTATGGACTAAGACTAAAGATTAGTCTATACTTGGAATATTACTCTTTCCTCAATCCTAATGTCTTGTTTTGATCGTGGTATCGAGTACTAAGTGACCCTAGGGACTCTAATGCCTAAGCTTTGATACCACCTCTGTCGCGACCCAAAATACCCCCTGGGAGTTAGGGATACTTTAGCTCGTGATGTGCCATATCCGATACCAAACCATCCTGTAATAACATCCAAGTCATGACAACCATAATCATGAATAAGGTGGAAGCTTAAACCAATGTGCGGAAGCGTAATCCAAAAATTTCTTTTCTATACATGCTGTGTATTCCAAGTTTGCACATACATCACAAAAGTAAAGGTGGACATGCCCACCTATCAAAATACAAAATGATAATACTCTCTCTCTCTCTATGTAATCACTCTAAAAGGGCCAGTGGTCTAAGTCATTTGCCTCCTCCTGAGGCTCTACATATGGCTCCTCCTCGCCATAATCCTCCTCTATCCAGGGCCCCTGATCACAGATGTCAAATGGAGTCCGTGTACCTGTCGGCATAACATGTATGGCTGAGCATGGAATACTCAGCGAGCAAAATCTACTAGCTAACAATGCTATCATAATCACAATATTTTATACAGTGCGTAAAAGAATACAAATCACCAAAATCCATGCTTAAAACCCGTCGGGAAAAACCTTTCATAAAACTTGTTCTTTTCATGGAAAACTAACCCTCTCATGTATACTTATGAGTTCTTATGAATGCTTGTGAGCCTCGTGTTTTCTTATGAGTTCTTGTGAGCTTAGAGTTCTTGTGAGCTTGTGAGTACCTGTGAGCTTATGAGCTTCTTGTGAGCTTATGAGTACTTGTGAGCTTCTTGTGAGCTTATGATCCTTGTGAGCTTGTTCTGCTTGGAGACATATGCAAGATCTTAGACTTGTGAGTTTCTTATGAGTTCTTGAAAAGCCTTGCGAGACTTATGATCCATGGAGTTCATGCAATATCTAGACTTGATCCTTGTGAGCGTGGAGTAACCGATCTTAGAATGCCAACCCAAAGTTTGGCTTAGTCTATGCTTATGCATGTATGCTTCTTACTTATGAATGCCTTTGAAAATCCTCTTATGTTTTCTTGAAAATTCATGCTTATGAGAAAAACCACGGTCGTGCAATACTTATCATGCGTAGAGTGCTTGTGAGCATTATAACATCTATGTGGAAAGCTTTAACTAATTAAACATGTTCATGCAAGGCATAATGATCATTATAGTATACTTGAAGACCTTAAGTAACTCATATGGTTCATACAAGGTATATTAGCATCATAACATACTTAAACAATTCTAGAATGTAGAACATTTCATTCATTGAGTCACACCATAACAATCATGGCTTCTAAGCCTAATTCATCATATCACACTTAAAATCATGGTTCCTTGGAGGATATTAACACTTACTTGCACTTATAGTCATATTCACCATTTTATTGGAAAACCCCCAAAATCTTAAATCCTTATTTGCTTATTTGAACATAATCAAGTTCACCCAAAATCCCTTGTTTGTCATTGCATCATAGTATACTTAAAATCATGGTTCATTTAAAGGTATTACAATTTTCTTACAAGTTTAGCCATATTCATCCTTGTTATTGAAAAACCCCCAATTTGTAAAACCCTATTTGATTGTTTATTCATGATCTAGTTCACCCAAATTTCCACACTTCCTATTTGTATCATAATAGAATTAAAATCACCTATTTGAATCATCTTTGTATGATAACAAGGCTAGATAGTAGTTTACTAACCTCTTTGGATCAATTTCTAGGTTGAAGAAACCCCTTGAGAAATCCTCACTTGATTTGAATGATCCAAGCTTGATTTGGGGAAGATCCTACCCTTGATTGAAGCTCTTCTTGGTTTCAAGCAAAACCCTCTTTGGAATGCTCAAGATCTTTTCCTTCTCTTTCTAGGAACTCTCCTTGGTTTAGGGTAACCCAAAAACCCTCCTAAAGTCTTCTATTTATAGTGTAAGGGGTGAAAAACCCCTAAAAAATCGCATCCAAGAAAGTAAAATCGCGTATCTACGATCGTTCGTAGCGATTTACGATCGATCGTAGCCTTCTACGATCGATCGTAGCTTCCTATGATCAATAGTAGTTTCACCCGAGAGTTTCCAGCATCTCTGGGGCTTTACGATCGATCGTAGCAACTCTACGATCGTCGTAGCTCCGCTACGATCGTTCGTAGGGTCCCTACGAGCGATGCAACTTTTGCAGAAAACTTCAGCATTTTTTTATTTTTGTATCTCGGCTATAACTTTTGACTCGCTTGTACGATTTTGATGGTTCAACTTGCGTTGGATTCTTCTTTCGAAGGAAAACAACTTTCATGTTTTTCACAACTTCCAATTCTTCCTTTTTCTTGAACCATTTTGCCCCTAAACCTGACTGATCCGAAATTGGGTTTCGTCAATCCAGATTTTAAACCGACCCGACTTCAGAAATCGGTCTTTTGACCTAACACCAACTCAAAACCAAGACAAGTGATCAACATGAACCCCAAAGAGGGTTCAATTACCTTTCAAAAAATCCAAGAATCGCTTGATTCCGACGAGCAGTGTGAACGCTAGGGTTATTTAGAGTCGAGGGTATGCCAAGGCATAACCCTTGTCAATACTCAAGAGTATTCTATACTCTTGCCTATTTCGTTCCAAACACCCATACACCATAAATACATTCTTACATGCTTTAGTATATGATATCATTCGTCATACATGGCCATCAAGATCCGGGGTTCTACAGTCCGAATGGCACAGTAAGGACAGGTGCTGTAGTAAGCCTCTTCTTCAGTTCTGTGAAACTGATCTCGCACTTATCACTCCATACAAACTTGGCGTTCTTCCTTGTCAGGTAAGTAAACCCTCTATGAATCTCCTGTAGTAGCCTGCCAACCCAAGAAAGCTGCGTATCTCTATGACACTCTTGGGCCTCGCCCAACTCATGACTGCCTCTATCTTCTTCGAATCCACCGAAATGCCTTCCGCGGATACAACGTGGCCTAGGAATGCCACCTCTTCCAACCAAAACTCACACTTGCTAAGTTTGGCATACAGCTTGTGCTCTCTTAGCATTTCCAAAGCAAGGCGAAGGTCTCGCATGTGATCTTCCCGTGTCTGGGAATACACTAAGATATCGTTGACAAACACGATCACGCATCAATCCAGGTGTGGCCGGAACACCCGGTTCATTAAATCCATAAAGGCTGCCGGCGCATTTGTGAGACCAAAAGGCATTACCAAGAACTAGTAGTGTCCATACAGAGTCCGAAAGGCAGTTTTGGGAACATCTTCTGCCTTAATCTTCAACTGGTGATAGCCTGATCGAAGATCTATCTTCGAGAAAAATCTCGCTCCTCTCAACTAATCGAACAAGTCATCAATTCAAGGCAATGGATACCTATTCTTTATAGTGACTTTGTTCAATTGCCGATAATCGATGCACATCCGCATCGAGCCATCTTTCTTCTTAACAAATAACACTGGGGCACCCCACGGTGAGACACTTGGTCGTATGAAACCAAGGCCTTGCAATTCCTCCAACTGAGTCTTCAACTCCTTGAGTTCAATAGGGGCCATTTTATACGGAGCCCTGAAAATAGGAGTTGTGCTTGGTGCAAGCTCAATCACAAACTCAATCTCCCTGTCTGGAGGCAATCCTGGCAACTCCTCTGGAAATACATCTAAGAATTCACTCACAACCGGAATAGTCGATGAGTCGTTTGCCTCGGGGTTAGCTAAGCTCAACGCCGTAAAACGAGCAATATCTCTACTTTTCAACCCGCGAAAGTGGAATGGTTTTCCTTCTACTAGCTTGAAGAGTACCATTTTCTCAAAGCAAGCTACATGCCCGTGATGTGCCGCTAACCAATCCATTCCCAATATCGCGTCAAAGTCTTGGAATCTAAGAACTATTAGATCAACCGCTAACTCGTGGCTTCCCACTTGAACCACACTATTTCGACACACTTTGTTTGTCAACACTGTTTTGCCGAGAGGAGTCGAAATGGCTAACTCCGGTTCTAGCTGACTGGGCTCCAAAGAAAAGCCTTCTGAAAAGCTCTGCGAGACAAACGAATGAGTAGACCCGGTATCAATCAACACTCTAGCCAAACATTCGTTGACTAGTAGGGTTCCTGAAATTTTAACTAGTTACGTCAATCCATGCATCACATCATATGTATATAGGTAGATAGATATATAGCACGCCACATACGTACACAAGGAGTAAAGCATAACATAACAATCGCGGCTAAAAGAATAACTCTAAACGCGTACCTTGCACCACATCATCAGATGCAAGTGCATCACCCTCTGTCAAGGCAAAAACTCGCCCTTGGTTCGCCTGACGAGGCGGAGGTGTAGACCGGGTAGTCTGGGATGACACCTAGTATGATCCTGCTGGGTGGCCTGGGGGCCTAATCCCCTGAGACTAGCTTGGTATCACAGATCTTTATGGGGAACAAGATTTGGCGACATTATCATTATGGGGAACAATTTGAGGTATTCACAGATCATAAAAGCCTTAAGTATTTGTTTTCCCAGAAGGAGCTTAACCTGAGGCAAAGAAGATGGGTAGAGTTTTTAAAAGACTACGAGTGCTCCATTCAATACCACCAGGGCAAAGCGAATGTTGTAGCCGATACTCTTAGCCGAAAGGCCACTGGACTTTCAGCGCATATGATGCTGAAGGAGTGGAGGTTGCTAGAGGATGCGTCCAACCTCGACATCCGTTTTAGTCTCCCTACCTTTGGGCCGATAATGGCTAACATCACAGTTAGGCCATTTATGTTGAGCATGATCAAGGAGTTGCAGGGAATGGATGCCGAGCTACTTTCTTGCCGAGACAATTCAGTTAAGAGTGGCAGCAAGGATTTTGAGGTGAGGGATGATGGGATTATCATTTTCAAGGGAAGAGTATGTGTCCCAGCTGAAGAGAAGCTTAAACGAGAAATCTTATACGAGGCTTACCGGTCCAAGTACACCATTCACCCCGGAGGTACCAAAATGTACAGGGACTTGAAAAAGCACTTTTGGTGGTGGAACATAAAGTGAAAAATAGTGGAGTATGTGTCTAAATGCTTGGTGTACCAACAAGTCAAAGCCGAACACAGGAGACCGGCTGGACTTTTACAGTCTCTCCTTATTCCCAAGTGGAAATGGGAGTACATATCTATAGACTTCATTGTGGGGTTGCCGAAGACGGTTAGAAACTTCGATGCTATATGGGTTGTGGTCGATAGGCTGACGAAGTCCGCCCATTTCTTGCCATACTGGACTACCTTCAATTCCAATCAGTTGGTTGCATTGTATATTAAAGAAATAAATCGGTTGCACGGGGTGCCAGTGAGCATTATCTCGGATCGGGACCCTAGATTTACCTCTAGGTTTTGGAAAAGCTTTCAGAGTGCCATGGGTTTCCGGTTGGACTTTAGCACGGCTTTCCATCCACAGACGGATGGGCAAACCGAGCGAGTGAATCAGGTTATTGAAGATATGCTCCGAGCTTGTATGCTGGATTTTAAAGGAAGTTGGGAAGATCACCTACCTTTGGTAGAATTTGCCTACAATAATAGCTATCAGGCAAGCATACAGATAGTGCCTTTTGAGGCTATGTACGGAAGAAGTTGCAGATCCCCGTTGTATTGGGATAAAGTGGGAGAAAGAAAAATTTTGGGCCCCGAGTTGATTAAACAAACGGCGGATAGAGTCAAGCTCATCCGGGAGAGGTTGAAGACCGCACAAGACTGACAGAAGAGCTATGCTGACACCCGTAGGCGGGACCTTGAGTTTCGAGTTGGGGACTTTGTTTTTGTCAAGATTTCACCGACCAAGGGTGTTATGCGATTCGGGAAGAGGGGCAACCTTAGCCCGAGATATGTGGGTCCGTTCGAGATCATTACTAGATTCGGTGAGGTAGCTTACCGTGTTGCTTTACCCGCTCATAGGACGGCGGTTCACAATGTTTGCATGTCTCTATGCTCTGGAAGTATATCCCGGATCCTTCTCATGTCATCGAGTTGGATCCGATACAGATTCGAGAGGACCTCACCCTAGTTGAACAACCGGTGCAGATCTTGGATAGGCGAGATCAAGTCTTGCGCAACAAGACCATTCCCTTGGTCTTAGTAAGATAGCAACACCATTCAAGGGAGGAAGCTACATGAGAACGAGAAGCCGAAGTACGAGAAAGGTATCCTCAGTTACTTGTTTAGGGCCTTGACATTCCCTTGTATTTTTGTCTTGTGCATGTATGCATCTTCCAAATTTCAAGGATGAAATTTTTGTAAGGGGGAAGAATGTAGCACCCTGACTTTTCTATGCTTAATAAATACCGTTTTCGTAGCTAATTGGCCTTTCTCGTAGTCTAATTAATAAATAAGGGAGAAATTAGAAATTCTGAAATGTCAGAAATATTCATTTTCGAAAGACGAATCCAACGCAAGTTGAATCGTCGAAATCCGACGAGCGAGTCAAAAGATATGATCAAAACAGTCAGGACCTTTAGAGCACCGATCGCTCGATCAGTAGTAGCGATCGATCGGTCCAAAACCGATCGATTGGTATCTATCGACTGGTCAAAAATTTTGTATGAGGAAATTTTCCAGAGAGCATGTTTTTGACCCGTTGATCGGTCAGAACACTGATCGCTCGGTAGGCAACCGATCGATCAGTCATAACCACCGATAGCTCGGTCTTCGCGTTTTTGCATAAATTTCAGTAAGGGCTTTTTCGTCTTTTGGGCATTAAACCCTTACCCATAAGGGCTTGCTTGACCATTTGGGTCCCCATTCACTACACTTAGAACATTTAGAGAGAAAAGGGAGGAGAAGAAGAGGGTTTTCTCCTAGGGCATCCTTGGTGAAAAAATCAAGGGTTTAAACACCCAAGATCATTCCTTTTGCTTGGATCTCTCAAAGCCAAGCCTCAAGCTCATGGGGGAGTCTCTCTCTCAAGCAAGGACAGCATTCTCCAAGCTATTTTCAAGAGGGTTTCCTTCCCACTCAAGCCTTCTTCAAGCAAGAGTCCTTCTTCTTGCAAGTTGGAGCTCCAATCAAGGTTTACAACCAAGATCAAGCCTTGATTAAGGTTAGTACACCCTACCAACTTACCCTAGCAATAATCTAGTTTCTATATGGAATGTGATCCTTGTTATTAGGTTTCTTCTTTATGAAATGTATTATCTCTAATAAACATCTCTAATGAACATAAACAAGATAAGGAAGAATGGTATAGATGTTTGGATGGGTATGGATTGAGGCAATTGGATGCCGAAGGAATGATGTATGATGTGTGGGGTGTGAATTGGAAAATGAAGGATGGGCATTGTACGAATAATAAATTTACCCTTGTGTGATTGAATGGAAAATATGCATAAAAAGGAAGAAGATGAACTACTAAGGAACAATGTATGTTATGTGTTTGACAAAATGCCGAATCTATAAAATCATGACTTAAGGGAAGAAAATGCTTTGAATACTCAAATGCCATGTTAACTACTCAAATGCTCACATGAATATATTATGAATGGAATTGTGATGCCATATCTCTCTTCTTATTCTCATTCCACTATTGTCACGATTGACACGTACACGAGCACGCATGATAGCATGAACCGAGATTTCAAGAGCATGTGCATATAATAACCAACAAGAAAATATTGCATGTCAAGGAGGTTGGTAGCCCATGGAGATACGGGTACTAGCCTCTGGCTCACAAGAAAACCCCTAAAACATATATTGTCAAGGAGGTTGGTAGCCCAGGGACATTCGGGTACTAGCCTCTGGCTCACAAGAAAACTAAACAAGTAATAAAAATCACATATTGTCAAGGAGGTTGGTAGCTCAGGGACATTCGGGTACTAGCCTCTGGCTCACAAGAAAACCATATATCAAGGAGATTGGCAGCCCAGGGAGATTCGGGTGCTAGCCTCTGGCTCACAAGTTACAAGATGCAAGTTTACAAGATGATGACAAGGCATTCATGCATGCACGCATACATGATTTCCACAAGGCATACCGAGATATGGAAACGGGTTTTCAAGCATGAGTTTTATCGGCGTTTTTGCATCCATGCACGTACATCAAGATGATAATATTGCTCCATGGTTAATATTGTTTAATTCTATGATTTTACTATTACCTTGAATTGATGATTGGTATTGTATTACTCTTTGCGTGCTTATTATTGTTATGGTTAGCTAGTAGCTTGTACTCGCTGAGTATTCCATGCTCAGCCGTACTTTCATGTCGGCCGGTACTGAGGGAGCCCTCGACCCAGAAACTTGGGTCGAGGAAGAGTACATAGAGGAGAGAGAGCCGTCTATTCCACTACAGTCTCAGGCGGATCGAGACCTCGACGTGTGGCCATACCTTGATTACTGTTGAGGGGAGAGTGCGAGGGGATTTTTGAGTAGTTGTGACATTTTGATAGGTGGGCCTGTCCACCTTAGACTTAGACATGTTTTTGTATATATGTTAACTTTGAATACCATTTGAGAACTATAGAAGAAATGAAAAAGTTAGTTTACGCTTCCACATTTATGTTTAGCTTCCGCACTCTGATTATCATTGTTTTAGTACTGTAATTATCGTGTTCTTGACAGGATGGTTTGGCAGGTACATTTAGTCACGCCTAAAGTATCCCTAAACTCCTAGGGGTATTTTGGGGCCCAACATCGGTGGCAACCATGTAAGGCGCAAATCTAGAGAGTTCTGAGAACTTAGCCTCATAAGCGGCCACGGTCATCGAACCTTGCTCTAGGTTAATGAACTCTCTTTCTTTCTTCTTCCGTGCTCCAACAGGAAAGTACTTCTTATAAAAAAGTATCCTTGAACTCATCCCAAGTCCAAGGTTGACCCTGCATGGTCAAATCTCGTGTCCTCAAGGCGGACAACCACCAATGATGTGCCTCACCCTCTAGCATGAAAACTGCCCATGCTACTCTATCCTCCTCTGTAGGCGAGAGGACCGCAAAGATCTTCTCCATCTGGAGGATCCACGCCTCCGCAGCAAGAGGATCCACACTCCCATGGAATGATGGAGGCCTCAATCTCCTGAATGCCTCAATCCCAGCTGTATGATGTACTGGAGCCATAGGCGGTGGAGTAGGTGCCGCCGAAGAAGGTATAGTCTGCCGAGCCACCAGAATGGCGAGAGTCTCAGCAATAAAGCCTAAGACCTGTGAGAGGTCCGGCTACTCATCCTCATCTCTAGAAGAAGATGAAGCTCTGGTGTGTGGTCCACGACCCCGTGTGCCCTGCCTCATGACTAAAGTCCTGAGAACAATAGCACCACATGAGTCTAACTTGAAACCACAATTTATCACAGTTCTATTGCACAATAATTCAATTTGTATTAGTTGTATAATACTAATATACATCGCATCACAACCATCGGTGTATTTATAATATTATACCTTGGTGTTCTAGCGTTCCTAAGACTCGTACTTGGTTGAAACAACCATTTTGACTAAGACTAAAGTTTAGTCTTTCACTTGGATCAAGACTCGCTTCGGACTTACCTCCTTCCTAACTTTTTTCCTAACACATGCTCTTGTCAAGCCGTGGTATTAGATTCTAACTGACCCTAGAGACCTAAAGCCTAAGCTTTGATACCACTTCTGTCGCGACCCAAAACCCACCCTAGGAGTTAGAGTGAATCTTGGACGACCAATCATGACTTTCGTGACTTGTTTGACCAAAATAACCTGCAAAAGACCCACAGAGCATACACAAAGAGGATGCAAACAGTGGAAACATACACTAACATAGCACAGCGGAAGACTTAAACAAAACCTCTATGTGTATAAACATATACATGATCTAAGTTGGTACAAAAGAAAAATACACAAAAGAAAGTGTGGACAGGCCCGCCAAAATACATGAATATATATCTCTATCAACTCGCCCACAGCTACATCACTCAGAATCTACTACCATCTAATAGTAACCCTCGACTGGAGGTTCCTCTAAAGGTTCCTCAACGTACTCCTCCTCCACCCATGGGCCAGGAGCACAGACATCAAAAGGAGCAGCCACTCCGCTATCACCTGCCGACATAAGAAGTACGGCTGAGCATGGAATACTCAGTGGGTACCAAATACTAACCAACAGTCAGAGCATACAGATAGCGATACATAGAGCAGGAAACAATTCACACATATAAAGCATGAATAATTCATATCATAACAATAAAGCAAAGCATTATATAATCATCCTTGCATTCATAAAAGCCGATAAAACCCTTGAAAACACCGTGCACTTGACTTGACTTAGGGTACCATTTTCGTACTTGAAAACTCGTCTTGTCTATCTTGCTTGATTCTTGTATATCGTGTCATGTCATGCATGTCATGCGTGCTTGCTTGTGATCATGTAACTTGTGAGATACACTTGTAAGATGTATGTGTGAGATGCGCTTGTGAGATGCGTTGAGAGGGAAGGGAGACTCTTCTTTATGCAATGCACTTGAGAGGGAAGGGAGACCCTTCTTCATGATATGTATGTACTTGCGAGAGAAGGGAGGCCCTTCTTTATGCTATGCACTTGTGAGTGAGGGGAGACCCCTCGGGGAATGTTTGTTCTTGTTTTCTTGTGAAAAGCGAGGTAAAACATATCGTAGGATATGTCCCACCTCTAAACTTCGTTATTGAAAATACGATAAATCATGTCATGCATGCCGTGCTCATGGAGGTCGTGTGCATACTTGCAATTGAATTTAAATATGACATGTTTGGGGATTTCACAATACATTGCACATCACCATTTAAACAAGTAACAAATTAAACAATTTAGGGAAAGCGCAAAAACACACTATCATAATCCAAACAATTTTCATAAACTTTAAGCATGCATTTTCTTAATTTATTATTCATTTCATTCACCTTGGCATTCCATCAAACATGGTATGCTCATTATTTGTTAACCTTACAACATGCTTTTCTAGGTGGGTTATAATTCCATCATACATGTTTGTTCATTATGGATACAATGCCCTCCCCATTTCAATTATCACAACACAACCATTGGCATCCAATCGCCCATTTCATCTCCATTCACAACATCCACACATCCCAACTCATAGCACAAGTATAGGTGAAGGAAAACAAAGAAACATGGAGGAAAAGAGGAACTATAACTAGGAGGGTAGCAAGAAGTAGCAACTTTGACAAATGAGGGAAAGAATCCCCTTCCAACACGTCCGTGAGTCGCTGCCCTAGGTTGGAGAAACTACTCCTCGCGTGCTTGAACAGGGATCTTGAAGCAATCCAAGCTTGAGGTGATCTAGGGTTCTTAAGCCCTTTGATTTCTTCTGAAAAATCAAACCTAGGTTAGGAAAACCCTTTCTCTCCTCTCCTTAGCTCTCAAATGTCCTAAGTGTTGTGAATGAGCCCTAAAGGCTCGGGCAACCCTTAAGAGGAAGGAGTGAAATGCCCAAAAGACGAAAACACCCTTCATAAAATTTCTGCAAAAACACGAAGACCGAGCGATCGGTGTTTATGACCGATCGATCGGTTGCCTACCGAGCGATTGGTGAATTGACCGAGCTCTCGGTCAAAAATCAGCTCTCTAGAAAATTTCCCCATACAAAATTTTCCACCAGTCGATAGCTACCGATCGATCGGTTTTGTACCGATCGATCGCTCCATGGACCGAGTGATCGGTGCTCTGCAGGTCCAAACTGTTTTGGCCATATCTCTTGACTGGTTCATCGGATTTTGACGATTCAACTTGCGTTGGGTTCGTACTTCAAAAAGGAACATTTTTGATGTTTCAGAATTTCCAATTTCTTTCTTATTTATTAATTGTACTACTTTAAAGGCAAATTGACTACGAAAGTGTCATGCATTAAGCATGAAAAAGTCCAGGGCTCTACACTCCTCTACCCAAGGCATCGTACCACATAAGTCAAATGGAACCCAAGCACCTACCAATGATAACAAATATCAGCTAAGCGTAGAATACTCAGTGTATACAAACTACTAATAATAAAGCAATAATAGCATAGAGCATACGAATCATGGAGAATGAAATCCTTAAATCATGTCAAAGCGTGGAAACCGTAAAATACACATATGATGAAATCCGAAACCAAAACTATGTGAGTCATGCGATAATCATAGCCTTGTGAGTTCTTAGAATTCATAGAGTTCATGGAGTTTCTTAGAGTCATTTATGATCCGTAGAGAGATAGAGCAAATACCGTAGAGCTTATCCATAGAGCAAAACATAGAGATCTTAGAGCAATTTCATTTATGATCCTTTTGAGCTTGTGAGACGATCTTAGACAATATCATAGAGTTCTTGTGAGTGTATCATGATCCTTTTGAGCTTGTGAACCGATCTTAGAGATATCATAGAGTTGCTTAGAATCATTCATTTAAGTCACTTCTTCAAAACCCTTTTTCGTACTTTGAGAAATACACGGAAAAACCTCGATCCATGCGAGACATGTAAGCATATGAGCATATGAGAGTACTAGTGTCGCGACCCAAAACCCACCCTAGGAGTTAGAGTGAACTTTGGACGACTAATCATGGCTTACATGACTTGCTTGACAAACCAACCTGCAAAAACCCACAGAGCATATACGATAGAGGACATAAACAGCGGAAACATACTCTAACATAGCACAGCGGAAGTCTAAACAAACCTCTATGTATATACGAATCCAAGTTTATACAAAAGGTAACCAAAAGAAAGTGCGGACAGACCCGCCAAAATACATGAATGTATATCTCTTATCTCGCCCACAGCTAATCCACTCAGAACCTACAACCACCTAATGGTAACCCTCTACTGGAGGTTCCTCCAAAGGTTCCTCAACGTACTCCTCTTCCACCCATGGAACAGGAGCACAAACATCAAATGGAGCAGCAACTCCCTCAGAACCTGCCGACATAAGAAGTACGGCTGAGCATGGAATACTCAGCGGGTACCAAATACTAACCAACAGTCATAGTATACAGATAGCATACATAAAGTAGGAAACAAATTGCATATATAGAACAGGAACAATTTATATCATACAAGGAAGTAAAGCAATCTATAATCATGCTTGTATTTCGTAGAAAACCGATAAAACCTCTTGAAAACATCGTGCACTTGACTTGACTTGAAATATCTTTTCATACTTGAAAGCTTGTCTTGTCTATCTTGCTTGATTCTTGTATGTCGTGTTATGTCGTGTTATGTCATGCATGTCATGCGTGCTTGCTTGTGATCATGTAACTTGTGAGATACACTTGTGAGATATCCTTGTGAGATGCGCTTGAGAGATGCCTTGAGAGGGAAGGGAGACCCTTCTTTATGCCATGCACTTGCGAGGGAAGGGAGACCCTTCTTCATGATATGTATGTACTTGTGAGGGAAGGGAGGCCCTTCTTCATGATATGCACTTGTGAGTGAGGGGAGACCCCTTGTGGAATGTTGGTTCTTGTCTTCTTGTGGAAAGCGAGGTAAAACATATCGTAGGATATGTCCCACCTCTAACCATGTTCTTGAAAACCTCGATAAATCATGTCATGCATGCCGTGCTCGTGGGAACCGTGTACATACTTGCATTTAAATTTAAATATGACATTTGGGTAGTTTCACAACACATATAACATCAATGATTGAGCAATGTAACATTCATATCATTTAGGGAAAGCAAGAAATACACTATCATAGGCCCTAGCAATATTCATAATTTATTAGGCATGCATTTCCTAATTTACAACTCATTTTATTCACTTTGGCATTTCATCAAACATGGTGTGTTCATTATTCATTAACCCTACAACATGCTTTTCTAGGTGGGTTTTACTCACATCACATATGTATGTTCATTATGGGAACAATGCCCTCCCCGTTCATCCATCACATCAATACACACGGCATCCAATCGCCCACATTCATCTCCATTCACCATTCACCATTCACCATTCACCATTCATCTCGTAATACATTTGTAAATGAAAGAAAATCTGAAGAAAAGAAGGGAAAAGAGGAACCATAACTAGGAGGGTAGCAAGAAGTACCGACCTTGATCAAGTGAGGAAGAAATCCCCTTTCCAAAACGACTGTGTAGCTGCTGCCCTAGCTTGGAACACGAGCTTCGCACGAGCTTGAGCCGAGATCTTGAAGAAAAACCGGACTGGAAGTGATCTAGGGTTTCAAAACCCTTTGATTTCTCTCCAAAATGGAAACCCTAGGTTAGGAATCCCCTTCTCCCCTTTCTCCTATTCTCTCAAACTCTCTAAGTGTCGAATGATGCCCTAAAGGCTCGGGTTAAACTCTTAAGGTAAGAGTGGACCGACCAAAAGACCATAATACCCTTACTGGAATTTCTGTAAAAACACGAGGACCGTGAATAGTGCTGAACACGTTGTGCTGTGAACAGTGCCAAACACGTTGTGCTGTGAACAGTGTTGAACACGTTGTGCTGTGAACAATGCTGAATACGTTGTCCGTTGTGAAGGGTGTCGAACCCGTTGTCACGTTGTGTCGTGTATAGTGCTGAGCCCGTAGTCCGTTGTCTTATGTACAACGTGCCCGTTGTGCTGTACAACGTATCCGTTGTGAGCTGTACAACGTGCCTGTTGTGAGTTGTACAACGGATGCTCAACGAATACGTTATCTACTGCGCGACGGATGCACAACGAATACGTTATCTGCTGCGCGACGGATGCACAACGAATACTTTATCTGCTGCGCAACGGATGCACAACGAATACGTTATCTGAGTACGCCCTTAGCGCCTTCCGAGCTACGTCCTTAGCACCTTCCGAGCTACGATTTCCTATAGGTCTAGACTGTTTTGGCCATATCTTTTGACTCGTTCGTCCGATTTTGACGATTCAACTTGCATTGTGTTCGTACTTCGAAAAGGAACATTTCTGACATTTCCAAATTTCCAAATTCTTCCTTATTTATTAATTATACTTCATAAAAAGGCAAAATGACAACGAAAGTGTCATGTATTAAGCATGAAAAGTCTGGGGCTCTACCTCCTCCCCGCCTTACAAAAATTTCGTCCTCAAAATTTAGACACTACTTGTATTACCAATCAAAAAGGAACTTACAGTCATATACAACCTTATACCAAAAACACATTCAATTAATTCTGGGTATTTTGCTTTGACTTCGGCTTCACGCTCCCATGTAGCTTCTTCCCGAGCGGGGTGTTGCCATTGCACAAGAACCAAAGGGATTGTCTTGTTGCGAAGCACCTGATCTCTTCGATCCAAAATCTGAACTGGTTTTTCAATCAAGGTGAGGTCCTCTCGAATCTCCAACGGTCCCAAGTGTAGTGCCCCGAACTTTTGACATTTATGCATGACCCTTTCGTAGCCATTTTTCCTTTAAAGTAGTGCAATTAATAAATAAGGAAGAAATTCGAAATTCTGAAACATCAGAAATGTTCCTTTTCGAAGTCCGAACCCAACGCAAGTTGAATCGTCGAAATCCGACGAGCGGGTCAAAAGATATGGCCAAAACAGTCTGGACCTGTAGGTAACCGATCACTCGGTCCATAGAGCGATCGATCGGTCCATAACCGATCGATCGGTAGCTATCGCACGGTCAGAAATTTTGTATGGGGAAATTTTCCAGAGAGTGAGTTTTTGACCGGTCGATCGGTTATAAACACCGATCGCTCGGTAGGTAACCGATCGATCGGTCATAACCACCGATCGCTCGGTCCTCGTGTTTTTGCAGAAATTTCATTAAGGGTGTTTTCGTCTTTTGGGCGTTTCACTCATACCTTAAAGGCTTTGCCCGATCATTTGAGGGTTCATACACAACCCTTAGAGTCTTTTGAGAGATAGAGAGAAAGGAGAAGGTTTTCCAAAACCTAGGTTTCCATTTTGGAGAGAAATCAAAGGGTTTTGAAACCCTAGATCAACCTCAAGCCCGATTTCTTCAAGATTTCGGTTCAAGCATTCGTGGAGCTCGTGTTCCAAGCTAGGGCAGCAACTTACGTGCATTTCGGAAGGGGATTCCTTCCCTCTTTTGTCAAGGTCGGTACTTCTTACTACCCTCCTAGTTATAGCTTCCCTTTTTCCTTTGTTTCTCCTTGTTTTCCTTCACATATATATGTGTTATGAGATTGGTGGTATGAATGGTGAATGGAGATGGATGTTGGCGAATGGATGTCGTGTGGATGATGTGATGAACGAATGGGAAAGGGCATTGTACTAATAATGAACATACAAGTGTGATGTGAGCATAACCCACCTAGAAAAGCATGATCTAGGTTTAAGTGAATAATGAACACACCCCATGTTTGATGAAATGCCAAGGTGAACAAAATAAATGATAAATTAAGGGAACCCACGCTTGATTGCTCTTGAAATTGTTAGGGTTCATGATAGTGTGTTTCCTACATTTCTTCAAATGCGTAGATTATTACTCACTTAAATTTCTATATACTATGCTTTGTGAATTACCCCAATTTGCCATATTTAATTCCAAATGCAAGTATGCACACGATCTCACGAGCACGCATGAAATGACGTGATTTACCGATGTTTTAAGTATGGGACGTAGAGGTGGGGCATATCCTAAGATATGTTTCACTTCGCTTTTGACAAGGCCAAGACAATCATGCATTGCATAGGGAAAGGTCTCCCATCCCCTCGCGTGACATGCATAGCATGGCATGACACGCATAGCATAGCATCGCATGACACGCATAGCATAGCATGCTAGTTGCGATGGGCTATGAACGGCAACTAGGCATTCACTGTAACGCCCCGAAATACCCCCTAGGAGTTTAGGGATATTTTAGGTGTCACACTGCGTACCTATCAAACCATCCTGTAATGCACAAGATAAAATACAGTACTAACAACGATAATCAGAACGCGGAAGCTATTATATATGCGGAAGTGTAAAAAAATTTTCATTTCTTCGGATGATCCAAAATAGTATTCCAAGTTAACATAAATACAAGACAAGTCTAAGTCTAAGGTGGACAGGCCCACCTATCAAAATATCAAAATACACAAGACCCTCTCATACTCTCCCCTCAACAGTAGTCGAGGTATGGCCACGCATCGAGGTCTCGGTCCGCCTGAGACTGTAATGGAATAGCCGGCTCTCTCTCCTCTATATACTCTTCCTCGACCCAAGGCTCCGGGTCGAGGGCTCCCTCAGTACCTGCCGACATGAAAGTACGGCTGAGCATGGAATACTCAGCGAGTACAAGCTACTAGCAGACCATAACAATAATAAAACACACAATAGTAATATCATACAAGCAGTAATAGAAACATCACAAAAGAAACAGTATAGGCATAATACAATACAAGCATCCTGACGTGCGTACATGAATGCGAAAACGCTGATAAAACTCATGCTTGAAAACCCCTGTCATGTCCCGGTATGCCTCGTAGAAATCATGTATGCGTGCATGTATGAATGCATGATCATCGTCTTGTAAACCTCCATCTTGTAAACTTTCATCTTGTAACTTGTGAGCCAGAGGCTAGCACCCGAATGTCCCTGGGCTGCCAAACTCCTTGATATGCAATGCACTTGTGAGCCAGAGGCTAGCACCCGAATGTCCCTGGGCTACCAACCTCCTTGTTATGCAATGCACTTGTGAGCCAGAGGCTAGCACCCGAATGTCCCTGGGCTACCAACCTCCTTGTTATGTAATGCACTTGTGAGCCAGAGGCTAGCACCCAAATGTCCCTGGGCTACCAGCCTCCTTGTTATGCAATGCACTTGTTGTTTATTATATGCACATGCTCTTGAAATCTCGGTTCATGCTATCATGCGTGCTCGTGTACGTGTCCATAGTGACAATCATGATAATGGGAATAAACAAGATATGACATTACAATTCAATTCATGATATGAACATCGGTAACACAAGTAGTTTGCATAACATTTGATCAATTTATCATTTATAAGAACGCATGCATAAAACCCATTTCTATATCCTTCGTTGAGATCATTTATTCAAAGTTTAGGCATTTTGTCAAACACTTTCATACGTTATTCCTTAGTAGTTTATCTCCTTCTTTTTAATGCATATTTTCCATTCAATCACACAAGGGTAAGTTTGTTATTTGTACAATGTCCATCCTCCATTTTCCAATCCACAACCCACACATCATACATCACACATTCGGCATCCAATCGCCATATCCAACATTCCATCCACACATCCACACCTTTTCCATTATCTTGTTTATATTTAATGGGGGATAACACATTTCATAAAGAGGAAAACATAATATAAAGAATCACATTTTTATATAGAAAACCTAGATTTTTGCTAGGGTAAGTTAGTAGGGTGTACTAACCTTAGATCAAGGCTTGATCTTGAAGAAACCTTGAAATAAAAGCTCTATTTGGAAGGAGGAAGCCTTTGCTTGAAGGGGACTTGAGTTGGGGAAGAAACCCCTTTCAAAACGTACGTGAGATGGCTGCCCTAACTTGGAGAGTGGCTCCCACACGAGCTTGAGCCTTGAACTTGAAGCAATCCAAGTTTGAGGACGACTTAGGATGGTCCACCCCTTTGATTTCTTCCTCAATACCAAACCCTAGGTTAGAGCTTTCTCCTCTTCTCTCTCTATCTCTCAAAATCCCTCAAATGTTGTAAGTGGGGCCTCAAAGGGTCGAGCAAACCCTTATGGGTAAGGGTTTAACACCCTAAAGACGAAAACGCCCTTACTGAAATTTCTGCAAAAACGCGAAGACCGAGCGATCGGTGTTAATGACCGATCGATCGATGTTTATGACCGATCGACCGGTCAAAAGCTCACTCTCTGTCTCTGGAAAATTTCCCCATACAAAATTTCTGACCGTGCGATAGCTACTGATCGATCGGTTATGGAACGATCGATTGTTGACTGGACCGAGCGATCGGTGCTCTGTATGTCTGGACTGTTTTGACCATATCTTTTGATTCGCTCGTCGGATTTCGACGATTCAACTTGCGTTGGATCCGTCTTTCAAAAATGAACATTTCTGACATTTTGGAATTTCCAATTTCTCCCTTATTTATTAATTAGACTACAAAAACGGCCAATTAGCTACGAAGGTGCTATTCATTAAGGATGAAAAAGTCCGGGGTGCTACATTCACATTCCGCATGGATGCTAGTTGCGACGGGATATGAACGGCAACTAGGCATTCACATTCCGCATGGATGCTAGTTACGACGGGCTATGAACGGCAACTAGGCATATCCATCTGCATATAGGGTACTAGTTGCGACGGACTATGAACGGCAACTAGGCATGTGAACATGTTTAAATTATGAAAATGCAAGCATGACACGGTTAACAAGTTCCTAATCACGCAAGGGGTATTTCAAGTCAAGTCAAGTGCACGATGTTTTCAAGGGTTTTATCAGTCTTTCTGAATGCAAGCACGAATACAAATTGCTTTACTTCCTTGTTTGATATAAATTGTCCCTGTTCTATATATGCAACTTGCTTCCTACTTTATGTATGCTATCTGTATACTATGACTGTTGGTTAGTATTTAGTACCCGCTGAGTATTCCATGCTCAGCCGTACTTCCTATGTCGGCAGGTTCTGAGGGAGCTGCTGCTCCATTTGATGTTTGTGCTCCTGGTCCATTGGTGGAGGAGGAGTACGTCGAGGAACCTTTGGAGGAACCTCCCGTAGAGGGTTATTAGTAGGTGGTGTTAGATTCCGAGTGGATTAGCTGTGGGTGAGCATGAGTGATTATATCCATGTATTTTGGTGGGCATGTCCGTACTTTCTTTGTTTTGTTTTCTTTTGTATTAACTTGGACCATGTGTATATACTTAGAGGTTTGTTAGACTTCCGCTGTGTTTTATAGTTATGCTTCCGCTGTTATCCTCTATTGTATATGTTCTGTGAGTTTTGCAGGTTGGTTCGTCAAGCAAGTCATGTAAGTCATGATTCAGTCGTCCAAGATTCACTCTAACTCCTAGGGTGGGTTTTGGGTCGAGACAGAAGTGGTATCAGAGCTTAGGCTTTAGGTCTCTAGGGTCACTTAGAATCTTATACCACGGCTTGACAAGAGCATATGTTAGGAAACAAGTTAGGAAGGAAGTGAGTCGGGAGCGAGTCTGGTTCCAAGTGTAAGACTAAGCTTTAGTCTTAGTCTAAAATGGTTGCTTTAACCAAGTACGAGTCCTAGGTACGCTAGAACACTAAAGTATAAGTATAATGTGATGAATACTCTGATGACTTGATGTGATGTATATTAGTATTATACAACTAATACAAATTGAATTATTGTGAAATGGCATTGAAATAAACTGTGGTTTCAAGTTAGACTCATGTGGTGTTATTATTCTCAGGACTTTAGTCATGAGACGTAACACACGGGGTCGTGGGCCACATACCAGAGCTTCCTCTTCTTCACGGGATGAGGATGAGCAGCCGGACCTCTCTCAGGTCTTAGGCTCTATTGCTGAGACACTTGCCATCCTGGCGGCTCGGCAAACTATACCGGCATCAGCGGCACCTACTCCACCGCCTGCAGCTCCAGTACATCGTACAGCTGGAGTTGAGGCATTCCGGAGATTGAGGCCTCCGTCCTTCCATGCGAGTGTGGACCCTCTTGCTGCGGAGGCTTGGATCCTCCAGGTTGGGAAGATATTTGCGGTGCTCTCTCCTACAGAGGAAGAGAAAGTAGCATGGGCAGTTTTCATGCTAGAAGGTGAAGCCCACCATTGGTGGTTGTCCGCATTGAGGACACGGGACTTGACCATGCAAGGTCAACCTTGGGCTTGGGAGGAGTTCAAAGATACTTTTTACAAGAATTATTTTCTGATCGGTGCACGGGAAAAGAAAGAGAGAGAATTCATCAACCTTGAGCAAGGTTCGATGTCTGTGGCCGCTTATGAGGCCAAGTTCTCAGAATTGTCGAGATTTGCGCCTCATATGGTTGCTACTGAGGCAATGAAGGCGAGAAGATTTGAGCAAGGGCTCAAGGATGTTATTATGGAGAAGGTTTCCGTTTTCAGGCATGCTACCTACCCTGAAGTGGTAGACAAGGCCTTATTGGTCGAGGCCAATTCCGAAGCGGTGTCTAAGAAGAGAGAGTTGGCGAGAGGCCAAGCCAGTAGTTCAGCACCTCCAGAGAGGCGGGCTCGTACTGGCCCTTATCAGTATACATGGCCAGCACCATCGATGAGGCCAACTTATGCGGCCCCAGCACCACGGCAGTACGTGCCACAGGCACCTCGACCTCAGGCCTCTCCTACCCGCACACACGAGGCCTGCCTTTCATGCGACCGAAGGCACCCAGCAGGGGATTGCCTAAGAGCATCGGGTGGATGTTTTCACTGTGGTCGCCAGGGCCACGTGATCAGGGATTGCCCTACCCGGAATTTACCAGGCCAGTCTCAGGGGATTAGGCCACCAGCACGCCCAGCAGGATCATATCAGGCGTCATCTCAGACTACCCGGTCTACACCTCAATCTCGCCAGGCAAACCAAGGGCGAGTTTTTGCCTTGACCGAGGGTGATGCACTTGCATCTGATGATGTGGTGCAAGGTACGCAGTTAGAGTTAATTTCTTTATTCGTGTTTATTATGTTATGCTCTATTCTCTGCGTACGTACTTGGCATGTTCTATATGTATATATACCTACATGTATACGCTGTTGATGCATGGATTAACTCCACTAGTTAAAATTTCAGGAACCCTACTAGTCAATGAGTATTTGGCTGGAGTGTTGATTGATACCGGGTCTACTCATTCGTTTGTCTCACCGAGTTTTTCAGGAGGCCTTTCTGTGGAGCCTAGTCAGCTAAAACCGGAGTTAGCCATTTTGACTCCACTCGGCAAAACAGTATTGGCAGATAAAGTGTATAGAAATAGTGCGGTCCAAGTTGGAAGCCACGAGTTGGCAGTTGATCTCATCATCCTTGGATTTCAAGACTTTGATGTTATATTGGGAATGGATTGGTTAGCAACACATCATGGGCATGTAGCTTGCTTTGAGAAGATGGTACTCTTCAAGCCGGTAAAAGGAAAACCATTTCACTTTCGAGGGTTGAGAAGTAGAGACATTGCCCGCTTTGCGGCGTTGAGCTTAGCTAACCCTGAAGCAAAGGACTCATCGACTATTCCGGTTGTGAGTGAATTCCTGGATGTATTTCCAGAGGAGTTGCCGGGATTGCCTCCAGATAGGGAGATTGAGTTTGTGATCGAGCTTGCACCAGGCACAGCTCCTGTTTTCAGAGCTCCATATAGAATGGCCCCTATTGAACTCAAGGAGTTGAAGACTCAGTTGGAGGAATTGCAAGGCCTTGGTTTCATTCGACCAAGCGTCTCACCGTGGGGTGCCCCGGTGTTATTTGTTAAGAAGAAGGATGGCTCGATGCGGATGTGCATTGATTATCTGCAACTGAACAAAGTCACTATAAAGAATAGGTACCCATTGCCTAGAATTGATGACTTATTCGATCAGTTGAAAGGAGCGAGATTTTTCTCAAAATAGATCTTCGATCGGGTTATCACCAGTTGAAGATTAAGGCGGAAGATGTTCCCAAAACTGCTTTCAGGACTCGGTATGGACACTACGAGTTCTTGGTAATGCCTTTTGGTCTCACAAACGCGCCGGCAGCTTTTATGGATTTAATGAACCGGGTGTTCTGGCCATACCTAGATCGATGCGTAATAGTGTTTGTCGACGATATCTTGGTGTATTCCCAGACACGGGAAGATCACATGCGAGACCTTCGCCTTGCTTTGGAAATGCTGAGAGAGCACAAGCTATACGCTAAACTCAGTAAGTGTGAGTTTTGGTTGGAAGAGGTGGCATTCCTAGGCCACGTTGTTTCTGTGGAAGGCATCTCGGTTGACCCAAAGAAGATAGATGCAGTTATGAGTTGGGCGAGGCCCAAGAGTGTCACAAAGATACGTAGTTTCCTTGGATTGGCAGGCTACTACAGGAGATTTGTAGAGGGTTTCTCTAGCCTTGCGGCACCGCTCACTTACCTGACAAGGAAGAACGCCAAGTTGGTATGGAGTGATAAGTGCGAGATCAGTTTCACGGAACTGAAGAAGAGGCTTACTACAGCCCCTGTCCTTACTGTGCCATCCGGACCTTATGGGTATGAGGTGTATAGTGATGCCTCACACGTTGGACTTGGGTGTGTACTCATGCAGCACAAGAAAGTCATTGCCTATGCATCAAGGCAGTTGAAGGAGCATAAGAAGAATTATCCCACGCACGACTTGGAGCTTGCGGCGGTCGTGTTTGCACTTAAGATTTGGCGTCATTACCTTTATGGGGTGGAGTTCTATGTGTTCACTGATCACAAGAGTCTCAAGTATCTCTTTTCCCAAAAGGAGCTGAATCTAAGGCAACGGCGTTGGATGGAATTTTTGAAAGACTATGATTGTACCATTCAATACCACCCGCGTAAAGCAAATGTAGTGGCTGATGCTTTGAGTAGAAGACCTCCGGGGTTATTTGTCGCGACCCGAAACCCACCCTAGGAGTTAGAGTGAATCTTGGACGACTTAATCATGACTTACATGACTTGCTTGACGGACCAACCTGCAAAACCTCACAGAACATATACAATAGAGGATAACAGTGGAAGTCTAACCAACCTCTAAGTATATACAAATGGTCCAAGTTTAATACAAAAGAAAACAAAACAAAGAAAGTACGGACATGCCCGCCAAAATACATGGATATAATCACTCATGCTCACCCACAGCTAATCCACTCAGAATCTAACACCACCTACTGATAACCCTCTACGGGAGGTTCCTCCAAAGGCTCCTCGACGTACTCCTCCTCCACCCATGGACCAGGAGCCCAAACATCAAATGGAGCAGCAGCTCCCTCAGAACCTGCCGACATAAGAAGTACGGCTGAGCATGGAATACTCAGCGGGTACTAAATGCTAACCAATAGTCATAGCAAAACCATAGCAATATAGGAAGCAGGAAGCATTTCACATATATAAAGCAGGAACCATCAATATCATAACAAGGAAATAAGGCAATTTATAATCATGCTTGCATTTCATGAAAAGCCGATAACACCCTTGAAAACACCGTGCACTTGACTTGACTGAAAATACCATTTCCGTGCTTGAAATCTTGTCATGTTTGTCTTATCTTGTTGTATCATGCGTGTCATGTGTGTCATGCCATGTCATGCTTGCTTGGAAAGTTAAACTACTTGTGAGGGAAGGGAGACCCTTCTTCCTAAATGCCCATGCTTGTCATGTCATGTATCATGCTTGCTTGTTCGGAAAAGTAATCTACTTGTGAGGGAAGGGAGACCCTTCTTCCTAAAATGCTCATACTTGTCACGCCATGTCATGTCATGCTTGTGTCCTTTCACTTGTAAGATGTCCTTGTGAGATGCACTTGCGAGGGAAGGGAGACCCTTCATATAATATGTATGTACTTGCGAGGGAAGGGAGACCCTTCTTATGATAATGCACGATTGTCTTGTCCTTGCCAAAAGCGAGGTAAAACATATCGTACGATATGCCCTACCTCTAAACCGTGTTCTTGAAAACCCCGATAAAACATGTCATGCATGCGTGCTCGTGAGATCGTGTGCATACTTGCATTGGAATTAAATATGACATTTGAGGGATTTCACAATATGTAGCATATGCAATTTCAAACAAATAATCACTCATGACATTTTTGGGAAAATCAGAACTCACACTATCATAAGCCCTAACAAGTTACATAATTTAAGCATTCATTTTCTTGATTTTAACATTCATTTTATTCACCTTGGCATTTCATCAAGCATAGAGTGTGTCCATTATTCATTTGAACCTAAATCATGCTTTTCTAGGTGGGTTATACTCATATCACACTTGTTTGTTTATTATTGGAACAATGCCCTCCCCATTTTAATCATCACAACCCAACTATTGGCATCCAGTCGCCCATTCCATCTCCATTCACCATTTACAACCATCCACCTCATAGCACATGTGTAAATAAAGGAAATTAAAGAGGAATAAGGTAAAAGAAAGAACTATAACTAGGAGGGTAGCAAGAAGTACCGACCTTGAAGAAATGAGGAAGAAACCCCTTGAGAAAATCCTCACTTGATTGGAATGATCCAAATCTTGATTTGGGGAAGATCCAACCCTTGTTGAAGCTTTTCTTGATTCCAAAACAAACCCTATTTGGAATCCTCAAGATCCTCTCCTTCTCTTTCTAGGAACTCTCCTTGGTTTAGGGTAAACCAAAAACCCTCTCTAAGCCTTCTATTTATAGTGTAAGGGGTGAGAAACCCCCTAAAAATCGCATCCAAGAAAGTAAAATTGCGTATCTACGATCGTTCGTAGCGATTTACGATCCATCGTAGCCTTCTACGATCGATCGTGGCTTCCTACGATCAATCGTAGTTTCACCCGAGAGTTTCCAGCATTTCTGGGGATTAACGATCGATCGTAGCATCTCTACGATCGTTCGTAGCTCCGCTACGATCGTTCGTAGGGTCCCTACGAGCGATCGCAACCTTTGCAGAAAGTTTTCAGCATTTTTGCATTTTCGTATTTCGGCCATAACTTTTGACTCGCTTATCCGATTTTGACGATTCAATTTGTGTTGGATTCGTCTTTCGAAGGAGAACAACTTTCATGTTTTCTAAAACTTCCAATTCTTCCTTTTTCTTGGACCATTTTTCCCCTAAACCTGACTGATCCGAAATTGGGTTTTGTCAGTCCCGATTTTTAAACCGACCCGACTTCAGAAATCGGTCTTTTGACCCAACACCAACTCAAAATCAAGACAAGTGATCAACATGAACCCCAAAGAGGGTTCAATTACCTTTCCAAAAATCCAAGAATCGCTTGATTCCGACGAGCAGTGTGAACGCTAGGGCTATTTAGAGTCGAGGGTATGCCAAGGCATAACCCTTGTCAATACTCAAGAGTATTCTATACTCTTGCCTATTTCATTCCAAACACCCATACACCATAAATACATTCTTAAATGCTTTAGTATATGATATCATTCGTTGTACATGGCCATCAAGATCCGGGGTTCTACATCCTCCCCCCCTTACAGAAATTTCATCCTCGAAATTGGAACGATACATAGAGATTATAAAGAACAAAATTACATAAACATCACTCAAACAAATTAGGATATTTTTCCCTCACTTCCGCCTCGCGCTCCCATGTAGCTTCTTCTTGTGAATGGTGTTGCCATCGAATAAGAACCAAGGGGATGACCTTATTGCGCAAGACTTGATCCCTACGGTCCAAAATTTGAACCGGCTCTTCCACCAAAGTGAGATCCTCTCGGACTTCTAACGTATCAAGGTCGATCACATGAGAAGGATCCGGAATATATTTCCGAAGCATAGATACATGGAATACGTTGTGAACCGCGGCCATGTGAGGTGGGAGAGCTACCCTGTAAGCAACCTCACCAACTCGCGTGATAATCTCAAAAGGCCCAACATACCGAGGACTGAGCTTGCCTCGCTTGCCAAATCTCATGATCCCTTTGCTAGGAGATACTTTCACAAAAACTTGATCCCCTACTTGAAATTCCAAGTCCCTACGGCATGTGTCCGCATAACTTTTCTGGCGATCTTGAGCGGCTTTCAATCGATCCCGAATGATCTTAACTGTGTTTGCAGTTTGCTCAATCAACTCTGGACCAAGTACTTTCCTTTCTCCTACCTCATCCCAATAGAGAGGAGACCTACAACTTCGCCCATATAAGGCCTCAAATGGTGCCATTTGGATACTTGCCTGATAGCTGTTATTATAGGCAAATTCAACCAAAGGCAAGTGCTCTTCCCAACTGCCTCTGAAATCCAACATACAAGCTCAAAGCATGTCTTCTATAACTTGGTTCACCCTCTCAGTTTGTCCATCCGTCTGTGGATGAAAAGCAGTGCTGAAATCAAGTTGGGAACCTATAGCCTCCTGGAAGCTTTTCCAGAATCGTGATGTGAATCTTGGATCCCGATCTGACACAATACTGACGGGCACTCCATGTAATCTCACCACTTCCTTGATATATAGAGCGGCCAACTGGCTATAGTTGACAGTAGTTCGGTAAGGTAAGAAGTGAGCGGACTTCGTCAAACGATCCACTACTACCCATATCGCATCTGAGCCCCTTGCCGTCTTTGGCAAGCCAACTATGAAATCCATGGATATGTTCTCCCATTTCCACTCGGGAATCAGAAGGGACTGTAATAGACCTGCGGGCCGTATGTGTTCTGCTTTTACCCGTTGACACACCAAGCACCGTGCTACATATTCCGCAACCTCTCTCTTCATATTCCGCCACCAAAAGTGACTCTTGAGGTTCCGGTACATCTTTGTACCCCCTGGATGCACAGTGTACTTTGCTCGGTGGGCTTCATCCATAATCTCCCTCCGAAGATCTGCATTGGCTGGGACACACAGCCTTCCCTTGAATGTGATAGCACCTTGGCTAGTGAGAGAGAAGTCCTCACTACCCTTAGCAACTTCCTTGTCCCGATAAGCAAACAATTCAGCATCCGTGGCTTGGTATTCTTGGATCAAATCTATAATGTATGGCCGAACCGTGACATTTGCCAAGATAGGACTACGGACAGAGTCGTTCACACTAATGTCCAGATTTGCCAAGTCTTCAAGTAGCTTCCATTCCTGCACTAACATGCATGCTAATAACCCTAGAGGTCTTCTACTCAACGCATCAGCCACTACATTTGCTTTACCCGGGTGGTATTGAATGGTACAGTCATAGTCTTTCAATAATTTCATCCAACGCCGTTGCCTTAGATTTAGCTCCTTTTGGGAAAAGAGATACTTGAGACTCTTGTGATCGGTAAACACATAGAACTCCACCCCATAAAGGTAATGACGCCAGATCTTAAGTGCAAACACGACCGCCGCAAGCTCCAAGTCGTGCGCGGGATAATTCTTCTCATGTTCCTTCAATTGCCTTGATGCATAGGCAATGACTTTCTTGTGCTGCATGAGTACACACCCAAGTCCAACGTGTGAGGCATCACTATACACCTCATACCCATAAGGTCCAGATGGCACGGTAAGGACAGGGGCTGTAGTAAGCCTCTTCTTCAGTTCCGTGAAACTGATCTCGCACTTATCACTCCATACAAACTTGGCGTTCTTCCTTGTCAGGTACGTGAGCGGTGCTGCAAGGCTAGAGAAACCCTCCACGAATCTCCTGTAGTAGCCTGCTAACCCAAGGAAGCTGCGTATCTCCGTGACACTTTTGGGCCTCGCCCAACTCATAACAGCTTCGATCTTCTTTGGATCTACCGATATACCTTCTGCAGAAACAACGTGGCCTAGGAATGCCACCTCTTCCAACCAAAACTCACACTTGCTAAGTTTGGTGTATAGCTTGTGCTCTCTTAGCATTTCCAAAGCAAGGCATAGGTCGCGTGTGTGATCTTCCCGTGTCTGGGAATAGACCAAAATGTCATCGACAAATACAATCACGCACCTATCAAGATATGGCCGGAACACCCGGTTCATCAAATCCATAAAGGCTGTCGGCACGTTCGTGAGTCCAAAAGGCATCACCAAGAACTCGTAGTGCCCATATCGAGTCCTGAAAGCAGTTTTGGGAACATCTTCCACCTTAATCTTCAACTGGTGATAACCAGATCGAAGATCTATCTTCGAGAAAAATCTCGCTCCCTTCAACTGATCGAACAAGTCATCAATCCTAGGCAAGGGATACCTATTCTTTATAGTGACTTTGTTCAATTGCCGATAATCGACGCACATCCGCATCGAGCCATCTTTCTTCTTAACAAACAATACCGGGGCACCCCACGGTGAGACACTTGGTCGAATGAAACCAAGGCCTTGTAATTCCTCCAACTGAGTCTTCAACTCCTTAAGTTCAATCGGGGCCATTCTATACGGAGCCCTGAATATAGGAGTTGTGCCTGGTGCAAGCTCGATCACAAACTCAATCTCCCTGTTTGGAGGTAATCCTGGCAACTCCTCTGGAAACACATCCAGGAATTCACTCACGACTGGAATTGTCGATGAGTCCTTTGCCTCGGGGTTAGCTAAGCTCAACGCCGCAAAGCGGGCAATGTCTCTACTTCTCAACCCTCGAAAGTGAAATGGTTTTCCTTCTACCGGCTTGAAGAGTACCATCTTCTCAAAGCAAGCTACATGCCCATGATGTGCTGCTAACCAATCCATTCCCAATATAACATCAAAGTCTTGGAATCCCAGGATGATGAGATCAACTGTCAACTCGTGGCTTCCAACTTGGACCACACTATTTCTATACACTTTATCTGCCAATACTATTTTGCCGAGCGGAGTCGAAATGGCTAACTCCAGTTTTAGCTGACTGGGCTCCACAGAAAAGCCTTCTGAAAAACTCGGCGAGACAAACGAATGAGTAGACCCGGTATCAATCAACACTCGGGCCAAATACTCATTGACTAGTAGGGTTCCTGAAATTTTAACTAACGGAGTTAATCCATGCATCAACAGCGTATACATGTAGGTATATATACATATAGAACATGCCAAGTACGTACACAGAGAATAGAGTATAACATAATAATCACGAATAAAGAAATTAACTCTAACTGCGTACCTTGCACCACGTCATCAAATGCAAGTGCATCACCCTCTGTCAAGGCGAAAACTCGCCCCTGGTTTGCCTGGCGAGACTGAGGTGTAGACCGGGTAGTCTGAGATGACGCCTGATATGATCCTGCTGGGCGTGCCGGGGGCCTACCACCCTGAGACTGGCCTGGTAAATGCCAGCTAGGGCAATCCCAGATCATGTGGCCTTAGCGACCGCAATGATAACATCCACCAGATGCTCTTCGGCAATCTCCTGCCGGATGCCTTTTGCCGCATGAAGAGCAGACCTCATATGTGTAGGCCGGAGGGACCGAAGGTGGTGTATACCTCGCTGCCTGAGGGGTAACTGGCCGTGGGGCCGGAAGAGCCTGAGGTCGAGGTACCTGTGGCACGTACTGCCGGGGTGCTGGAGGCGCATAAGTCGGCCTCATCTGTGGTGCTGGCCATGTATACTGATAAGGACCAGTCCGGGCCCGCCTCTCTGAAGGTACCGAACCACTAGATTGGCCTCTCGCCAATTCTCTATTCTTGGACACGGTCTCTAAATTGGTCTCAACCAACAAGGCTTTATCCACTACTTCAGCGTAAGTGGCGTGCCTGAAGACCGACACTTTCTCCATGATGACATCCTTGAGCCCTTGCTCAAACCTCCTCGCCTTCATTGCCTCGGTGGCAATCATATGTGTCGCGAAGCGTGATAGCTCCGAGAACTTGGCCTCATAAGCGGCCACCGACTTCGAACCTTGCTCAAGGTTGATGAATTCTCTCTCTTTCTTTTCCCGAGCTCCAACCGGGAATACTTCTTATAGAACGTGTCCTTAAACTCCTCCCAAGTCCACGGTTGACTTTGCATGGTCAAGTCCCTTGTCCTCAATGCGGACAACCACCAATGGTGGGCTTTGCCCTCTAGCATAAAAACTGTCCATGCCACTTTCTCTTCCCCTGTAGGAGAGAGCACCGCAAATATCTTCTCGACCTGGAGGATCCAAGCCTCCGCAGTAAGAGGGTCCACACTCCCTTAGAAGGATGGAGGCCTCAATCTCCGGAATGCCTCAACTCCAGCTGTACGATGCACTGGAGCTGCAGGCGGTGGAGTAGGCGCCGCTGATGCCGATATAGTTTGCCGAGCCGCCAGTATGGCGAGTGTCTCAGCAATAGAGCCTAAGACCTGAGAGAGGTCCGGCTGCTCATCCTCATCTCGTGAAGAAGAGGAAGCTCTGGTATGTGGTCCACGACCCCGTGTGCCCCGCCTCATGACCAAAGTCCTGAGAACAATAGCACCACATGAGTCTCACTTGAAACCACAGTTTATCGCATTTCCATTTCACACAATTCAATTTGTATTAGTTATATAATACTAATACACATCACATCAAGTCATCAGAGTATTCATCACATTATACTTATACTTTAGTGTTCTAGCGTACTTAAGACTCGTACTTGGTTAAAGCAACCATTTTCGACTAAGACTAAGGTTTTAGTCTTACACTTGGATCAAGACTCTCTTTCGACTTACTTTCTTCCTAACATGTTTCCTGACATATGCTCTTGTCAAGCCGTGGTATAAGATTCTAAGTGACCCTAGAGACCTAGAGCCTAAGCTCTGACACCACTTCTGTCGCGATCCGAAACCCACCCTAGGAGTTAGAGTGAATCTTGGACGACTTAATCATGACTTACATGACTTGCTTGACGGACCAACCTGCAAAACCTCACAGAACATATACAATAGAGGATAACAGCGGAAGTCTAACCAACCTCTAAGTATATACAAATGGTCCAAGTTTAATACAAAAGAAAACAAAACAAAGAAAGTGCGGACATGCCCGCCAAAATGCATGGATATAATCACTCATGCTCACCCACAGCTAATCCACTCAGAATCTAACACCACCTACTGATAACCCTCTACGGGAGGTTCCTCCAAAGGCTCCTCGACGTACTCCTCCTCCACCCATGGACCAGGAGCACAAACATCAAATGGAGCAGCAGCTCCCTCAGAACCTGCCGACATAAGAAGTACGGCTGAGCATGGAATACTCAGCGGGTACTAAATGCTAACCAATAGTCATAGCAAAACCATAGCAGTATAGGAAGCAGGAAGCATTTCACATATATAAAGTAGGAGCCATCAATATCATAACAAGGAAATAAGGCAATTTATAATCATGCTTGCATTTCATGAAAAGCTGATAACATCCTTGAAAACACCGTGCACTTGGCTTAACTGAAAATACCATTTCCGTGCTTGAAAACTTGTCATGTTTGTCTTATCTTGTTGTATCATGCGTGTCATGTGTGTCATGCCATGTCATGCTTGCTTGGAAAGTTAAACTACTTGTGAGGGAAGGGAGACCCTTCTTCCTAAATGCCCATGCTTGTCATGTCATGTATCATGCTTGCTTGTTCGGAAAAGTAATCTACTTGTGAGGGAAGGGAGACCCTTCTTCCTAAAATGCTCATACGTGTCATGCCATGTCATGTCATGCTTGTGTCCTTTCACTTGTAAGATGTCCTTGTGAGATGCACTTGCGAGGGAAGGGAGACCCTTCATATAATATGTATGTACTTGCGAGGGAAGGGAGACCCTTCTTATGATAATGCACGATTGTCTTGTCCTTGCCAAAAGCGAGGTAAAACATATCGTACGATATGCCCTACCTCTAAACCGTGTTCTTGAAAACCCCGATAAAACATGTCATGCATGCGTGCTCGTGAGATCGTGTGCATACTTGCATTGGAATTAAATATGACATTTGAGGGATTTCACAATATGTAGCATATGCAATTTCAAACAAATAATCACTCATGACATTTTTGGGAAAATCAGAACTCACACTATCATAAGCCCTAACAAGTTACATAATTTAAGCATTCATTTTCTTGATTTTAACATTCATTTTATTCACCTTGGCATTTCATCAAGCATAGAGTGTGTCCATTATTCATTTGAACCTAAATCATGCTTTTCTAGGTGTGTTATACTCATATCACACTTGTTTATTTATTATTGGAACAATGCCCTCCCCATTTTAATCATCACAACCCAACCATTGGCATCCAATCGCCCATTCTATCTCCATTCACCATTTACAACCATCCACCTCATAGCACATGTGTAAATAAAGGAAATTAAAGAGGAATAAGGTAAAAGAAAGAACTATAACTAGGAGGGTAGCAAGAAGTACCGACCTTGAAGAAATGAGGAAGAAACCCCTTGAGAAAATCCTCACTTGATTGGAATGATCCAAATCTTGATTTGGGGAAGATCCAACCCTTGTTGAAGCTTTTCTTGATTCCAAAACAAACCCTATTTGGAATCGTCAAGATCCTCTCCTTCTCTTTCTAGGAACTCTCCTTGGTTTAGGGTAAACCAAAAACCCTCTCTAAGCCTTCTATTTATAGTATAAGGGGTGAAAAACCCCCTAAAAATCGCATCCAAGAAAGTAAAATCGCGTATCTACGATCGTTCGTAGCGATTTACGATCCATCGTAGCCTTCTACGATCGATCGTGGCTTCCTACGATCAATCGTAGTTTCACCCGAGAGTTTCCAGCATTTCTGGGGATTTACGATGGATCGTAGCATCTCTACGATCGTTCGTAGCTCCGCTACGATCGTTCGTAGGGTCCCTACGAGCGATCGCAACCTTTGCAGAAAGTTTTCAGCATTTTTTCATTTTCGTATTTCGGTCATAACTTTTGACTCGCTTATTCGATTTTGACGATTCAACTTGCGTTGGATTCTCCTTTCGAAGGAGAACAACTTTTATGTTTTTCAAAACTTCCAATTCTTCCTTTTTCTTGGAACATTTTGCCCCTAAACCTGACTGATCCGAAATTGGATTTTGTCAATCCAGATTTTTAAACCGACCCGACTTCAGAAATCGGTCTTTTGACCCAACACCAACTCAAAAACAAGACAAGTGATCAACATGAACCCCGAAGAGGGTTCAATTACCTTTCCAAAAATCTAAGAATCGCTTGATTCCGACGAGTGGTGTGAACGCTAGGGCTATTTAGAGTCGAGGGTATGCCAAGGCATAACCCTTGTCAATACTCAAGAGTATTCTATACTCTTGCCTATTTCATTCCAAACACCCATACACCATAAATACATTCTTAAATGCTTTAGTATATGATATCATTCGTTGTACATGGCCATCAAGATCCGGGGTTCTACATTATTAGCATGCATGTTAGTGCAGGAATGGAAGCTACTTGAAGACTTGGCAAATCTGGACATTAGTGTGAATGACTCTGTCCGTAGTCCTATCTTGGCAAATGTCATGGTTCGGCCATACATTATAGATTTGATCCAAGAATACCAAGCCACGGATGCTGAATTGTTGGCTTATCGGGACAAGGAAGTTGCTAAGGGTAGTGAGGACTTCTCTCTCACTAGTCGAGGTGCTATCACATTCAAGGGAAGGCTGTGTGTTCCAGCCAATGCAAATCTTCGGAGGGAGATTATGGATGAAGCCCACCGGGCAAAGTACACTGTGCATCCAGGGGGTACGAAGATGTACCGGAACCTCAAGAGTCACTTTTGGTGGTGGAATATGAAGAGGGAGGTTGCGGAATATGTAGCACGGTGCTTGGTGTGCCAACAGGTGAAAGCAGAACGCAGCCCGCAGGTCTATTACAGTCCCTTCCGATTCCTGAGTGGAAATGGGAGAACATATCCATGGATTTCATAGTTGGCTTGCCAAAGACGGCAAGGGGTTCAGATGCGATATGGGTAGTAGTGGATCGTTTGACGAAGTCCGCTCACTTCTTGCCGTACCGAACTACTTTCAACTCTAGTCAGTTAGCTGCTTTGTACATCAAGGAAGTGGTGAGGTTGCACGGAGTGCCTGTCAGTATTGTGTCGGATCGGGATCCAAGATTCACATCACGATTCTGGAAAAGCTTTCAGGAAGCTATGGGTTCCCGACTTGATTTCAGCACTGCTTTTCACCCACAGACGGATGGACAAACCGAGAGGGTGAACCAAGTAATAGAAGATATGCTTCGAGCTTGTATGCTGGATTTCAAAGGCAGTTGGGAAGAGCACTTGCCTTTGGTGGAGTTCGCCTACAACAATAGCTATCAGGCGAGTATCCAAATGGCTCCGTCCGAGGCTTTGTATGGGCGAAGCTGCAGGTCTCCTCTCTACTGGGATGAGGTAGGAGAAAGAAAAGTACTTGGTCCGGAGTTGATTGAGCAAACTGCTAGTATAGTCAAGATCATCCGGGATCGGTTGAAAGCCGCTCAAGATCGCCAAAAGAGCTATGCAGACACGCGCCGCAGGGACTTGGAATTTCAAGTAGGGGATCGAGTCTTTGTGAAAGTATCTCCTAGCAAAGGGATTATGAGATTCGACAAAAGAGGCAAGCTTAGTCCTCGCTATGTTGGACCGTTTGAGATTATCACGCGGGTTGGTGAAGTTGCTTATCGAGTAGCTCTTCCACCTCACATGGCCGCGGTTCACAACGTTTTCCACGTGTCTATGCTTCGGAAGTACATTGCGGACCCTTCGCATGTACTAGAATTGGAACCGTTAGAAATTCGAGAAGATCTCACGTTGGTTGAGAAGCCGATTCACATATTGGATCGGAGAGATCAAGTGCTTCGCAACAAGACAATCCCTTTGGTTCTTGTGCAAGGGCAACACCATGCTCGGGAAGAAGCTACATGGGAGCGTGAAGCCGAAGTCAAAGCGAAGTACCCGGAATTGTTTGAATGAATTTTGTATAGGTTTTGTATATGTAGCTTGTAATATTGTTTGATTCTGTAATGCATGTCTCGTCCAAATTTTGAGGACGAAATTTTTTGTAAGGGGGAGAGGATGTAGAGCCCCGAACTTTTGACATTTATGCATGACCCTTTCATAGCCATTTTTCCTTTAAAGTAGTGCAATTAATAAATAAGGAGGAAATTGGAAATTCTGAAATGTTAGAAATGTTCCTTTTCGAAGTACGAACCCAACGCAAGTTGAATCGTCGAAATCCGACGAGCGGGTCAAAAGATATGGCCAAAACAGTCTGGACCTGTAGGTAACCGATCACTCGGTCCATAGAGCGATCGATCGGTCCATAACCGATCGATCGGTAGCTATCGCACGGTCAGAAATTTTGTATGGGAAATTTTCAAGAGAGTGAGTTTTTAACCGGTCGATCGGTCATAAACACCGATCGCTCGGTAGGCAACCGATCGATCGGTCATAACCACCGATCGCTCGGTCCTCGTGTTTTTGCAGAAATTTCATTAAGGGTGTTTTCACCTTTTGGGCGTTTCACTCATACCTTAAAGGCTTTGCCCGATCATTTGAGGGTTCAAACACAACCCTTAGAGTCTTTTGAGAGATAGAGAGAAAGGAGAAGGTTTTCCAAAACCTAGGTTTCCATTTTGGAGAGAAATCAAAGGGTTTTGAAACCCTAGATCAACCTCAAGCCCAATTTCTTCAAGATTTCGGTTCAAGCATTCGTGGAGCTCGTGTTCCAAGCTAGGGCAGCAACTTACGTGCATTTTGGAAGGGGATTCCTTCCCTCTTTTGTCAAGGTCGGTACTCTTTGCTACCCTCCTAGTTATAGCTTCTCTTTTCCTTTATTTCTTCTTGTTTTCCTTCACATATATATGTGTTATGAGATTGGTGGTATGAATGGTGAATGGAGATGGATGTTGGCGAATGGATGCCGTGTGGATGATGTGATGAACGAATGGAAAAGGGCATTGTACTAATAATGAACATACAAGTGTGATGTGAGCATAACCCACCTAGAAAAGCATGATCTAGGTTTAAGTGAATAATGAACACACCCCATGTTTGATAAAATGCCAAGGTGAACAAAATAAATGATAAATTAAGGGAACCCACACTTGATTGCTCTTGAAATTGTTAGGGTTCATGATAGTGTGTTTCCTACATTTCTTAAAATGCGTAGATTATTACTCACTTAAATTGCTATATGCTATGCTTTGTGAATTACCCCAATTTGCCATATTTAATTCCAAATGCAAGTATGCACATGATCTCACGAGCACGCATGAAATGACGTGATTTACCGATTTTTTAAGTATGGGACGTAGAGGTGGGGCATATCCTAAGATATGTTTCGCTTCGCTTTTGACAAGGGCAAGACAATCATGCATTGCATAGGGAAAGGTCTCCCATCCCCTCGCATGACATGCATAGCATGGCATGACACGCATAGCATAGCATAGCATCACATGACACGCATGGATGCTAGTTGCGACGGGCTATGAACGGCAACTAGGCATTCACATTCCGCATGGATGCTAGTTGCGACGGGCTATGAACGGCAACTAGACATACCCATCTGCATATAGGGTACTAGTTGCGACGGACTATGAACGGCAACTAGGCATGTGAACATGTTTAAATTATGAAAATGCAAGCATGACAAGCATGACACGGTTAACAAGTTCTTAATCACGCAAGGGGTATTTCAAGTCAAGTCAAGTGCACGATGTTTTCAAGGGTTTTATCAGTCTTTCTGAATGCAAGCACGAATACAAATTGCTTTACTTCCTTGTTTGATATAAATTGTTCCTGTTATATATATGCAACTTGCTTCCTACTTTATGTATGCTATCTGTATACTATAACTGTTGGTTAGTATTTAGTACCCGCTGAGTATTCCATGCTCAGCCGTACTTCTTATGTCGGCAGGTTCTGAGGGAGCTGCTGCTCCATTTGATGTTTGTGCTCCTGGTCCATGGGTGGAGGAGGAGTACGTCGAGGAACCTTTGGAGGAACCTCCCGTAGAGGGTTATCAGTAGGTGGTGTTAGATTCTGAGTGGATTAGCTGTGGGTGAGCATGAGTGATTATATCCATGTATTTTGGCGGGCATGTCCGCACTTTCTTTGTTTTGTTTTCTTTTGTATTAACTCGGACCATGTGTATATACTTAGAGGTTTGTTAGACTTCCGCTGTGTTTTATAGTTATGCTTCCGCTGTTATCCTCTATTGTATATGTTCTGTGAGTTTTGCAGGTTGGTTCGTCAAGCAAGTCATGTAAGTCATGATTAAGTCGTCCAAGATTCACTCTAACTCCTAGGGTGGGTTTTGGGTCGGGACATCTGAGATGACGCCTAATATGATCCTACTGGGCGTGCTGGTGGCCCAATCCCCTGAGACTGGCCTGGTAAATGCCGACTGGGGCAATCCCTGATCATATGGCCCGGCCGACCACAATGAAAGCATCCACCCGATACCCTTCGGCAATCTCCTGCCGGGTGCCTTCGGCCGCATGAAGTGCAGACCTCGTGTGTATAAGTCGAAGGGGCCGAAGGTGGAGCATACCTCATCGTCTGAGGTGCAACTGGCCGTGGAGCTGGAAGAGCCTGAGGTCGCGGTGCCTGAGGCACATACTGCCGTGGAGCTGGAGGCGCATAAGATGGCCTCATCGATGGTGCTAGCCACGCATACTGATAAGGGCCGGTACGAGCCCGCCTCTCTAGAGGTGCTGAACTACTGGATTGGCCTCTCGTCATTTCCCTCTTCTTGGACACCGCCTCAGAGTTGGCCTCGACCAATAAGGCCTTGTCTACCACTTCAGGGTAGGTAGCATGCCTAAAAACGGAAACCTTCTCCATGATAACATCCTTGAGCCCTTGCTCAAACCTTCTTGCCTTCATTGCCTCGGTGGCAACCATGTGAGTCGCGAAGCGTGATAACTCCAAGAACTTGGCCTCGTATTGTGCCACCGATATCAAACCTTGCTCGAGGTTGATGAATTCTCTCTCTTTCTTTTCCCGTGCTCCAATCGGAAAATACTTCTTGTAAAAAGCGTCCTTGAACTCCTCCCAAGTCCAAGGTTGACCCTGCATGGTCAAATCTCGCATCCTCAATGCGGACAACCACCAATGGTGGGCTTCGCTCTCTAGCATGAAAGCTGCCCATGCTACTCTCTCCTCCTCTGTAGGCGAGAGGACCGCAAAGATCTTCTCCATCTGGAGGATCCATGCCTCCGCAGCAAGAGGGTCCACACTCCCATGGAATGGTTGAGGCCTCAATCTCCTGAATGCCTCAACTCCAGCGGTACGATGTACTGGAGCTGCGGGCAGTGGAGTAGGTGCCGCCGATGATGGTATAGCCTGCCGAGCCGCCAGTATGGCGAGTGTCTCAACAATAGAGCCTAAGACCTGAGAGAGGTCCGGCTGCTCATCCTCATCCCGTGAAGAAGAGGAAGCTCTGGTATGTGGTCCACGACCCCGTGTGTTCCGTCTCATGACTAAAGTCCTGAGAATAATAACACCACATGAGTCTAACTTGAAGCCACAGTTTAATTCAATGCCATTTCACAATAATTCAATTTGCATTAGTAGTATAATACTAATATACTTCACATCAAGTCATCAGAGTATTCATCACATTATACTTATACTTTAGTGTTCTAGCGTACCTAGGACCCGTACTTGGTTGAAACAACCATTTTGACTCAGACTAACGTTTAGTCTTTCACTTGGATCAAGACTCGCTTCCGACTTACTTCCTTCCTAACTTGTTTCCTAAGATATGCTCTTGTCAAGCCGTGGTATAAGATTCTAAGTGACCCTAGAGACCTAAAGCCTAAGCTCTGATACCACTTCTATCGCGACCCAAAACCCACCCTAGGATTTAGAGTGAACTTTGGACGACTAATCATGGCTTACATGACTTGCTTGACAAACCAACCTGCAAAAACCCACAGAGCATATACGATAGAGGACATAAACAGTGGAAACATACTCTAACATAGCACAGCGGAAGTCTAAACAAACCTCTATGTATATACGAATCCAAGTTTATACAAAAGGTAACCAAAAGAAAGTGAGGACAGACCCGCCAAAATACATGAATGTATATCTCTTATCTCGCCCACAGCTAATCCACTCAGAACCTACAACCACCTAATGGTAACCCTCTACTGGAGGTTCCTCCAAAGGTTCCTCGACGTACTCCTCTTCCACCCATGGACCAGGAGCACAAACATCAAATGGAGCAGCAGCTCCCTCAGAACCTGCCGACATAAGAAGTACGACTGAGCATGGAATACTCAGCGGGTACCAAATACTAACCAACAGTCATAGTATACAGATAGCATACATAAAGTAGGAAACAAATTGCATATATAGAACAAGAAACAATTTATATCATACAAGGAAGTAAAGCAATTTATAATCATGCTTGTATTTCGTAGAAAACCGATAAAACCTCTTGAAAACATCGTGCACTTGACTTGACTTGAAATATCTTTTCGTACTTGAAAGCTTGTCTTGTCTATCTTGCTTGATTCTTGTATGTCGTGTTATGTCGTGTTATGTCATGCATGTCATGCGTGCTTGCTTGTGATCATGTAACTTGTGAGATACACTTGTGAGATATCCTTGTGAGATGCCTTGAGAGGGAAGGGAGACCCTTCTTTATGCCATGCACTTGCGAGGGAAGGGAGACTCTTCTTCATGATATATATGTACTTGCGAGGGAAGGGAGGCCCTTCTTCATGATATATATGTACTTGCGAGGGAAGGGAGGCCCTTCTTCATGATATGCACTTGTGAGTGAGGGGAGACCCCTTGTGGAATGTTGGTTCTTGTCTTCTTGTGGAAAGCGAGGTAAAACATATCGTAGGATATGTCCCACCTTTAACCATGTTCTTGAAAACCTCGATAAATCATGTCATGCATGTCGTGCTCGTGGGAACCGTGTACATACTTGCATTTAAATTTAAATATGACATTTGAGTAGTTTCACAACACATATAACATCAATGATTGAGCAATGTAACATTCATATCATTTAGGGAAAGCAAGAAACACACTATCATAGGCCCTAGCAATATTCATAATTTATTAGGCATGCATTTCCTAATTTACAACTCATTTTATTCACTTTGGCATTTCATCAAACATGGTGTGTTCATTATTCATTAACCCTACAACATGCTTTTCTAGGTGGGTTTTACTCACATCACATATGTATGTTCATTATGGGTACAATGCCCTCCCCGTTCATCCATCACATCAATACACATGGCATCCAATCGCCCACATTCATCTCCATTCACCATTCACCATTCACCATTCACCATTCATCTCGTAATACATGTGTAAATGAAAGAAAATCTGAAGAAAAGAAGGGAAAAGAGGAACCATAACTAGGAGGGTAGCAAGAAGTACCGACCTTGATCAAGTGAGGAAGAAATCCCCTTTCCAAAACGACTGTGTAGCTACTGCCCTAGCTTGGAACACGAGCTTCGCACGAGCTTGAGCCGAGATCTTGAAAAAAAACTGGACTGGAAGTGATCTAGGGTTTCAAAACCCTTTGATTTCTCTCCAAAATGGAAACCCTAGGTTAGGAATCGCCTTCTCCCCTTTCTCCTATTCTCTCAAACTCTCTAAGTGTCGAATGATGCCCTAAAGGCTCGGGTTAAACTCTTAAGGTAAGAGTGGATCGACCAAAAGACCATAATACCCTTACTGGAATTTCTGTAAAAACACGAGGACCATGAATAGTGCTGAACAGGTTGTGCTGTGAACAGTGCCAAACACGTTGTGCTGTGAACAGTGTTGAACACGTTGTGCTGTGAACAATGCTGAACACGTTGTCCGTTGTGAAGGGTGTCGAACTCGTTGTCACGTTGTGTCGTGCATAGTGCTGAGCCCGTAGTCCGTTGTCTTATGTACAACGTGCCCGTTGTGCTATACAACGTACCCGTTGTGAGCTGTACAACGTGCCCGTTGTGAGTTGTACAACGGATGCTCAACGAATACGTTATCTGCTGCGCGACGGATGCACAACGAATACGTTATCTGCTGCGTGACGGATGCACAACGAATACGTTATTTGCTGCACGATGGATGGACAACGAATACGTTATCTGAGTACGCCCTTAGTGCCTTCCGAGCTACGTCCTTAGCGCCTTCCGAGCTACGATTTCCTACAGGTCCAGACTGTTTTGGCCATATCTTTTGACTCGTTCGTCCGATTTTGACGATTCAACTTGTGTTGTGTTCGTGCTTCAAAAAGGAACATTTCTTACATTTCGAAATTTCCAAATTATTCCTTATTTATTAATTATACTTCATAAAAAGGTAAAATGACAACGAAAGTGTCATGTATTAAGCATGAAAAAGTCTGGGGCTCTACAACTAGCATATTTAAACACCCAAAAACCCTTAGAGGCATTTACACAAACAAATAGAGTGCATAATAGTGATAGCTTACATCCAAGTATAACTACAACCTTTCACTCCATACAAATCAACATATACATATAGTATAGAATGAGAAGAACAACCTATGGCATCTAGTGGTATCACAAGATTGGTAGTAGAGTGTATCTACCTTGGTGAAATCAATGGTTTTGATTCCAACTTGGAACAAGTGAGAACCTTAAGTTCTTGGTTGAGAAACACCAAAAAGGAGGGAAGAATCTTGATCTTCCTTCAAGCTTGAGCAACACCTAGCTTCTCTCCTTCATAAACTCTCTCAAAATAGTACACAAAGGATTTTTGAAACCCTAAGGCACGAACTCAGCCCTTATATAGGCAAAGGGTAGTGGCTAAAGTCTTAAACACCCTTAATGAAAAAAATTTGTGTATAACCGATCGATCGGTGGTACAAACCAAGCGATCGGTGACTTACCGGTCGATCGGTGGTTTCAACCGAGAGATCAGTTGAAAACACCCTCTCTAGAATTTTTCCCCATACAAAAAAGTTAACTAGTCGATAGCTACCGAGCGATCTGTATAAGACCGGTCCATCGGAGGTTATCACCGAGCGATCGGTGATCCCCTGTTTTGCAGCAAAACCTTATTTTCACTGCTTTAAACTTTTCCAATCCCATTTCCAACACCTTTAGTTCTTTAAACACACTCCTTAAAGATATGTAGACTTATTAGAACGTGCACGCCATAAATCCAAACACGTATATTAACATAAGGCCCATTAGTGTACAAAACCACACTTGAGCACTATTCACTACTTAATGAAATGAAAACTCAGGGTTCTACACAACGTGTACTAGGTATGTAGTTTATGTTATAACTTGGGTAGTTATAATTCTTTAGCATCCTGAACTTTTCTATATTTAATGAATAGCACTTTCGTGCCTAATTGGTCTTCCTCGTAGTCAAATTAATAAATAAGGGAGAAATCGGAAATTCTGAAATGTCAGAAATGTTCATTTTCGAAAGACGAGACGAACCCAACGCAAGTTAAATCATCGAAATCGGACGAGCGAGTCAAAAGATATGGTCAAAACAGTCTAGACATACAGAGCACCGATCGCTCGGTCCAGTCAGCGATCGATCGGTCCAAAACCGATCGATCGGTATGGGAAAATTTTCCAGAGAGTAGTTTTTGACCGGTCGCTCGGTCAGAGTATCGATCGCTCGGTAGGTAACCGATCGATCGGTCATAACCACCGATCGCTCGGTCCCCGTGTTTTGCAGAAATTTTTGTAAGGACATTTTCGTCTTTTGGGGGTTAAACCCTTTCTTCTTAAGGCTTGCCCGAGCCTTTAGGGCTTCATTCACATACTTAGAGGATTTTGAGAGTTAGGGAGAGAGGAGAAGGAGACTCTAACCTAGGGTTTCGTTTTTGAGGAGGAATCAAAGGGGGTTTAAGAACCCTAGATCCTCCAACTCGTTTGGCTTCGATTTCAAGGCTCAAGCTCGTGTGGGACTCCTCCTCCAAGCTAGGGCAGCACTCACGCACGTCTTTTTTTAAAGGGGTTTCTTCCCCAACTCAAGTCTTCCTCAAGCAAGGGTTATTCCCTACCCTTTTTGGAGCTTCAATCAAGGTTCCTACCAAGATCAAGCCTTGATCTAAGGTTAGTACACCCTACTAACTTACCCTAGCAATAAATCTAAGTTTTCTTTATGAAATGTGATTTATGCTATTATGTTTGCTTTCTTGTGAAATGCATCATCCCTAATAAATATAAACAAGAAAAAGAAATGGTATGGATGCTTGGATGGATGTGGGATGTGGCGATTGGATGCCGAATGGGTGATGTATGGTATGTGTGGGTTGTGGATTGGAAAATGGAGGATGGGCATTACACAAATAATAAACTTACCTTGTGTGATTGAATGTAAAATATGCACTAAAAATGAGAAAATGAACAATGAGGAAACTTGCATGCTAAGTGTTTGACAAAATACCTAAACAATGAAATAATGACTTGAATGAAGAAAATGGAAATAGGCCTCATGCATGTACTCTTATGAATGATGAATTGATCAAGTAATGTGATCAAGTAATGTGCAAATTTCTTAAGTGCTCCTATACTTATATGATGAATCGAATTATGATGCCATATCTCTCTTGCTATCCTCATTCCACGATGGTCACTATTGACACATACACGAGCACGCATGATAGCATGAACCGAGATTTCAAGAGTATATGCATATAATAACCAACAAGAAAATATTGCATGTCAAGGAGGTTGGTAGCCAAGGGACATTCGGGTACTAGCCTCTGGCTCACAAGAAAACCCCTAAAACACATATTGTCAAGGAGGTTGGTAGCCCAGGGACATTCGGGTACTAGCCTCTGGCTCACAAGAAAACTAAACAAGTAATAAAAATCACATATTGTCAAGGAGGTTGGTAGCCCAGGGACATTCGGGTACTAGCCTCTGGCTCACAAGAAAACCATATATCAAGGAGGTTGGCAGCCCAGGGAGATTCGGGTGCTAGCCTCTGGCTCACAAGTTACAAGATGTAAGGTTACAAGATGATGACAAGACATTCATGCATGCACGCATACATGATTTCCACGAAGCTTACCGAGACATGACCTGGGTTTCCAAGCATGAGTTTTATCGGAGTTTTTGCATTCATGCACGCACGTTATGATGATTGTATTGTACCATGCCTCCTGCTATTTCTCTTGCGATGCTATTACTTCCGTGTACTGTATTCCTGTTGTGGTGCATATTATTATTATGGTTAGCTAGTAGCTTGTACTCGCTGAGTATTCCATGCTCAGCCGTACTTTCATGTCGGCAGCACCTGAGGGAGCCCTCGGCCTGGAGCTTGGGTCAAGGAAGAATATATAGAGGAGAGAGAGTCGTCTATCCCACTGCAGTCTCAGGCGGACCGAGACCTTGACGTGTGGCCGTACCTCGACTATTGTTGAGGGGAGAATACGAGAGGGTGCTTATGTATTTTGATATTTTGATAGGTGGGCCTGTCCACCTTAGACTTAGACATGTTTTGTATATATGTTAACTTGGAATACTATTTTAGAAATCTTAGAAGAAAAGAAAAAGTTAGTTTACGCTTCCGCATTTATGTTTAGCTTCTGCGCTCTGATTATCATTGGTTAGTACTGTATTTATCTTGTTCATGACAGGATGGTTTAGCAGGTACGTATAGTCACACCTAAAGTATCCCTAAACTCCTAGGGGGTATTTTGGGGCGCGACAAATTCTCAGGTTCGTTGCTAGTAAATGAGTGTTTAGCATGGGTGGTGATTGATACGGGATCCACTCATTCATTCGTCTCGCCCAGTTTTGCCAAAGACTTTACGTCCGAGCCAAGTAAGCTACCTCAGGAGTTGTCCATTTCGACTCCATGGGCAAGTCTGTTGATAATTCTCAGGTTCGTTGCTAGTAAATGAGTGTTTAGCACGGGTGTTGATCGATACGGGATCCACTCATTCATTCGTCTCGCCCAGTTTTGTCAAAAGCTTTACGTCCGAGCCAAGTAAGCTACCTCAGGAGTTGTCCATTTTGACTCCATTGGGCAAGTCTGTTGAGGCAGATAATGTAGAGCCCCAGACTTTTTCATGTTTAATGTATGGCACTTTCGTAGCCAATTTACCTTTAAAGTAGTACAATTAATAAATAAGAAAGAAATTAAAAATTCCAGACCGTCAAAAATGTTTCTTTTCGAAGTACGAACCCAACGCAAGTTGAATCGTCGAAATCAGACGAGTCAGTCAAAAGATATGGCCAAAACAGTTTGGACCTGCATGCAACCGATCGCTCGGTCCATAGAGCGATCGATTGGTCCAAAACTGATCGATCGGAGGCTATCGACTGGTCGAAAAATTTGTATGGGGAAATTTTCTAGAGAGTTGATTTCTGGTCGAGAGCTCGGTCAATTCACTGATCATTTGGTAGGCAACCGATCGATCAGTCATAACCACCGATCGCTCGGTCTTCGTGTTTTTGCAGAAATTTCATTAAGGGCGTTTTCGTCTTTTGGACGTTAAACCCTTTCCTATATAGGATTGCCCGAGCCTTTAGGGCTCATTCTCAACACTTAGAGACATTTGACAGTTAGAGAAAGAGGAGAGGGTTTTCCTAACCTAGGGTTTGCTTTTGGGGAGAAATCAAAGGGGTTTCAAGACCCACAATCACCTTAAGCGTGGATTGCTTCAAGATTCCGATTCAAGCACGCGAGGAGGAGTTTCTCCAAGCTAGGGCAGCGCCTCACGAACGTTTTTGGAGGAGTTTTCTTCCTCATTGATCATGGTCGGTACCTCTTGCTACCCTCCTAGTTATAGCTTTTCTTTCGTTCCTTATTCTTGTATTCCTTGTTTTCTTCCATCTATAAATGGATGATGAGTTGAAATGGTGAATGGTGTGAATGGAGATGGTTATTGGCGATTGGATGCCGTGTGAAATGATGTGATGAATGAAATGGGGAGGGCATTGTATCCATAATGAACAAACATGTATGATGTGAGCATAACCCACATAGAAAAGCATGATTTAGGTTGAAATAAATAATGGACACACCCTATGTTTGATGAAATGCCAAGGTGAACAAAACGAAGGATAAATTAAGAAAATGCATGCTTAATTACTTATGAACTTGTTAGGGCTTTTGATAGTCTGAGTTCTTGTTTTCTTTAAAATGTCTTAAATGCTTATTGTTAAATTTACGACATACTATATATTGTGAAATCCCCAAATGTCATCTTTAAATTCCAATGCAAGTATGTACACGAATCCACGAGCACGGTATGCATGATATGAATTTACCAAGGCTTTCAAGAATGAGGTTGAGAGGTGGGACATATCCTATGATATGTTTTACCTCGCTTCTCACCAGAAAATAAGAACAAACATTCCACGAGGGGTCTCCCCTCACTCACAAGTGCATAGCATAAAGAAAGGCCTCCCTTCCCTCGCAAGTACATACATATCATGAAGAAGGGTCTCCCTTCCCTCTCAAGCGCATTGCATAAAGAAGGGTCTCCCTTCCCTCTCAAGGCATCTCACAAGCGCATCTCACAAGTACATCTTACAAGTGTATCTCACAAGTTACATGATCACAAGCAAGCACGCATGACACGCATGGCATGGCATGACACGCTCGACAAGATCAAGCAAGACATAACATGACAAGCTTTCAAGTATGAAAAGGATATTTCAAGTTAAGTCAAGTGCACGACGATTTCAAGAGGTTTTATCGACTTTTCATGAAATACAAGCATGAATATGAATTGCTTTACCTTCTTGTATGATATGAATTGTACCTGTTTTATATATGCAAATTGTTTCCTGCCTTATGTATACTATGTATTCTATGACTGTTGGTTAGTATTTGGTACCCGCTGAGTATTCCATGCTCAGCCGTACTTCTTATGTCGGCAGGTGATAGCGGAGCGGCTGTTCCATTCGATGTCTGTGCTCCGAGCCCTTGGGTGGAGGAGGAGTACGTTGAGGAGCTTGTGGAGGAACCTCAGGGTGAGGGTTATTATTAGGTGGTGGTAGATTCTGAGTGGATAGCTGTGGGTGAGTTGAGAGATGTATATCCATGTATTTTGGCGGGGCCTGTCCGCACTTTCTTTTGGACTTCTTTTGTGTAACTTGGATCACATATGTATATACATAGAGGTTTGGTTAAGTCTTCTGCTGTGCTATGTTTAAGTATGTTTCCGCAGTTTATATCCTCTTTGTATATGCTCTGTGGGTTTTGTAGGTTGACTTGTCAAGTAAGTCATGCAAGCCATGATTAGTCGTCCAAGATTCACTCTAACTCCTAGGGTGGGTCTCGGGTCGCGACAGATAAAGTGTATCTAGGCAGTGTTGTGCAATTCATGTAGCATGAGTTGCCAGTCGACCTGATCATTCTAGGATTTCAAGATTGGGATTTCGATGTTAACCTAGGTATGGATTGGCTCTCAGCTCACTATGGACACATGGCGTGTTTCGAGAAGGTGGTGAACTTTAAGCCTGCTGGGGTGAAGCCATTTCATTTCAGGGGACTTCAGAAGAGAGACATTGCTCGTTTTGCAGCTCTTAGTCTCACGAATATAGAAGTATGAGACTCCACATCCATTCCGGTTGTGTACGAGTGTATGGATGGTTTTCTGGAGACCTTACCTGGATTACCTCCTAATCGGACAATTGAGTTTGCGATCAAGCTTGCTCCAGGCACGGCTCCGATTTCTACGGCTCCATATAGGATGGTCTCCATCAAGCTTAAGGAGTTAAAGGAGCAGTTGGAAGAATTGCAAGGCCTAGGCTTCATCCAGCCAAGTGTCTCACCTTGGGGAGCTCCGGTGCTCTTCGTGAAGAAGAAAGATGGGTCGATACGGATGTGCATTGACTACAGGCAGCTAAACAAGGTCACTATCAAGAATCGTTATCCATTACCTTGGATAGATGACTTGTTTGACCAGTTAAAGGGTGCAAAGTTTTTCTCAAAGATTGATCTTCGATCGGGGTATCATCAGTTGAAGATCAGGGCATAGGACATTCCGAAGACGGTATTCAGAACCCGATACGGTCACTATGAGTTTTAGGTTATGTCTTTGGTCTGACTAACACACTGGCTGCATTTATGGATTTGATGAAATGGGTGTTCAAATCATCTCTCAATCAATGTGTGATCGCATTCATCGATGATATCTTGGTCTATTCACAGACAGGATGATCACATGAGAGATCTCCGCCTGGCATTGCAGACTCTTCGAGAGCATAGCCTGTATGCTAAGTTGAGCAAGTATGAGTTTTGGCTAGACAAGGTGTCGTTTCTTGGTCATGTGGTGTTTCCCGAGGGTATCTCAGTTGACCCTGCGAAGATTGTGGCAGTAATGAACTGGGAGAGGCCGAAGAGTGTTACCGAGATTCACAGTTTTCTCGGCCTGGCAGGATACTACAGGAGGTTCGTGGAGGGATTTTCTAGCTTAGCGGCTCTGCTTACCTTTCTCACGCAGAAGAACGCCAAGTTCACTTGGAGTGACAAGTGCGAGGCAAGCTTCTTGCAGTTGAAGAAGAAACTCACCACTGCCCCTGTTCTCACAATTCCGTCTGGGAGTGGTGGCTTCGAAGTCTACAGTGATGCATCACTTGTCATGCTTGGGTGCATTCTTATGCAACATAAGTAGGTGGTTGCCTATGCTTCTCATCAGTTGAAGGAGCATGAGCAGAACTACCCCACGCACAATTTAGAGCTTGCCGCAATCGTCTTTGCGCTGAAGATTTGGCGTCACTACCTTTATGGGGAAGAGTTCGTTGTGTTCACGGATCACAAAAGCTTGAAATATCTCTTCTTGCAGAAGGAGTTGAATATGAGGCAACATCGATGGGTGGAGTTCGTGAGGGGGAGGCCAGAGAGTTAGATAGTCATCCTTATTGTTAGTTAGTTGTTCAGTTTTAAGGATTTGTAATAGACTTTTAGACAATATTGCTTATTAGACTACTTTGCATATGGTACCAGACTATTTTGTTTATGTTGGATTTTGTTATGTTGGGCAGATAACCGTTGTACAGGATGGTTGAGTTTTATGTAATCGGAATTTTACGACTCTCATTTTGGAGACTCGTGTTAGTATGTCTTATATGTGTGGATTTTAAGTAGATTAAGGAAATGTAACGATTCTAAAGTCTTATTTTAGCCTTGTAGGATTTTGGGGTTGTTATAGAGGTGGTATCAAAGCTCAAGGCATTAGAGTCCTTAAGGCTAAGGTATTAAGTATAAGATATAGGAAGATGTCAACCTTAGGGAAACAACATCAAGTCTAGGGTGATAGGTTTACTCTAGGCTTAAGTTTCGGATTAGTTATGTATTCTAGTATTATGATTATGCTATGATGATGGTTGCTATTATGTATCAACATGCTAAAAATATATTATCTATTGGGCATATGATTTGACACACTTAGTTATGTATCCAATTCATGCACTTTGCTGGTAAATGACTTCTTAGCTCATGTGTTGATTAATACTGGGTCTACTCACTCCTTCGTTACTCCTAGTTTTGCAAGAGAATTTCCTATAGAGCAGAAGCTTTAGGCCCGTATGGGATAGTATTAGGAGCATGAGGATTAAGGAGATTTACCAAGATAGACAAATGAATTAGTCTTAGATCCGAATTGATACCTTGACGGATGTGATGTCATTAGATTCGCTAGGACTTAGATCTGTTATGAAATTGTATGCTAATAAAAGTTATTATATAATATTAAGTGTTATTAATTATATGCTATTATGAGTTTTGAATGATACAGTGATAAGTATATGTTCAGATGACTATTATCTAAAAGAGACATAAATTATTCTTAAATCCGGGTAGGATGACAATAAAGTTAATGCATTGGGTTCCTTAAGATTAAGTATATTAGAAGGAAATTCTTGAGTGAATAAGATTTAAATTCTTTAAGACTTTGATTTTAAACTCATTTTAAGCCCAAGTTAAAATAATTTTTCAGTTAGACTTATGATTTGTTAATTGTTTTCAAGACTTTTGTTATTAGGCACAACAACCAAGGTTACTATTATGTAATATTATTATTTTGAATATGAAATCTATGATGATTGTTAATATGTTACTATATTATCATATGTGAAACATGATATGTTATATGATATATGATTATACAACTGATTACAACATGTAGTTATGTATATATTTCACCTTAGTGATTAATGAGTACCTAAAGCATGTCTAACCGACACAAAATTTTAACACATTCCTTCGTTACAAAAAAAAAATCTAGGTTAATTAATATGTCACTATTATGCAAAAGGTGAGAACAATAAAATCAGATAAGAATGACAAAAACAAAAATAGAAATAGGCAAATCCGATCAACTTTTACAAAACAAGGGCAGACACGTGATTCCTTGTGTAAAAACATGAAGGCTCAGGTAACCTATAACTATTCAGTTAAAATCTCAAATTCATAAGTTTATCTTCTAAAAACTAAAAAGCTAGAGTTTGATAAATAGAGAATGAAAAGTTTGACATTTAATTTCCCTATTTAATTTAACTTTAAAGTTAATTTAGATTTAAATTTTTTTAATTTAAATCTAATAAATTTATAATCCAAATTTATTTTTATGTTTTGTTGTTGGAGAATCAAGTAAAGAGGATCAGAAAACAGTTAAGACTTACAAATGAAGCACTCATAGCGATTACAAAAAAAAGATAATAATAATGATAAGTAAATAAATATATACATAATTTTGGACAAGCTCATGGATGTGGATGCACGTTTCTAGATACAAATGCGCGTTATCTGCAGTACGTTCTAGACTCAATGCTCAGTCCAAAAATTCTAGATACAGATGCGCGTTAATTTTGCAACACGTTCTAGACTCAGTGTTCAATCCAAAGTGATGAATATATTATAAACTCCAAGAATAGTTTAGGTCTCAAAAATATAATAATAATAAAAAAATATATATATATATATATTATATACATCTCATGAGCATCATACATAGCATATACTTCAAGCATAACATAAGCATCATGTACATATCATAAGCATCATACATCTTATAAGCATCATACATAGCATAAATATCATACATAGCATACACTTCATGCGAAACATAAGAATCATGCACATATCGTAAGCATCACACACATCTCATAAGCATCATACATAACATAAGCATTATACATCTCATATGCATCATGCAAACTTTAAAAGTATCAAGACGGGAGAACCACCGGTCAACTGGCCTATTATAAATTCACCTAGAAACCTTCTAAAATAAAGATTCTTTAATGTAATTCATTTGAACGACCACTAAATTAAATTATAATTTATAAAATTCTAAAAGTATAGATAGAATTCAATAACCATAATGAAATGTTTTATAAGTACACTGAGATTCAAAAATTAACCTAGTAGACCCTACCCTTGAAGAACGATATCCCCTTAGATCACATATGCTAGAATCTTCTTAATGTATTTAATTAAATTATGAATTTAGTTAATTAATGTTCTTCATAATAAATGATGACTACTTATATATCAAGCTCTCTATATTATATATGATATAATAAATTAAGAGTAAGGTGTATGATCATAGAACCTAGGCATTAAATTTTCTTAAGATCAGTTAGTATTTGATACCGCGATTGAAACAAGGCATTAGGTTTAAGAAAAGAGACGTACTTCAAATATAGACTACTTAATATCATCTCAACCAGTTGATACTTCATCTGACTTGATTCTTAACTTCATTAAGTCATCTAGGAATCCTTATTGTGTGTATACTATATGTATTGTGTCATTGGGTGTTACTAAACTCTAGGTGTTGTGTGCGTACTATATGTTATAAATTATTGGAAATCAGTGCATCAAGCATAGGATTCCAACATAATTGTGATTTTTCCAGTTAAACTCGTGAGTTGTGATAATACTCAGGCTAGAGTCTAGCCTTGGTGTTGGTTGTCAAGGGATTAGTATGTCTTTGTCATGCATTGTGTTATTAGGTTTCTATAGGGATTTTTCCTCCAAGTGAGACTATAGGATTCTCTTTCGTCTTACGAGTTTAGTAGATTTAAAGTCATTATAGAACTAATGATTTAGATTTTGATATATATGCTATTATTTGTATCCTATATAATTTCATCTGTTAAATTATCCTTAATACATCTTTTATCACAAACAAGTACAAGTTGCATATCAAGGTATGATGATAAGTCTATATGAGTACATGCATACCCATGACTAGTAAAAAAAAAAATTAATAATAATCATTACATGAGATTTTTAAGTATAATAGGTAAGAACTTCCCATTTATAACTAAGTGATCGTAAACTCTATCCATCCAAGGAGGTTATCTGTAGCACCCCAGACTTTTTCATCCTTAATGAATAGCACCTTCGTAGCTAATTGGCCGTTTTTGTAGTCTAATTAATAAATAAGGGAGAAATCGGAAATTCTGAAACGTCAAAAATGTTCATTTTCGAAAGACGGATCCAACGCAAGTTGAATCGTCAAAATCCGACGAGCGAGTCAAAAGATATGGTCAAAACAGTCCAGACATATAGAGCACCGATCGCTCGGTCCATAGAGCGATCGATCGGTCCATAACCGATCGATCGGTAGCTATCGCACGGTCAGAAATTTTGTATGGGGAAATTTTCCAGAGAGTGAGTTTTTGACCGATCGATCGGTCATAAACACCGATCGCTCGGTAGGCAACCGATCGATCGGTCATAACCACCGATCGCTCGGTCCTCATGTTTTTGCAGAAATTTCATTAAGGGTGTTTTCGTCTTTTGGGCGTTTCACTCATACCTTAAAGGCTTTGCCCGATCATTTGAGGGTTCATACACAACCCTTAGAGTCTTTTGAGAGATAGAGAGAAAGGAGAAGGTTTTCCAAAACCTAGGTTTCCATTTTGGAGAGAAATCAAAGGGTTTTGAAACCCTAGATCAACCTCAAGCCCGATTTCTTCAAGATTTCGGTTCAAGCATTCGTGGAGCTCGTGTTCCAAGCTAGGGCAGCAATTTACGTGCATTTTGGAAGGGGATTCCTTCCCTCTTTTGTCAAGGTCGGTACTCTTTGCTACCCTCCTAGTTATAGCTTCTCTTTTCCTTTATTTCTTCTTGTTTTCCTTCACATATATATGTGTTATGAGATTGGTGGTATGAATGGTGAATGGAGATGGATGTTGGCGAATGGATGCCGTGTGGATGATGTGATGAACGAATGAGAAAGGGCATTGTACTAATAATGAACGTACAAGTGTGATGTGAGCATAACCCACCTAGAAAAGCATGATCTAGGTTTAAGTGAATAATGAACACACTCCATGTTTGATGAAATGCCAAGGTGAACAAAATAAATGATAAATTAAGGGAACCCAAGCTTGATTGCTCTTGAAATGGTTAGGGTTCATGATAGTGTGTTTCCTACATTTCTTAAAATGCGTAGATTATTACTCACTTAAATTGCTATATGCTATGCTTTGTGAATTACCCCAAATTGCCATATTTAATTCCAAATGCAAGTATGCACACGATCTCACGAGCACGCATGAAATGACGTGATTTACCGATGTTTTAAGTATGGGACGTAGAGGTGGGGCGTTACAGAAGTGGTATCAGAGCTTAGGCTTTAGGTCTCTAGGGTCACTTAGAATCTTATACCACGGCTTGACAAGAGCATATGTTGGGAAACAAGTTAGGATGGAAGTAAGTCGGAAGTGAGTCTTGTTCTAAGTGTGAGACTAAACGTTAGTCTTAATCTAAAATGGTTGCTCCAACCAAGCACAGGTCTTAGAAACGCTAGAACACCAAGGTATAATATTACAACTACTCTGATGACTTGACGAGATGAATATGATGGTACTATACTTTGTATGTAGTATTGTTATATGGTGTTATATGCTATATGGTGTGCGTACAATGTACTTATACTATTATGTGTGGTATTGTTAGGGGGCATTAAATGTGGTGTGCATACTATATGTCACGTACTAAGTGACAACCAATGTGTTAGGAATTAATTCCCAGCTAGACTTATGAGTTGAGTAATACTCCGGCTGGAGTTCAGACTATGTGTGAGTTGGTAAATGGTGGTAGGTCCTTGCCATACCCTGTACTATGGGGTCTTCGTAAATAATAGCCTTCCGAGTGAGACAGTAGAATTCTCCTTCGTCTTACAAGATTTGTAAAAAAAAAAAAAAAAATTTAGAATTTACGAAAATAGGGACATAGGCTTGATAAGTAATATTATGAGCATTTGGTGTAATTTTAAACTAGTTAAACTATACTAGATGCATCTTACATCACAAAGAAATATAAGTCACACATCATGGTATGACGATAATTCCATGAAACCTCACGACTAGTAGAAACAGGTATAGATAGTAATATGTTTTAACTCAAGGAATAAATATAATTTTAACAACCCAGGGATGCTCGATGCACGCTTCTAAGTACAGTTGCGCATTTTCTGCAGCACGTCTTAGACCCAGTGCTCAGTCCCAATTAAACATAATTTTTGGATGAGCTCACGGATGTTTGATGCACGTTTCTAGATGCGCGCCTGCAGCACGCCCTAGACTCAGTGCTCAGTCCTAGTCTAGATACAGATGCGCGTTCATTCTGCAGCACGTTCTAGACATGATGCCAGTCCAAAAAAATAATAAAGAATTTCCAACTCCAAAGGGTAGCATGCACATTCATACATATCTTGAGCATCATATATAGCATAGGCATCATGCATCACATAAGCATCATACATTTCATACATGGCATGAACATCACACGGATATCATAAAACATCACATACATATTCCGCATGCATCATGTGGATCTTAGAAGCATCATATATGTCACCAGATTTAGAGGACATCACCTAAACAACTCAATTAGATGAATTAGTCATTAGTATTAGTTCAAACTGGCTAAGGTCTTAAGTGTATGGCCGGTTAATACCATAATCGAGTGTGAAGCTTAGCGTCACTAGGGAAACTACTTGTACAATTATACTATTCTAATTGTACTTAGATATGTACGATGTGCTCGCATAGGTTAGGGGCTTGAGTCCAACCTCTGCTTAGGAGAATTTGTTGCCCTTAAGTAGCAACTAAGGAGCTAGCCTTAGACCATAACCAATTGCAACGCAACCAACATCGTATCTTGGCTTCGCTAGGAACCTTAGAGTATATTATTATGCTATGGTATGTGTATCTTGATGTATGTTCTAGACTTTGATAAATACTTACTATTATAAAAATGCAATATCGGATTTTGATGGGATTCAATTTAGACTCATGCTTTGCTATCGTCCTCAGGAGTAAACCATGAGACGTGGCGATCAGGGTCATGGATACCACACTATAAGGGGTGGAGTATCTCCTCCTCCATTGAGGCATGAGCAGCCTGATCTCACTCAGGTCTTGGGATCCATAGCAGAGACACTAGCAATACTTGCCACTAGGCAGCCCACTACCCCCATTCCTACGGCGGTACTTGTACCTATCCCTACACATCATGCCACAGGAAGTGAGGTACTTTGGAGGATGAGGCCCCCGGTGTTTTATGGTGATACGGACCCATTGGTAGCAGAAGCATGGGTTAGGTACCAGTCCTCTAGACATATGCAGGTACGGAGTCCTCCCACTGCACCACAGGCTTCTCTTTCGGTTGCTCCACCGGCATCGCACACGGCTACCGTGCAGCCACCCCGCCTCGTAGTATCTCAGGCAACAGGATATACGCCCTCCACCTACTCTTACGAGATATGTACCCTTTGTGGGAGGAGGCATGTGGCCAGAGAGTGTAGGAGAATCTCCGGTGGATGTTTCCACTGTGGTCGCCAGGGCCACCTGATCAAGGATTGTCCCAGCCGTCAGATGCCACCTTATTCTCGGGGAAGTAGGCCCACGGTTAGGCGGTCACCTCCGCAGGGCTATACAAAAGCATTAAGCCCCCAGCAGTCCACACAGGCCCCTTACTAGGCTAACCAGGGACAAGCCTTTGCCACTCCAGGATAGAATGCTCAGGCACCAAAGGATATGGCATGAGGATGTGAGAGGGAGAAGAAATTTTTTTTTGTGCAGAAGGGAATGTATTTTGTGTTTTTTCATGGGCAGTCAGTTGCCACTTGTATGTAATTGTGCTACCTTATGTTATGAAAGTTTTTCCTGCTATTTAGAATGATGTTGAGTTTTATGAGAAAACTAGGTGCCTTGCCGATAAGTGAGTGCCTAGCCTTATATTGATTAATAGAGGATTATCATATCGTTCAGTAGGATAGGGTCAAGCTTATCCGGGAGAGGTTAAAGACCGCACAAGATAGACAGAAAAGCTATGCTGACAACCGAATGAGGGATCTTGAATTCCGAGTCGATGATTTTGTGTTTGTAAGGATTTCACCGACCAAAGGTGTTATGCGATTCGGGAAGAGAGGCAAGCTTAGCCCGAGATATGTGGGTCCGTTCGAGATCATTACTCGAGTTGGCGAGGTGGCTTACCATGTTGCTTTGCCCGCTCACATGGCGGTGGTCCATAATGTATTCCATGTCTCTATGCTCCGGAAATACATCTCGGATCCTTCTCATGTCATCGAGCTTGATCCGATAGAGATCCGAGAGGACCTCACTTTAGTTGAGAAGTCGGTTCATATTTTGGATAGGAGAGATCAAGTGCTTCGCAACAAGACTATTCCGCTAGTCCTCGTGCAATGGTAACATCATGCACGAGAAGAAGCCACGTGGGAGCGTGAAGCCGAAGTCAAAGCAAAGTATCCCGAGTTGTTTGAATAGACTTGTGCATATGGCTTGTAATTTTGTTTTGATTTTGTGCATGTATGTATCGTCCAAATTTCGGGGACGAAATTTTTGTAAGGGGGGGAGAATGTAGCACCCCGGACTTTTTCATCCTTAATGAATAGCACCTTCGTAGCTAATTGACCGTTTTTGTAGTCTAATTAATAAATAAGGGAGAAATCAGAAATTTCGAAATGTCAAAAATGTTCATTTTCGAAAGACGGATCCAACGCAAGTTGAATCGTCAAAATCCGACGAGCGAGTCAAAAGATATGGTCAAAACAGTCCAGACATATAGAGCACCGATCGCTCGGTCCATAGAGTGATCGATCGGTCCATAACCGATCGATCGGTAGCTATCGCACAGTCAGAAATTTTGTATAGGGAAATTTTCCAGAGAGTGAGTTTTTGACCGGTCGATCGGTCATAAACACCGATCGCTCGGTAGGCAACCGATCGATCGGTCATAACCACCGATCGCTCGGTCCTCATGTTTTTGCAGAAATTTCATTAAGGGTGTTTTCGTCTTTTGGGCGTTTCACTCATACCTTAAAGGCTTTGCCCGATCATTTGAGGGTTCATACACAACCCTTAGAGTCTTTTGAGAGATAGAGAGAAAGGAGAAGGTTTTCCAAAACCTAGGTTTCCATTTTGGAGAGAAATCAAAGGGTTTTGAAACCCTAGATCAACCTCAAGCCCGATTTCTTCAAGATTTCGGTTCAAGCATTCGTGGAGCTCGTGTTCCAAGCTAGGGCAGCAACTTACGTGCATTTTGGAAGGGGATTCCTTCCCTCTTTTGTCAAGGTCGGTACTCTTTGCTACCCTCCTAGTTATAGCTTCTTTTTTCCTTTATTTCTTCTTGTTTTCCTTCACATATATATGTGTTATGAGATTGGTGGTATGAATGGTGAATGGAGATGGATGTTGGCGAATGGATGCCGTGTGGATGATGTGATGAACGAATGGGAAAGGGCATTGTACTAATAATGAACGTACAAGTGTGATGTGAGCATAACCCACCTAGAAAAGCATGATCTAGGTTTAAGTGAATAATGAACACACCCCATGTTTGATGAAATGCCAAGGTGAACAAAATAAATGATAAATTAAGGGAACCCACGCTTGATTGCTCTTGAAATGGTTAGGGTTCATGATAGTGTGTTTCCTACATTTCTTAAAATGCGTAGATTATTACTCACTTAAATTGCTATATGCTATGCTTTGTGAATTACCCCAAATTGCCATATTTAATTCCAAATGCAAGTATGCACACGATCTCACGAGCACGCATGAAATGACGTGATTTACCGATGTTTTAAGTATGGGACGTAGAGGTGGGGCATATCCTAAGATATGTTTCACTTCGCTTTTGACAAGGGCAAGATAATCATGCATTGCATAGGGAAAGGTCTCTCATCCCCTCGCATGACATGCATAGCATCGCATGACACGCATAGCATAGCATGGCATAACACGCATAGCATAGCATCACACATCACGCATGGATGCTAGTTGCGACGGGCTATGAACGGCAACTAGGCATTCACATTCCGCATGGATGCTAGTTGCGACGGGCTATGAACGGCAACTAGGCATACCCATCTGCATATAGGGTACTAGTTGCGACGGACTATGAACGGCAACTAGGCATGTGAACATGTTTAAATTATGAACAAGCAAGCATGATACTCGCATGACACGCCATGGCACGCATGATGCAAGCATGACAAGCATGGCACGGTTAACAAGTTCCCAATCACGCAAAGGGTATTTCAAGTCAGGTCAAGTGCACGATGTTTTCAAGGATTTTATCAGTCTTTTTGAATGCAAGCATGAATATAAATTGCTTTACTTCCTTGTATGATATAAATTGTTCATGTTCTATATATGAAATTTGTTTCCTACTTTATGTATGCTATCTGTATACTATGACTGTTGGTTAGTATTTAGTACCCATTGAGTATTCCATGCTCAGCCGTACTTCTTATGTCGGCAGGTTCTGAGGGAGCTGCTGCTCCATTTGATGTTTGTGCTCCTGGTCCATGGATGGAGGAGGAGTACGTCGAGGAACCTTTGGAGGGCATGTCCGCACTTTCTTTGTTTTGTTTTCTTTTGTATTAACTTGGACCATGTGTATATACTTAGAGGTTTGTTAGACTTCCGTTGTGTTTTATAGTTATGCTTCCGCTGTTATCCTCTATTGTATATGTTCTGTGAGTTTTGCAGGTTGGTTCGTCAAGCAAGTCATGTAAGTCATGATTAAGTCGTCCAAGATTCACTCTAACTCCTAGGGTGGGTTTTGGGTCGCGACATTATCTCAACTACGTCGTCCGACCACACAAGGTAAAGTATTTATCATCTCAAAATAAAATGTTCAAATATCGGATAATATGGTACAAGGTACGTCCTATCCTAGGATGACCTTAAATGAGATATTTTAGCTGAATAAGTAAATTTTCAGTTATTCTAGAGTAATATATTTTATTTAATATGATTGTGTACAATAAATATGTATAGTATATGAGTATGTGACTTGTGCAGTTGATTGATACACTTAGTAAGTCTATATAAAATAAAATTAAAATAATAATAATAATATCTCAATTATTTGTTTAAGGTTCGTAATTTCGAGGATGAAATTCTTTTAAGGGGGGGGGGGGCGGAGGATGTAGAGACCTGAATTTTTTTCATACCTTTAAGGAAAGTATTATGGGTATAATAGTCTTTCTGATGTTTTAATGCTTAAGTATTTATATCTAATTGGTTTAGTGTATTTAAGGCTTAATCAAACTTGTAGAGAGAGGGATGCTTTAGGAAGCTCTAGTTTCATCATCGCTTATCAGAATTGAGTGATTCTTGAACCATTAGAAATGTATTGGAACTCTCTTTGAGGTTGATGTTTAATGTTTTTCTAGATTTTGAGCCTAAGTTAAGTCAAAAGTGGGTTTTCCGATATTTTATCTAATAAAATTGCAGATTAGTCCACTTGTGGGCCAATTTAGGCAATTTAAAAGTTAGAATTAGGAGTTGCATAAAACATGAAAGTTATTCCCCTTCGAAAGATGAGTCAAACGCAAGTAAAATTGTCAAAATTCAATAATCGAGTCAAAAGTTATTGTCAAAATACTAAAGCGAGGTAACATCTGTCGGAATCCGAAAAAGAGGAGTGTGATCTATCGCAAATAAGGTGCGATCGATCGCAAAATAGTGCTATCTGTCGCAAATTTCTGCGATCGATCGCATTCAGGTGAGTTTTTTTTTTATTGGCTTTCGGGTCTAAGTGCGATAGATCGCACCAAAGGTGTAATCGATCGCACACGGACCCAGATTTTGTTAAAAAAGCGTTTTTTTGGGTTTTTAACCCTTGGGGCTATAAATATGGACCCTATTTCGAGGTTTTAGGGTATTCTAAACTATTTCTAACCTAATTTAACAAATGGAGAGTAAGAACCTAGGATTCTAAGAGGGTTTTAGCTTAGAGAAGAAGGTTTTTTTCTTAAAGAAGAAGAGGATTAGCTTGGAGATCTTCCCCAAAGCATCTCGGGAGCGATTTGGATCCAAGGGAAGGATCCCTAAGATCGATAAAGTGTCTAACTCAACCCTATTATTAATGTTTGTGAATATTAGCTCGCTAAACTAACACTCCAAGAGTTGGTTTAGGCAAAATTTAGAGTAATTTGACAGGCTCCTTAATACGAGCTAAAAAGATTCGTCATTTTTCAAAGACTTGCCCCTAAAATACAAGTCTAAACCTTCCTAGGTATGAACGGAAACTACCTACTTGTTCTCAAATTACAAATTTAAACCTTCCTAGATATGAACGAAAACTATCTACTCGTACATTATGAGTCTAAAATCACCCTTATTTGGAACGACGTTTGACTTGATCCTATCATGGGTACGTAGGCAGCGTGAGAAAATCAACTTGGGTTTAGTCAGTTCTTTTAAAAGAACACCATCCCCCTGGGATATGAAATTACCATTGTCACCTTCCAATATTGGGTGACTTGAATAAAAAAGATGCTCATTGGATCAAGGTCCAGACAAAAGTTAGAGCAAAATTGACAGGCTCCTAAACATGAGCTAAAAATGTTTAGTATGCCCCCGAGGGCTCCTTGACATAGGTCAAAGTCGTTCACAAAAATGAACCTTCCTGGATATGAACAGAAACTATCCACGCCCTCCTTCAACTGCAGCTGACAAAGAGGGAAAAGAAGAAAAACGCTCAATAGATCAAAAACTCAACGGAAGATCAAATCGGAAGTTAAAGCGACATGTGCTCCAACGCTGCCAGGATCGAGTTTCGCGCGACTCAACTCAATCTCATTGCACGAATCTCAAAGGGGCATTTGTGGGCAGCAAAATTACGACACCAGATTGGATTGAGCTGCACCAGATCACCACCCATAGAATGAGCGGTTAAACTTCACGCATACCAAAGGCACGCGTACCAGTTGGTCAAGGGCTGGCTATTTAATGCAGCAGGGCAATAATGCCTCATGGATAACCCTTTGTGTTAATCCTTAGGAGACTGACACGTAGTTAGGGTTTGCCTTCGCAGGCAGACCCCTATTTAAGCTTTGCGAATAAACTCTATGAGTCCATCCGCGAGCCAGTCAATAACTAGCCCAATTCGTGACCATAAAAGGCCATGGACCTAACTCAAACCAAGGGCTAGACCTATGGTCCCACCCTGCATTGGTCCGCGGACTGATTAAGGTCAGACCTTAGTCCGCAATTCAAATATGTTTGGACCTGACCTAGACCATGGGTCTCACCTCTTTAATTTGCGGACTGACCAAGGTCAATCCTTTCCCAGATGACAACCAGTATCTGACCACCATGTGACAGGAAATCTTTAACAAAAATGATTCTCTACCAGCTTTAGGGGATCCCAAGATAGAGATCTTATCTCTTTCTCTAGTAAGAGAGAGTGTCATATGACACCCTATTCGAAAGGGGAAGTAATCTCTTCTATTTTCTAGGAAGATAAAACTCTTTCCCCTTTTTTTGAAAAAATCTTATCCTCTCAGATTTCTCAGAAAAGGAAATCAATTTGGAATCCTTCAAAAAGGACTCCCACCCGTATGATTTCTCTAAGATAAAGGAAATCCGTTGTCTTGGACAGATGACCCTCTCTAAGGAGAGTTGACATCTTTTGATTTCTTAAAAAAAGGAGGAAGTCAAAGGGATATTCAAAAATGACTCTCCAAAAGGTATAAAAGAGGATTTCTCACAAGAAACTCTCATAGGGAGAGACGTGAAAAGAACACGAAGAACAAAAACGAAGAGGAGAGAGAAAATAGCTTTATTTTCTTTTTGCAGGAACAACAACCCAAGCGGGAAGAAAAATGATCTCCCACTAAATAGAGAATACTAGGTGAACCCCCAATATGGCCACAGTTTTTTTTTTCTTTCTTTTGATGCTAAAACCTCTATGAGGCATCGTGTAACGCCTACATGGGATATGGGTAATCCCATTGAATAAATACAAATACTTTATTCAAATATTTTGTTCTTTTTTGTTCTTCTTCTTAATCAGAGATTCTTCCCCAAATTGGGAAAGTAATTAACAGTTTGAGTTTACTCAGATTTGAAGGATAGTCTCCCACAAAAAAATAATAAACTTCATATAACAATGAAAGTAATCTTACCGCAAGATTCAAGAGATCAATTATAAAAACACGCTTGAAATTTGGATGTACAATATCTCTATTAATAAAATGTGGTTAAGATTCACTAATTCTTAAAGTTCAATAATTTAACCATGGTTCTTAAAAAAAAGAATATATTAAAAAATTTAACTCTGGTTAAGAACTTATAACTCTTATTTTTTTAATATTAAATAAAAACTAAAATTAGATTATTAATTCATAAAGATGAGCGAATCCTAACCACAACTAATAAAAGTTAGTAAGGACACATGTTGACCAAGGGGTGCGATGGAACTTTCCGGAGTTCAAAATGTGATCCGGTCTCTAGAAAAGGTTAATTTTTGAGAGGGGACCAGAGCATGCCATTTTTTTTTTGTTGTTGTAAAATGTAATGTCACACTCGCCATAACTTAGGTGGAAGGTGAGTTTAGTATTTGCCGAATGTAATGTCACACTCGACAGTAGAGGATTTGACTCCTTTGTGGAATGAAGGCATGCACGTAACCGTTGGAGAGAGAGAGAGAGAGAGGGAGGGAGGGAGGGAGGGGTAGGTGAGAGCGTTGACTGGGGGGTGAAGAGCCGAAGAGCAGAGAGAGGGAGAGAGAGTGAGAGAGAGAGAGAGAGAGGGAGGAGAGTTGAGCGTGCTACTCCCCCCCGCACTTCATCTTTTTTTAGCTACCTCTCTTCTCTGCCCCCAAAATCCCTATCTACCCTTCTCTCCGTCTCTGTATTTATTGTACCCGTCTCTTTCCCTCCATCGTACTCCTGTTCCTCTCTCTCTCTCTCTGTACTTCTATTCCTTTTTCTTTTTTGAGTATTTATTCACCGGGTTTCTGTTTTTGAGTCTCTGTTTTCCTCTAGATCTTCCAGAGAAATAAATAAACGACATTGTTCTCTCTATTGAATCAATCTTTAAAGAGTTCCTCATCACATTTCAAGTAGAAATTTTCCTGGTTTGAGCTTCAGTTTCATACCTCTGTTTTTTCCGGTGAAACAACAGAAGGAGAAAGTAAAGATGATGTCTTTTGCTTCTCCCGAAACTCATCCACCACAGGTTTCCCCAACAATCCCTCCTCCAGAGAACCCACCCTCTGAAAACCATATCTTCAGATCAAAACTCCCGGACATCCACATCTCAAATCACCTCCCTCTTCACACATACTGTTTTGAGAATGTTTCAGAATTCTCAGAGAGACCCTGTTTAATCACAGGCTCAAATGGCAGGATCTACTCCTTCGCCGAAACCCATCTTATCTGCAAGAAAACCGCCTTCGGCCTATCAAAATTGGGCATCAAGAAAGGCGACGTGATCATGCTCCTCCTCCAAAACTGCCCTGAATTCGTCTTCTCTTTCATGGGCGCTTCAATGATTGGCGCCTTAACAACTACCGCCAGTCCTTTCTACACCCAAGCAGAAATCTTCAAGCAAATCTCCAGCTCCGGTGCCAAACTCCTCGTCACCCAATCCCAATACGTCGACAAGCTTCTCGATTCCACCGACAAAAGTTTCCCCAGATTGGGGAGCGACTTCACAGTAATCACAGTCGACGATCCACCTGAAAATTGCCTCCATTTCTCAGTAATTTCCAGTGCCGACGAAACTGAAATTCCATCCGCATTCGAATCAATAGACCCCAACGATCCGGTCGCCCTTCCATTCTCTTCGGGAACGACAGGATTACCAAAAGGGGTGATCTTGACCCACAAGAACTTTGTTTCTAACATTGCTCAACAAGTAGATGGGGAAAATCCCAACTTATATTTGAAATCAGACGACGTTGTGCTCTGTGTTCTTCCCCTTTTTCACACCTACTCCTTGAACTCTGTTCTGCTCTGTTCTATAAGAGCTGGTGCTGGAGTACTGTTGATGCAGAAATTCGAGATTGGGGCATTGTTGGAGCTGATTCAGAAGTACCGGATTTCGGTGGCCGCTGTTGTTCCACCGTTGGTTTTGGCATTGGCGAAGAATCCGATGGTGGAGAACTTCGATCTTAGCTCTATTCGCTTCATCTTGTCCGGTGCGGCCCCGCTTGGCAAAGAGCTCGAGATGGCTCTCCAGACCAGAGTCCCTCAGGCGGTTCTCGGCCAGGTACATCTTATAGCAAACTCTCCTTAAGAGGAACCGTATTTTCGAACCTACATTAACAAATGGCATCATGACAGATGTCCCATTTCAATTGACTTAGGGTCTCACTGTCTATGATGCCACCTTTTCCTTCACTCCGTAACTTTTTTACTTTCTACTTCTACTTTCTATTTCTAAGGAGATGGAAGTTATTGAAGAGATGGCATCACGGCATTACAGCTAGCCAGCTAGCCGGAGACAGTCCTAAGTCGTTTCTTCAAAATGCAAGGCTTCATGTTTATTCTTTTTGGTTATGCTAACTACATTTTCATTCAAATTCTTTTTTCTTTTTTTTATGAGCAAAACATGTGTTAAAAGAAAGTGATGCAGCATTTTCCTTCCAAAAAATTTTGAGTTTTAAAAAATACACGTATCTGTTACGAGAGATGGGTTCATATTCAATGACAATTGAACTCTCCCCAAGTTCAATCGCACCCACAGGCAACACGTGTCCCCTTTAATAAGGGTTAAGATTTACCAACCCTTAGGATTCAATAATGAACCCTTGGTTTTTAGATAAAAATAATATTTAAAGAAATTAATTCTAAGAGTTAAAAATTCTTTGCCAGGATTAAAAAGGGGTTCTATGAGTGTGAGTTCAATCGCAATTAGATCGGATCCAAACTACTGTTATGGTGCATGTGGCCCCATGTTGAAAGTGGTTTCTGTTCTGCCTTAATAAGACAATTTTGAGGTGGTTGAAACTCAACTCCCTTTCAATGTTAAAAGTGGTTTCTGTTCTGCCTTAATAAATGTTAAAAGTCGTTTCTGTTCTGCCTTAATATGACAATTTTGAGGTTGTTGAAACTCAACTCCCTTTCAATGTTAAAAAGTGGTTTCTTTTCTGCCTTACTAAATGTTAAAAGTGGTTTCTGTTCTGCCTTAATAAGACAATTTTGAGGTGGTTGAAACTCAACTCCATTCCAATGTATGTATGACACTGATATTTTTGTAATTATGGAGATACAAAGCAATTTTGTCAAACATGTTTTTCTCCGTAATCACAAAATGTCACCTGCCATTCACTAAAAAGATAAGCTTTGCTTCAAGGTCATAATAGAGCTTTGCTTTATACTTAAACCGATTTGTTAATTGTTACTACACCTTTGGTATGATAGTTTTTATTCGGGTTAACTCCATATTAGAACTTATCTTCTACTACAATAACATACAAGCGCCTTCTTAAAGGCTTCAGATTCTCTCTAGCCCATGCCAGAGAGATGCTCTCGGGCCACCACAAATGAAGCGACAAGGGGAGGGAGAAGTCATTTCATGGGGCCCATGATTTTGACTTTTCCCTCATTTATTTGACACATGGTGATAAAATGGTGAGATAAAGAGAGAGATATATCAAAGGGGGAGGAGTCAAAAATCAGGGGAGAAATGAAATGACTTCTCCTCCGCTTGTTGCTTCAATGTGGTGGCCTGAGAGCATCTCTCTGGCACGGGCCAGAGAGAATCTGAAGCCCTTCCTAAAGCATCATACTGACTTACAAAATATTGGATACATAGGGACTAACATCATCTTTTAACTAAAAGCTGTTTGTATTCTCAAGTGAAATTATGAAAACACCCCACTCATGTAGTCATGTGGTTTCTCATAAAATGTGTGTGAGTTGTGTGTCTTAACGTATCACCCAAAAAACAAAAAAAACTAAGAGTACAAGAATAAGGATTATATACGGTTTTTTTGTAGCACAAAGGCTATATATAACAAGAAAGCTATTGGTCTGCTTAATAAAAAAAATCAAATAAAATATTCAAATGTTGAAAACGTGGTGTAGAGGGAAAAGACATTTTTTATAGAGTTTTTTTATTGAGGTGATTGAGCTCAAGTAGGTAGGCATTAGTTTCTTTTACAAAGCTTGATCTTTGGGCTGGTACGAAGTGAACAGGTGATGCCAATGTTATCAGAACCGGACCGGTCCTCGAACCGGTTGAGTGGCCGTTCTGGTTTGACCCGAAGAGATAAAAAATGCCTTGCCACTAGGGTAATCTGTAATTATAAATATAAAACAAGAGCATTTCTATCCACTAAATATTTTTTCCTGTAATATCCAAATTATCTCGGGAAATGCTATTGAGACCGCAAAGGGCCGAGACCGTACCGAGACCACACATGTGATGAATAAATCTCAAAAAAATAAAATCAGATTTATGAGAATTTTGAGATCCGCTCATCACATGAGCGGTCTCGATGTTGTAGTAGCAAAGTCCAATTATCTCTACAAAGGCATATTTTGGGATGGTCGGTTTCATAAGTAATCTTTCTCTCTTTCCCCTTTTTTTTCCAAGTTCTTTCCATTCTTGCATTTTCTTGCTACCTAAAGAGAGCCTGGGATGAATTGTCATGTAGCTAAAACATGGGTTTTTCTTTTGTAGGGTTACGGCATGACAGAAGCCGGGCCGGTGCTATCAATGTGCCTGGGGTTCGCAAAGCATCCCTTTCCAACCAAGTCTGGTTCTTGTGGCACGGTGGTGAGGAACGCTGAACTCAAGGTCATCGACCCGGAGACTGGTTTTTCACTCGGGCACAACCAACCTGGCGAGATTTGCATTCGCGGACCCCAGATCATGAAAGGTTATAAAACCTCCTCTTGCCCATCCCTTTCAAGCACAATGCCTAAATACATAGTACATACATGTGTGTTTGTGGGGGCGGAGTAAAGTAGGGGCAGCAGCCCACCATGAACCTTTGAGAAACTAAAAAAATTGGGTGTCACTAGCATTCACTCGGTGTGTGAACTTGTTAACCAACCTTCACAAATACATTTTTACCTTTGTATCAATTATCAAACTCACTAAATAGGATAGTTTATTCTTTTTATATGGAGAGAATAAACACAATATTGACTTTTCTTGAATTTTTTTCTCTTTTATTTAAGGATTTTGCTAGCCCCAGTCGCAACTCTCTTCTAGAGACGCAACTGGGGCCATACAATTATCAAACTTTGTTTGACTTTTGTGTTTTAAACTATTAAAATAAGGAAACACCTCCAAGTGTTAGGCCTATCTTACGTCTAAGGAATAATTGGAGTTTGGAGTAAATGCGACTGGTGCTAGCACTCCTCTTTATTTAATGAATTGCCACTCTTATATTTAGTAGAAGAGTTCTATTAGAGGACTCAAGGTCATCTTCCAAGCCGACCACACCAGCCAAATTTCAATGGAAAATAATTAACATACCCGTGGTTCCCATTTTGTAAAGGAATGGTCGGTCCTCATTAGTCGATGCCCCAATTTTAAATATTCATCTGTTGTGGTTAAGATTCACTCACCCCTAGGGTTAAGCAATCCAACCATGATTTTTGAAAAAAAAAAAAACCAAAATCTTAATTTTAATTTAATTAAGCTTAACCAAGATTAAAAGAGTGTTAAAAGGGACACGATGACACGGGTGTAGATATGAAACGGCCCATGAGTCCGCTAAGCGGTGCTCAATTTCAATACATTGGGAAGAAAGATAAAGTTCAAAATAAAATAACATTTCATTGCCACGTATCAGTTTGCAATTGAGTGGCCAGTTTGGAATAGAACCTATGGTCCGTTTTCTATTTCCTTTATGGTATCAATAAGTCTGATGAAAATTAACAAGTACACTAAATGCTCCGTTTGTTTTGATGTAAAATAGAGGAAAACAAAAGAATTCCACGGAAAATATCATTTTCCGTGTGTATTTTTTATAGGACAATTGATATTTTCCATGAATTTCATTTGTTTTCCCCTATTTTACATCAAAACAAACGGAGCATAAGTGAAGTCTAACATTTTCCATTATATAGTATGTTATTTAATTATTTAGCATGACATGACCATGAGAAAAGGGATAAGAAAAAATGTCATGCACGAGAAGATGTTTACGAAAATGACATGTCCATGTATCACACCTTCATAGGATATCTGAATGACACTGAGGCAACAGCATCAACAATCGACGTCGAGGGTTGGCTTCACACCGGCGATATAGGCTACATAGATGACGATGAAGAGGTCTTCATCGTTGACAGAATAAAGGAACTCATCAAATTCAAAGGCTTTCAGGTATGTCTCACTATATCCTTTTAACTCCCAAATAGAGCTCTTCTTGTCCGGCCATGATTCCATTATATCTGTTTGCAGGTTCCACCGGCAGAGCTTGAGGCTCTCCTTGTGAGCCACACATCCATTGCCGATGCTGCCGTTGTTCCGTAAGTGCAATTAACTAGCTCGTTATTACAAGTCATAAATTGTCGTTTCATGACCGCCATTATAAACTGTGTGCTACTAGGCAAAAAGATGCAGTAGCTGGTGAAGTTCCTGTTGCATTTGTAGTTCGCTCGAATACTTCTGAACTCACTGAAGAGGCTGTAAAAGAATTTATAGCGAAACAGGTATGTGGCAATATGTTTTCTTCATGTGAATTAAGAGTATAAAATTTAACAACAATGGTCTCTTAAGGCTACAACAATCTACCCACATATCAAAAACAATTGTTCAACTATATATGCATTCGATAAAAGAATGTAACATCTATTTTTTAATATTTAAACATTAAGCCTCGTAATTTTTTACGGGTCAGCTGCTTGTTGATCATTTGTTGCCTTGGGGTACAATGCCATTACTACCAAGTTTCAATCGTAAATAAGTATTATATGCATCATGTGTTTGAGGGACACGTGGAACTCTTTTGACACTCAAAAAATTTTAATGTCCGTGTCCACTCTAATTAGATATGACTAGGCCAATCTAATTGGATGTCAAAAATAGCTACCACTAAAACCTAGTTGGTCAACATCAACTCCTAAAATTAATGCAATCCAACTTGAGTTATCCGATTGAATGGCCTAAACTTTTCTAATTCAACTAATTTTGGCCACGTGTTTAGAAAAGGGGACCTATACATTTTTTTTAATCAAACGTATGACACATAGGTAAGGTTGCATATGCGTCATGAATATATTATCCAATCTCACGAATATATTATCCAATCTTTATTTATATATAAGAAAAAAAGTAACCTACTAGAAGTCGGAGCTTAGCTATTTCATCTTGCCTAAAAAACTAAGAGAAATACTACCCCAGTCGCAGACTTTCAAGTTCACTGTGGAAGTAACAATTGTCGCTATTTTACCCAATTACCTTAAGAACTGGTATAAAACTTCAATTACTCTTTTGAAAATTTTGTTTTCCTAAAAACATTGAAGGCAACACCACATGTTGAGCCCACCGTGAGAGTTGGTAAGATATTTAACTTCCGCAAGTGGGGCTAGCACTCCTCAAAAACTAAAACTAATGGACCTAAAATGTTTAAATCAATCGAAAATACATCATGGTTATTTTTTTAGTCTGAAATTCGGAACAAAATCCAACCAACTGTACAATTGTAGCGTCGACATTAATAACTGGCCTTAGATATTCAATCTGAGGGCAGGGTTGGTAGGCTTTCACGGACGGGTCGAAGTCTTAATAATGCAAACTAGGGTTGGTTGGCATTCACGGTTGAAGGCTTAATAATCCAAACTAAAATAGGTAGAGTCTTCAAGGGTTATGGACCATAGAGGTCATGCAGAAGAACTGATGGAGAAAGCTGCCAAGATGGTTACTCTTACCCATCAAATTTAATGAGAGCAGTGGGATCTTGGGATCGGCTGCTCCATTTAACTTAGAATTCAAGTCTCCGGATAGGGCGACCAAGCAATTTTTCTTTTTCTTTTTCTTTTTCTGGGGAGGCAAAGTACAAATATGAAGAAAATTATGGGATTTTGTGGAGGATGATCAAGCGTGCACAAAATATTATAGGCTTGGGTTTAGGAATAGCCTCCGAGATTTTTTTTTTTTAATGAGTACATAGTGGTCATAAAATTGGTTCATGTTGCAATCCAGTAAAGGTCAGTACACAAGAAAAGAAATTAAAATAATGGTCCTTCCTTTTGAGAGAGTCATTAAATAAATAAAATTAATTGTATTTTTTAATTTTTATATTATACATTTAAAAAAATTACAAAATTTTGAGCGATCAATTCACATTGTCAACAATTAAATCCTAATTTGGGGATTATTATACACAAAAATTAAATATTTTTTAAACCATACCTAGATTATATATATGAAAATTTGGGCCTGCCCTTGCCGGAAAGCGCTCGGGGTTGATGTATTGTACCCACCATAAGAGTGTTCTAGTACTGCATAACCTAATTGCAGTCTAACAGCCTTGTAAGCGGCATTGGATTACCTCAGGCACACCTTCTGCATCCGACATGTGGCGAGAAAAAGGGGTGAAGTCATTTTCATTTCATTTGGGAAATAGTTAAAGTACCCATGAATTCCATTTTCAAACCATTTCATTGGTGGATGCCCCTCTCTTAAATACTCACCACAATTGGTAAGTATTTAAGAGGGGGGCATCCACATCCACCAATGAGGTGGTGCCTTAGGTTTAGAAATGGAATTCTAGCACTACTCTTTTCATATTCTCTCATAATTTTGACTTCTCCCCACTTCTGATATCTCTCTCCATTTTTCTCACCACTTGGCGGACGCAGAATGTGCACCCGAGGCTGGGCCTTGGGCGTCTGCCAGAGGACGTTCTTGTAAGCGCCCCTGTGGGGCTACCTTAAAAAAAAGGCTTTTAATGCACATAAATGATAACAACAATACTGTCCAGATCAGGACAGGCTTATTATTTATGAAACCTTCAGGCTAACTAATGGAATGGGTGTTCTTCGTGTTAAACAGGTGGTGTTTTACAAGAAACTGCACAAGGTGCACTTCGTTCATGCTATTCCAAAGTCCCCTTCGGGAAAGATTTTAAGAAAAGATCTGAGAGCCAAACTAGCCTCAGCCGCCTCCTAAATTGCTTGCAAGTCTTTGAGATGGTTTAAGTTGTAGCTGGTCTGGAAGCCTTTTGGGCATGTTTAGTTTATGATATGGCTATTGAAAACTGTTGGTGCCATATCTCGGCAAGGAAATAAACCTTCAATTTTTTTTCCTTTAAATTATGAGAAATAAAATCTTGCCGCGCTATAAATGACTACTGATATATATAATATATAATATATAGATTCATGACTCAATCAGTTAAAAGGCATTTTGTTGAAGATATTTAAAGCCTCCCACATGCAAGAAAAATACTATAGGGATTCAACTTAGCTCAAATTCATCCCAGTCTATTCTTACAAGCTTATATTACTTGCTTGGTAGAAGATGGTACACTTAACCTCTTTTAGGATGCCTAAAATAATGTAGAGAAAATAATTATGTTTTATTGCTTAGTCCTACACTACCACGCCACAATCAGTTTGCTTGGACTTGATGACTATTCTACTTTTAAAAAAAACTTTGGATTCTTACTATGACCACATGATATCACTTTTAGTGTTTTAGATATACTGGATGGTGAAGGAATGCTGTGTTGGATTTACTTACTAAATCCCTACAAGTTTGCACTACTCAATGGATTGTGGTGTACCAAATTTCTTTTAGAGTATGCCTGAATAATTAATTTAAAGTCCATTAAATTAATAAAGTCTCACAATAGACTAATTTAACGTATGAAAAGTCCATTTCATTTAAATTAATTAATCTAAAACTCTTAATCATAATTTTAGTCCAAAAATCATTTTGCAATTAAATCTAGTTAATTAAACTCTTTAAAAAAAAAATTAAAACGTCATTTAATTGAAAGTCAATCAAATCATAAGTCAAAACCATTTTGTTTAACTTAATAAAAAAAACTGATTATTTATAAATCTGTTTTAATCCAAAGATTAGGTCAACCATAGTTTCTGCCATAATTTTGATAGGAATGGTCCAATTGGTTGAGTCTCTTTGGACCATCTCAATTTGATTAATCAAGTTGGTTTAGTTCGTGGACCAGCCGGTTAGATTATCTGTTAGAGGGGTCCATTAGGACGACTTAAGCGATCTGATTTAGCCATCTCATGTCGATCTGTCAGACTGGTTCAGCCCAAGGACTAATCGGTTAGATTGATTGATTTGAGTAGGTCAATCGAATGACTACCAATTGGCTAGCCCTTTCAAGTTTACCACCATGATCAAGATACAAGTAGCATCGGTCTGATTAACCATTTTTGGAATCATAATCCATTCTAATAAATTAGATCTAGTCCAATCTAAATCACGAACAGGCCTATGGTTCAACCTTCTCTGATTAGACTTGGTCTAGAGGTCTTCTTCCTCCTTAGCCTATTTTGTCTTCTTCCTCTGGACGAACTAGATATTTGGTTCTAGGCTCTATATGCAATCCTGCAGAATTTATGAGCTCTCTAATTTCGTCCCACCCAGATCTGAGTGTGTCACACCCAAACAGCCCGCCACGTGTCTCCTAGGAGTACACGATCATAGTTCATCTAATCGATGGCCCGAATTAGATTAGACAAAAGAAGAAGCGAGCAATCGCAACTAGCGACGATTCGCATATGCGATGTGTGCCTCATAGTGCCCAAAGCCCATTGTCATTTTAACGCACACATCGCTCGCACACTCATTGCACCAACTCAACTCGCATGCCAAAGATATGGTGTAGGATAGGAAAATAGAAGTCTTATACACATTTGAAGCTTCTTACACCACAAGATTACACTCTATTAAAGTTCTAAAGCATTTATAAAGTTGAAAAACTTCTTGTAAGTTTCCGATGTGGGACTATGTTTTCAAAGAGAAAACACATAGTGAAATGAGCTTGTCTCATAAGGAGACCAAGCACCAAGTCACCCCAAATACACTGACTCGATGTGCATCCTAAGTCAACAAATGAAGAAAGTGTGTATCAATGAAAATGTAAGCAAAAATGTAGAAAATTTTGAATCTCCAAATAATAGGAATTTTGATGCTATCAGGGATCCTATAAGGCTGAGAACAAAGGAACAACCTTCTAAGAGGTTGAAGTCTCATTTGGAGAAGAATAAAAAGAGTTGCATCCTATGCCGAAAAGAAGGCCACACTAGACCACGGTGTCCTAACAAAGGTGATGATATCCAGGATGATGCTTTGCAAGAAGAGCCAATCGTAGAGCCTATCTTGGAACCCACTACGGTGCCTAGCGGTGACCAAGTTCCACCACCACTTCCGACATGCACTATGCCGCCTATTCCACCACAATATGGATCATATCACCCTTACTTGTACCCACATGGTACACCGCAAGTTTCACCACCATTTGCATTGTTAGGCCCCTATCCCCATTACATATACTCGATGTAACGAGCTCAAAACCCCACCTTTGACATAATGGGACTTTGGACCCGTTACATTCCTTAAACTTGTTCAATCTCATACATGTATTAATGCAATGCTAAACACAAGTCTCCGAAAAATAGCAATAATAAAATTCGATATATAAAACTCAAACCATCATTTATAATTGTAATCTATCCAACATAACCCACTATAATCGGAGTAGTCTAAACTACCAACAAAAGTAAGACAGTCTAAGCAACATCCTGAAACAACATAAGTCTATTACAATCCATTTCAAAATGTAAAGTAAGGCTTAGTAATATGGCCACCTATCCAACTCTCGAGCTTCCTCAACCGGAGGCTCACCTTCTTCTTCTTCCTCGACATATAACTCCTCAACCCATGACTCCGCAATCAACTCGTGCTCTAAACTTGATGATAATAACCGGTCGATTGAGCATTGACAACACTTAGCGAATATCCAGTCTAACCAACAATAGCAATAACTCATGTTCATAACCAATATCGGATTCATGCGACAGTTACAAAATCAATAACATGTTCATATGACATTTCCATAATCCATGACAGGTTCATATGACATAATCAATAACAGGTTCATTAGACATTTACATAATTCATGACAAGTTCGTATGATACAATCAATAACCAGAGTGCGGAAAATACGTGGGCATATCATGACATGTTTCATTGTCTTTGTAATTCAGTGTTCATGATTTAGTACTTGTAATTCAAGGTCCAAGTTTAAGTTCCTTGAAACTCCTGTCATGCATTATCATGCAATGTAAGTAACTGACATGCCACTCAGAATAGATATGGACCATGTCCATGCAATAACGTGACTGACATGCCGCTCGGAATAGATACGGACCATATCCATGCAATAACTTGACTAACATGCCGCTAAGAATAGATACAGACCATACCCATGCAATAGCGTGACTGACATGCCATTCAGAATAGATATGGACTATGTCCTTGCAATAACTTGACTGACATGCCGCTCGGAATAGATACGGACCATGTCCATGAAATAACTTGACTGACATGCCGCTCAGAATAGATACGGACCATGCCCATGCTATAACTTGACTGACATGCCACTCGGAATAGATATAGACCATGCCCATGCTATAACATGACTAACATGCCGCTCAGAATAGATACAGACCATGCCCATGCAATAACGTGACTCACATGCCATTCTAAATAGATACGGTGTAGAGCCCCGGAAATTTGGTTCACTGTTCATGTGAACAGTGCCATTGTATGGTGTGTTTAAAGGCCTAAGGCCTTCCTTGGTGTTCTTGGTATTATGGTGAGTCAAGGAAAGGTTTAGGTACATTTTTTGAGTCTTAAAGAGAGAGTATAAATATACTCTAAGTGGGCAAAAGTAAGGGTATAAAATACACTAAGTGTTTAATGGGTTGTAGGTGAGTAGTGTGGTGAATAGTGCTAGTGCGTGAGGCATAAAGAGGTTGGGGCCTCTCATGCATGCGGGTGTGATTTCAATGATCACCTAGGTGGGTTACAAACCTGTGGGGTAACGAGTCATGAGGGGTGAGTATGGTTTTGGACCCGAGGGAAAAGATTGTGAAAACACTCGAAGTGTTCTAGGTGTTGAAGAGGTATGTTTCGGCATTTCCCTCAACTTTAAAGAGCTCTAGTTTAGTCACTGTTGTTTGGAATCGAGTGATTCTTAAAGTTTTGGAAAGGTATTGGAACCCTTTACGAGGTTCATGTTGATCACTTTTCCATATTTTGAGTCGGGGTTGAGTGAAAGGTTGAATTTCCGGAGTTGAGTTTGCTGCAAATCTGGTTTGCTGAAACCCAATTTCAGACCAGTCAGCTTTAGGGGCAAATTCGTCAATGAATAAAGAATAATTAGGGTTTTTGTAAAACATGAAAGTTGTTTCCTTTCAAAATGAGAATCCAACCCAAGTTGAATCGAAAAAATCCAATAAGGTAGTCAAACGTTATGGCTGAAATACTGAAGCGGGAAAAATCTGGAAAGTTGCTACAAAAGTTACGATAATTCGTAAATGACCTACGAACGATCGTAGAGTTCCAAAAATGCTGAAAACTCACTATCAAGTTTACGATCGATCATGGGAAGCCTACGAACGATCGTAAGAGCGCGAATCCACTTTTTGAGTTCGTGATTTTTGGGGTTTTCACCCCTTGGCCTATAAATAGGGGATCTTTTTGGGGGTTTTGGGTTACCCTAAACCTAGAAAGAGATCTTAGAAGAGAACGGAAAGGAGTGAGGATTTTCAAGAGGGGGTTTTTGATTGGAAGAGGAAGAGCACAAATCAAGCATTGATCTCGCTCCTACACGCCATTGGGGCTTGGATCTTCATCCACAAGCTTGGGTTTCACTTTTACAAGCTTCCTCAAGCTTTTTCAAGCATTGGATCAAAGGGATTTCATCCCATAAGGTAGATACACTCTACTAGGTTCTAATTTCATAAACCATTAATGATAAACATGATTTTCTTGACAAATATAGATGTATATGGCCTTGTATATGTGTAAATCAACTCTCCTACCTATTGATTTCATGAATCCTCTCTATATCAAGATAAAATCCTATGGAAGGTGATGTGAGTTAATTGTGATGATGTTATGCTTTTAACTAACAAATAAAAGGTGATAAATAGTGAGATGTTCTATATGTTAGTATTGATCAAAAATGAAAAGCATGTTAAAAGACATAAGTTTTGGGAAAAACAAATGAGAAAAACCTTATTTTCGATGTAATTGGAATGATGAGATTTATTGTATATGGATTATTGTGATGGATGAATTATGCTAAGTATTGAGCACATGACTTTATGTAAAGTGTTTCCTTTAATGTAGAGCCCCAGACATTCTCATGCTTAAAACATGACACTTTCGTTGTCATTTTGCCTTTTAAGAGGTATAATTAATAAATAAGGAAGAAATTAGAAATTTCGAAACGTCAGAAATGTTCCTTTTCGAAGTACGACCACAACGCAAGTTGAATCGTCAAAATCGGATGAACGAGTCAAAAGATATGGCCAAAACAATCTGAACCTGTAGGCAAACGTAGCTCGGAAGGCACTAAGGACGTGCTCTGACGTCGTACTCTGATAACGTAGCACAGACAACGTACTCTGATAACGTATACTGTGTGCATCCGTTGTACAGCTCACAACGGGCACATTGGACAACTCACCACGGGCACGTTGTACACAACACAACGGACAACGGGTTCGGCACCCTTCACAGCACGACGAGTTGGTGCTATTCACAGCACGACGTGTTCAGCACTGTCCACAACGGACAACGTGTTCAGCGCTGTCCACAATGGACAACGTGTTTAGCACTGTTCACAGCTCAACGAGCTCAGCACTATGCACAACACAACGGACCACGAGTTGACACTGTTCACAGCACCACGAGTTGACACTGTTCACAGCACCACGGGTTGGCACTGTTCACAGCACCACGGGTTGGCACTGTTCACAGCACCACGAGTTGGCACTGTTCACAGCACCACGGGTTGGCACTGTTCACAGCACCACGAGTTGGCACTGTTCACAGCACAACGAGTTCGACACTCGTGTTTTTACAGAAATTTAGTAAGGGTGTTATGGTCTTTTGTCAGTTCACTCTTACCTTAAGAGTTTAACCCGAGCCTTTAGGGCATCATTCGACACTTAGAGAGTTTGAGGGAATAAAAGAAAGGGGAGAAGGCGATTCCAACCTAGGGTTTCCATTTTTGGAGAGAAATCAAAGGGGTTTTGAAACCCTAGATCAACCTCCAGTCCGGTTTTCTTCAAGATCTCGGCTCAAGCTCGTGCGAAGCTCGTGTTCCAAGCTAGGGCAGCAACTCACAGTTGTTTGGAAGAGGGATTTCTTCCTCATCTCTTCAAGGTCGGTACTTCTTACTACCCTCCTAGTTATAGTCCCTCCTTTCCCTCTCTTCTTTTGATTTTCTGTCATTTACACTCGTGCTATGAGATGGATAGTTGTGAATGGTTGTGAATGGTTGGGAATGGAGAATGGAGATGGAATGGGCGATTGGATGCCAATGGTTGTGTGTGATGAACAAATGGGGAAGGGTATTGTTCCAATAATGAACATACATGTATGATTTGAGTAAAAACCCATCTAGAAAAGCATGTTGTAGGGTAAATCCATAATGAACATACCATGTTTGATGAAATGCCAAGGTGAATAAAGTAAGCTGTAAATTCGCAAGTGCATGCCTAATGAATTCTGAATATTGCTAGGGCCTATGATAGTGTGTTTCCTGCTTTCCCATAATGCTATGAATATTACATTACTCAATCTTTGATGCTATATGTGTTGTGAAATTACCCAAATGTCATCTTTAAATTTGAATGCAAGTATGTACACGGTTCCCACGAGCACGGCATGCATGGCATGATTTATCGAGGTTTTCAAGAACATGGTTAGAGGTGGGACTTATCCTACGATATGTTCTACCTCACTTTTCACAAGAAGACAAGAACCAACATTCCACGAGGGGTCTCCCCTTACTCACAAGTACATATCATGAAGAAGGGCCTCCCTTCCCTCTCAAGTACATACATATCATAAAGAAGGGTCTCCCTTCCCTCGCAAGTGCATTGCATAAAGAAGGGTCTCCCTTCCCTCTCAAGGCATCTCACAAGTGCATCTCACAAGTTACATGATCACAAGCAAGCATGCATGACATGACACGACATTCAAGAATCAAGCAAGATAGACAAGACAAGCTTTCAAGTACGAAAAGATATTTCAAGTCAAGTCAAGTGCACGATGTTTTCAAGAGGATTTATCGGCTTTCTACGAAATACAAGCATGATTATGAATTGATTCACTTCCTTGTATGATATGAATTATTTCCGCTTGACATATATGAATTGCTCCTGATCATGTATTGCCATTTCTATGCTATAATTGTTGGTTAGTATTTAGTACCCGCTGAGTATTCCATGCTCAGCCGTACTTCTTATGTCGGCAGGTTCTGAGGGAGCTGCTGCTCCATTTGATGTTTGTGCTCCTGGTCCATGGGTGGAAGAGGAGTACGTTGAGGAGCCTTTGGAGGAACCTCCGGTAGAGGGTTACCAATAGGTGGTTGTAGATTCTGAGTGGATTAGCTGTGGGTGAGATGAGAGGTTATATCCATGTATTTTTGGCGGGTCTGTCCGCACTTTCTTTTGGGTTACTTTTTGTATAAACTTGGATTTGCGTATGTATATACATAGAGGTTTGGTAGACTTCCGCTGTGCTATGTTAGAGTATGTTTCCGCTGTTTGTGTCCTCTATTGTATATGCTCTGTGGGTTTTGCAGGTTAGTCGTCAAGCAAGTCATGATTAGTCGTCCAAAGTTCACTCTAACTCCTAGGGTGGGTTTTGGGTCGCGACAGAAGTGGTATCAGAGCTTAGGCTTTAGGTCTCTAGGGTCACTTAGAATCTTATACCACGGCTTGACAAGAGCATATGTTAGGAAACAAGTTAGGAAGAAAGTGAGTCGGAAGAGAGTTTTGATCCAAGTGTAAGACTAAACTTTAGTCTTAGTCAAAATGGTTGTTTCAACCAAGTACAAGTCCTAGGTACGCTAGAACGCTAAAGTATAAGTATAATGTGATGAATACTTTGATGACTTGATGTGATGTATATTAGTATTATGTAACTAATACAAATTGAAGTATTGTGAATTGGCATTGAAATAAACTGTGGTTTCAAGTGAGACTCATGTGGTGCTATTGTTCTCAGGACTTTAGTCATGAGGCGGGGCACACGGGGTCGTGGACCACATACCAGAGCTTCCTCTTCTTCACGGGATGAGGATGAGCAGCCGGACCTCTCTCAAGTCTTAGGCTCTATTGCTGAGACACTCGCCATACTGGCGGCTCGGCAGGCTATACCATCGTCGGCGGCACCTACTCCACCGCCCGCAGCTCCAGTACATCGTACCGCTGGAGTTGAGGCATTCAGGAGATTGAGGCCTCCACCATTCCATGGGAGTGTGGACCCTCTTGCTGCGGAGGCATGGATCCTCCAGATGGAGAAGATCTTTGCGGTCCTCTCGCCTACAGAGGAGGAGAGAGTAGCATGAGCAGCTTTCATGCTAGAGAGTGAAGCCCACCATTGGTGGTTGTCTGCATTGAGGATGCGAGATCTGACCATGCAGGGTCTACCTTGGACTTGGGAGGAGTTCAAGGATACTTTTTACAAGAAGTATTTTCCGATTGGAGCACGGGAAAAGAAAGAGAGAGAATTCATCAACCTTGAACAAGGTTTGATGTCGGTGGCACAATACGAGGCCAAGTTCTCGGAGTTGTCGAGATTTGCGCCTCCTATGGTTGCTACTGAGGCAATGAAGGCGAGAAGATTTGAGCAAGGACTCAAGGATATGATTATGGAGAAGGTTTCTGTTTTCAGGCATGCTACCTACCCTGAGGTAGTAGACAAGGCCTTATTGGTCGAGGCCAATTCAGAGACAGTGTCCAAGAAGAGGGAGTTGGCGAGAGGCCAATCCAGTGGTCCAACACCTCTAGAGAGGCGGGCCCGGACTAGTCCTTATCAGTATGCATGGCCAGCACCACCGATGAGGCCATCTTATGCGCCTCCAGCTCCCCGGCAGTATGTGCCTCAGGCGCCGAGACCTCAGGCTCTCCCAGCCCCACGGCCTGTTGCACCTCAGACGATGAGGTATGCTCCACCTCCGGTCCCTCTGACTTATACACACGAGGTCTGCACTTTATGCGGCCGAAGGCACCCGGCAGGGGATTGCCGAAGGGCATCGGGTGGATGTTTTCATTGTGGTCGCCAGGGCCATATGATCAGGGATTGCCCCAGTCGGCATTTACCAGGCCAGTCTCAGGGGATTAGTCCACCAGCACGCCCAGCAGGATCATACCAGGCGTCATCTCAGACTACCCGGTCTACGCCTCAGTCTCGCCAGGCAAACCAGGGGCGAGTTTTTGCCTTGACAGAGGGTGATGCACTTGCATCTGACGATGTGGTGCAAGGTACGCGTTTGGAGTTATTTTTTTTATTCGTGATTGTTATGTTATGTTTTATTCCATGTGTACGTACTTGGTATGCTATATATGTATATACCTATGTGTATACACTGTCGATGCTTGAATTAACGTAACTAGCTAAAATTTCAGGAACCCTACTAGTAAATGAGTATTTGGCTCGAGTGTTGATTGATACCGGGTCTACTCATTCGTTTGTCTCGCTGAGTTTTGCAGAAGGCTTTTCTGTAGAACCAAGTCAGCTAGAACCGGAGTTAGCCATTTCGACTCCTCTTGGCAAAACAGTATTGGCAGATAAAGTGTATAGAAATAGTGTGGTCCAAGTTGGAAGCCACGAATTAGCGGTTGATTTCATCGTCCTTGGATTCCAAGACTTTGATGTTATTTTGGGAATGGATTGGTTAGCAGCACATCATGGGCATGTAGCTTGCTTTGAGAAAATGGTACTCTTCAAGCCGGTAGAAGGAAAACCATTTCACTTTCGAGGGTTGAGAAGTAGAGACATTGCCCGCTTTGCGGCGTTGAGCTTAGCTAACCCCGAGGCAAAGGACTCATCGACAATTCCAGTTGTGAGTGAATTCCTGGATGTGTTTCCAGAGGAGTTGCCAGGATTACCTCCAAACAGGGAGATTGAGTTTGTGATCGAGCTTGCACCAGGCACAACTCCTATATTCAGGGCTCCGTATAGAATGGCCCCGATTGAACTTAAGGAGTTGAAGACTCAGTTGGAGGAATTATAGGGCCTTGGTTTCATTCGACCAAGTGTCTCACCGTGGGGTGCCCCGGTGTTGTTTGTTAAGAAGAAAGATGGCTCGATGCGGATGTGTGTCGATTACCGGCAATTGAACAAAGTCACTATAAAGAATAGGTATCCATTGCCTAGGATTGACGACTTGTTTGATCAGTTGAAGGGAGCGAGATTTTTCTCGAAGATAGATCTTTGATCGGGTTATCACCAGTTGAAGATTAAGGTGGAAGATGTTCCCAAAACTGCTTTCAGGACTCGGTATGGACACTACGAGTTCTTGGTGATGCCTTTTGGACTCACGAACGCGCTGGTAGCCTTTATGGATTTGATGAACCGGGTGTTCCGGCCATATCTAGATCGATGCGTAATAGTGTTTGTCGACGATATCTTGGTGTATTCCCAGACACGGGAAGATCACATGCGAGACCTTCGCCTTGCTTTGGAAATGCTGAGAGAGCACAAGCTATACGCTAAACTCAGTAAGTGTGAGTTTTGGTTGGAAGAGGTGGCATTCCTAGGCCACGTTGTTTCTGTGGAAGGCATCTCGGTTGATCCAAAGAAGATAGATGCAGTCATGAGTTGGGCGAGGCCCAAGAGTGTCACAGAGATACGTAGTTTCCTTGGATTGGCAGGCTACTACAGGAGATTTGTAGAGGGTTTCTCTAGCCTTGCGGCACTGCTTGTAGCACCCCATACTTTTTCATCTTTAATGAATACCACCTTCGTAGCTAATTGGCCGTTTTTATAGTCTAATTAATAAATAAGGGAGAAATCGGAAATTTCGAAACGTCAGAAATGTGCGTTTTCGAAAGACGAACCCAACGCAAGTTGAATCGTCGAAATCCAACGAGCGAGTCAAAAGGTATGGTCAAAACAGTCCAGACATACAGAGAACCGATCGCTCGGTCCAGTCAGCGATCGATCGGTCCATAACCGATCGATCGGTAGCTATCGCGCGGTCAGAAATTTTGTATGGGGAAATTTTCCAGAGAGTGAGTTTTTGACCGGTCGATCGGTCATAAACACCGATCGCTCGGTAGGCAACCGATCGATCGGTCATAACTACCGATCGCTCGGTCTTCGCGTTTTTGCAGAAATTTCAGTAAGGGCGTTTTCGTCTTTTGGGTGTTAAACCCTTACCCATAAGGGTTTGCTCGACCCTTTGAGGCCTCACTTACAACACTTAGGGATATTTGAGAGAGAGGGAGAAGAAACTAGGGTTCCAAAACCCCTTTCCATTGAGAGTAAGATCAATGGTTTAAGCACCCCAAGAGCATCCCTAAAAGCTTGGATTTCGAAAATCCAACCTCAAGTTCGTGTGGGACTCCTTCTCCAAGGTAGGGTAGCGTTTTCTACGGCAACTTCAAGGTTGTTTTCCCCACACTAAGCCTTCTTCAAGCAAGGATCTTTCTTCTTGCGAGTTGGAGCTTCAATCAAGGTTTCTACTAAGGATCAAGCCTTGGTTCAAGGTTAGTACACCCTACTAACTTACCCTAGCAATAAATCTAGGTTTTCCTTATGAAATGTGATTTATGCTATTATGTTTGCCTCCCATATGAAATGTATCATCTCCAATGAACCTAAATAAGATAAGAAAAAGGTATGGATGTGTGTGGGTGTTGATGTGGCGATTGGATGCCGAGGTGTATGTTGGGTGATGTGTGTGATGGAAATGGTGGATGGGTACTTTACCAATAATGAACATACCTTGATTTTTGGATGGAAAGTAGGCACAAAAAAGAAGAAGATGAACCATTAAGGAACCTTGCATGCTATGTGTTTGATAAAATGACTAAACAAGGGATAAATGGACTTAATGAAGAAAATGGAAATAGAAATTGTGTAATTGTTCTTAGAAATGATAAATTGCTCAAATGTGCTATATGTTGCCTAAATTTTTATACCACTATGTTAAGGATTGAAATGCCATAGTCATGTGATCCGCCCGTTCAAGTATGTCATCATGATTACCACTATTGACAAGCACACAAGCACGCATGCATGCATGAAACCGGGTTTTTTTCCAAGATTGTATTTGTATATGTATATGAAATGAAACAAGAACATGACAAGGAGGTTGGTAGCCCAAGGAAGGGTGCTAGCCTCTGGCTCACAAGAGAAACGGAACAAGAACATGACAAGGAGGTTGGTAGCCCAAGGAAGGGTGCTAGCCTCTGGCTCACAAGAGAAACGGAACAAGAACATGACAAGGAGGTTGGTAGCCCAAGGAAGGGTGCTAGCCTCTGGCTCACAAGAGAAACGGAACAAGAACATGACAAGGAGGTTGGTAGCCCAGGAAGGGTGCTAGCCTCTGGCTCACAAGTGAAATGAAACAAGAACATGACAAGGAGGTTGGTAGCCCAAGGAAGGGTGCTAGCCTCTGGCTCACAAGTATACAAGTCAAGAACAAATCAAGACATGAAATACAAGACAAGACACGATACACATACATGATTTGACCGAGACACGAAAAGGGTTTCCGAGACATGAGTTTTACCGGGGTTTTTGCATTCATACACGCATGTCAAGATATGGCTATGTATCTTATGCTTTCACTATTGCTTTAAATTAATATCTTGTATTGCTCACTGTTGTTATGATTTCGCTATTGTTATGGTTAGCTAGTAGTTTGTACTCGCTGAGTATTCCATGCTCAGCCGTACCTTTATGTCGGCAGGTACTGTGGATGTCCTCGACCCCGAGTCTTGGGTCGAGGAGGAGTATGTAGAGGAGAGGGAGCCACCTATCCCATGGCAGTCTCAGGAGGATGGGGACTTGGATGTGTGGCCATACCTCGACTACTGTTGAGAGGAGAGGGTTAGAGAGTTCCTTTTTGTATTTTGATAGGTGGGCATGTCCACCTTTACTTTGATTGTATTTGGTATATGTTAACTTGGAATACTATTTGGAGTTATAGAAGAAAAGAAAAAGTTGGCTTATGCTTCCGCACTTATGTTTAGTTTCCGCGCTCTGATTTTCATTGAATTATATTATGTTTAGCCTCTTGCATTACAGGATGGTTTGATAGGTACACGTAGTGTCACGCCCCAAAATACCCCCTAGGAGTTAAGGGATACTTTAGAGGTAACTACGTGTACCTGCCAAACCATCCTGTAATGCAAGAGGCTAAACATAATATAATTCAATGAAAATCAGAGCGCGGAAACTAAACATAAGTGCGGAAGCATAAGCCAACTTTTCTTTTCTTCTATAACTCCAAATAGTATTCCAAGTTAACATATACCAAAATACAATCAAAGTAAAGGTGGACATGCCCACCTATCAAAATACAAAAAGGAACTCTCTAACCCTCTCCTCTCAACAGTAGTCGAGGTATGGCCACACATCCAAGTCCCCATCCTCCTGAGACTGCCATGGGATAGGTGGCTCCCTCTCCTCTACATACTCCTCCTCGACCCAAGGCTCGGGGTCGAGGACATCCACAGTACCTGCCGACATAAAAGTACGGCTGAGCATGGAATACTCAGCGAGTACAAACTACTAGCTAACCATAACAATAGCGAAAGCATAACAACAGTGAGCAATACAAGATATTAATTTAAAGCAATAGTGAAAGCATAAGATACATAGCCATATCTTGACATGCGTGTATGAATGCAAAAACCTCGGTAAAACTCATGTCTCGGAAACCCTTTTCGTGTCTCGGTCAAATCATGTATATGTGTCGTGTCTTGTCTTGTATTTCATGTCTTGATTTGTTCTTGACTTGTATACTTGTGAGCCAGAGGCTAGCACCCTTCCTTGGGCTACCAACCTCCTTGTCATGTTCTGGTTCCATTTCTCTTGTGAGCCAGAGGCTAGCACCCTTCCTTGGGCTACCAACCTCCTTGTCATGTTCTTGTTTCATTTCACTTGTGAGCCAGAGGCTAGCACCCTTCCTTGGGCTACCAACCTCCTTGTCATGTTCTTGTTTCATTTCACTTGTGAGCCAGAGGCTAGCACCCTTCCTTGGGCTACCAACCTCCTTGTCATGTTCTTGTTCCATTTCTTATACAAATACAATCTTGGAAAAACCCGGTTTCATGCATGCATGCGTGCTTGTGTGCTTGTCAATAGTGGTAATCATGATGACATACTTGAACGGGCGGATCACATGACTATGGCATTTCAATCCTTAACATAGTGGTATGAAAATTTAGGCAACATATAGCACATTTGAGCAATTTATCATTTCTAAGAACAATTACACAATTTCTATTTCCATTTTCTTCATTAAGTCCATTTATCCCTTGTTTAGTCATTTTATCAAACACATAGCATGCAAGTTTCCTTAATGGTTCATCTTCTTCTTTTTAGTGCCTACTTTCCATCCAAAAATCAAGGTATGTTCATTATTGGTAAAGTACCCATCCACCATTTCCATCACACACATCACCCAACATACACCTCGGCATCCAATCGCCACATCAACCCCCACACACATCCATACCTTTTTCTTATCTTATTTAGGTTCATTGGAGATGATACATTTTATATGGGAGGCAAACATAATAGCATAAATCACATTTCATAAGGAAAAACCTAGATTTATTGCTAGGGTAAGTTAGTAGGGTGTACTAACCTTAGATCAAGGTTTGATCTTGAAGAAATCTTGAAATAGAAGCTCTATTTGGAAGGAGGAAGCCTTTGCTTGAAGGGGACTTGAGTTGGGGAAGAAACCCCTTTCAAAAACGTGCTTGGGTTGCTGCCCTAGCTTGGAGAATGAGTCCCCACACGAGCTTGAGCCTTGAACTTGAAGCAACTCGAGTTGGGGTGAGCTAGGGTTCTTAAACCCCTTTGATTTCTTCTCCAATGGAAAACCCTAGTTGCAAATCCCCTTCTCCTTTCTCTCTATCTCTCAAAATCCCTTAAGTTCTGTGAATGAAGCCCTAAAGGCTCGAGCAAGCCTTAAGGAGGAAGGGTTTAACCCCCAAAAGACGAAAAAGCCCTTAATGAAAATTCTGAAAAACACGAAGACCGAGCGATCGGTGGTTATGACCGATCGATCGGTTGCCTACCGAGCGATCGGTGTTTATGACCGATCGACCGGTCAAAAACTCACTCTCTGGAAAATTTTCCCATACAAAATTTCTGACCGCGCGATAGCTACCGATCGATCGGTTATGGACCGATCGATCGCTGATTGAACCGAGCGATCGGTTCTCTACATGTCCGGACTGTTTTGACCATATCTTTTGACTCGCTCGTCGGATTTCGACGATTCAACTTGCGTTGGGTTCGTCTTTCGAAAACGCACATTTCTGACGTTTCAGAATTTCCGATTTCTTCCTTATTTATTAATTAGACTACAAAAACGGCCAATTAGCTACGAAGGTGCTATTCATTAAGGATGAAAAAGTCCGGGGTGCTACATTCTCCCCCCCTTACAAAAATTTCGTCCTCGAAATTTGGGCAATGCGTGCTTTACAATTTAAACAACTTAGCATAACTATTTGAAACAAAATTACAAGTCATACATAAAATCATTCAAACAACTCGGGGTGCTTCGCCTTGACTTCGGCCTCACGTTCCCATGTAGCCTCTTCTCGAGCGTGATGTTGCCATTGCACGAGAACTAGCGGAATAGTCTTGTTGCGAAGTACTTGGTCTCTTCGATCCAAAATATGAACCGGCTTCTCAACCAAAGTGAGATCCTCTCGAATCTCAACTGGATCAAGCTCGATGACGTGAGAAGGATCCGGGATGTACTTCCGAAGCTGGGAGATATGAAACACGTTGTGGACCGCCGCCATGTGAGCGGGCAAAGCAACACGGTAAGCCACCTCGCCAACTCGAGTAATGATCTCGAACGGACCCATATATCTCGGGCTAAGCTTGCCTCTCTTCCCGAATCGCATAACACCTTTGGTCGGTGAAATCCTTACAAACACAAAATCACCGACTCGGAATTCAAGATCCCTCCTTCGGTTGTCGGCATAGCTTTTCTGTCTGTCTTGTGCGGTCTTCAACCTCTCCCGGATAAGCTTGACCCTATCCGTGGTTTGTTCAATTAACTCGGGGCCCAAAATCTTTCTTTCTCCCACTTCATCCCAATACAACGGGGATCTACAACTTCTTCCGTACAAAGCCTCGAAAGGCGCCATTTGTATGCTTTCTTGATAACTATTGTTGTAAGCGAATTCCACCAAAGGTAGGTGATCTTCCCAACTTCCCTTGAAGTCTAGCATACATGCTCGGAGCATATCTTCAATAACCTGATTCACCCTCTCGGTTTGCCCGTCGGTCTGTGGGTGGAAAGCTGTGCTAAAGTCTAACCGGGAGCCCATTGCACCTTGAAAACTTTTCCAAAACCTGGATGTGAATCTTGGGTCTCTATCCGACACAATACTCACTGGCACCCCATGCAATCGGACTATTTCTTTGATGTATAGTTCTGCTAACTGGTTGGAGTTGAATGTAGTCCGGTATGGTAAGAAATGAGCGGACTTCGTGAGTCTATCAATAACTACCCATATAGCATCAGTCTTCTTGACCGTCTTCGGCAATCCCACGATAAAGTCCATAGAGATATGTTCCCATTTCCACTCGGGAATAGGGAGAGACTGCAAAAGACCTGCCGGTCTCAAATGCTCCGCTTTCACCTGTTGGCACACCAAACACCGTGCCACATACTCCGCAACCTCCCTCTTCATGTTTCGCCACCAAAAGTGACTCTTGAGGTTCCGATACATCTTTGTCCCTCCGGGATGCACTGTATACTTAGACCGGTGAGCCTCGTCCATAATCTCTCTCCGAAGGTCTACATTGGCTGGGACACAAAGTCTTCCCTTGAATGTAATAGCACCTCGGCTAGTGAGAGAGAAGTCCGTACTACCCTTGGCCACTTCCTTATCCCTGAAAGCCAACAAGTCAGTGTCTGTGGCTTGATACTCCTGGATCAAGTCTATAAGGTACGGCCGAACTGTAACATTTGCCAAAATCGGACTGCGGACAGAATCGTTCACACTGATGTCTAGATTTGCCAAATCGTCTAACAGTCTCCATTCCCGCACCAACATGTGAGCCAACAACCCCGATGGTTTCCTACTCAAAGCGTCTGCCACCACATTTGCTTTTCCCGGGTGATATTGGATCGTGCACTCATAGTCTTTTAAGAACTCAATCCAACGCCGTTGTCGTAAGTTTAACTCTTTTTGAGAAAAGAGATACTTGAGGCTCTTGTGGTCCGTGTACACATAGAACTCCACCCCGTACAGATAATGTCGCCAAATTTTAAGTGCAAACACGACCGCCGCAAGCTCCAAGTCGTGAGTGGGGTAGTTCTTTTCATGCTCTTTCAACTGTCTTGATGCATAGGCAATGACTTTCTTGTGTTGCATTAGGACACACCCGAGTCCGACGTGCGAGGCATCACTATACACCTCATACCCAAAAGGTCCAGATGGCACAGTAAGGACAGGGGCTGTGGTGAGGCGTTTCTTCAACTCTTGGAAACTTACTTCACATCGGTCACTCCAACTGAACTTTGCATTTTTCCTTGTCAAGTAGGTGAGAGGTGCAGCCAAACTGGAGAATCCCTCCACAAATCTCCGGTAGTAGCCTGCCAACCCGAGGAAACTACGTATCTCCGTGACGCTCTTGGGCCTCTCCCAACTCATGACTGCCTCAACCTTGGCTGGATCTACAGAAATGCCCTCGGCCGACACCACGTGTCCAAGAAATGCGACCTTCTCTAACCAAAACTCGCACTTACTCAATTTGGCATATAGCCTATGCTCTCTCAACATCTCCAGAGCGAGGCGGAGGTCTCGTGCGTGATCTTCCCGTGTCTGGGAATACACCAAAATGTCATCAATGAATACAATCACGCATCGATCCAAGTAAGATCGGAACACCCGGTTCATCAAATCCATGAATGTCGCCGGTGCATTCGTCAGCCCAAAAGGCATGACAAGGAACTCGTAATGCCCATACCGAGTCCTGAAAGCCGTCTTCTGAACATCTTCCGCCTTGATCCTTAATTGGTGATACCCCGATCTAAGATCAATTTTGGAGAAGAATCTCGCTCCCTTCAGTTGGTCAAACAAGTCGTCTATCCTTGGCAAGGGATAACGATTCTTGATAGTTACCTTGTTCAACTGACGGTAGTCTATACACATCCTCATAGACCCGTCCTTCTTCTTCACAAAGAGAACCGGAGCTCCCCACGGCGAGACACTTGGTTGGATGAAACCAAGTTGTTGTAACTCCTCAATCTGCTTCTTTAATTCTTCAAGCTCTATAGGGGCCATTCTATATGGTGCCCTTGAAATCGGAGCGGTACCCGGAGCAAGCTCTATAGCGAATTCAATCTCTCTATCAGGAGGTAATCCGGGAAGTTCTTCCGGGAATACATCTAAGAACTCACTCACAACTGGAATAGCCGATGAGTTTTGTGCTTCTGGGTGTGCTATACTCAAGGCTGCGAGGCGAGCAATGTCCCTCTCTCTTAATCCTCGGAAGTGAAAAGGCTTACCTCCTTCCGGCTTGAAATTCACCACCTTTTCAAAACACGCAACATGCCCGTGATGGTTTGCCAACCAATCCATACCAAGAATGACGTCAAAGTCTAAATCTTGGAAACCCAGGACGATAAGGTCGGCTAACAATTCATTCTCCCCCACTTGAACCACACTATCCCTGAATATCTTGTCCGTATCAACCGACTTGCCGAGTGGAGTTGCAATGGTCAACTCCCGCTCCAACGGAGTAGCCTCAGTCGAAAAGCCCTTTGCAAAACTTGGGGAGACAAAAGAGTGAGTAGATCCTGTGTCTATCAACACTCGAGCGAGACACTCGTTCACTAATAAAGCGCCTGTGCGATTATGTAACTAATATCAGTAGATTCAAATAGAACAAGCATCAACATAGGTAACCCTTAGTATAACTAACCGCATAACAGCCACAGAAATTTTATACAACTTAAACTCAAAATTCTCGCGTACCTTGCACGACATCGTCGGATGCACGGTCGTCTCTCTCCGATAGAGCAAAAACTCGACCCTGAGTGGCTGGGCGAGGAGCCGGGCAGACTGTGAGGCCCTCGAAGCCTGAGAAGAGCTAGGCTGAGATGTCTGCCTAATCGGGGGCCTGCTCCCCGAAGACTGAGCTGGCAATAGACGTCGGGGACAATCCCGAATCATGTGGCCCTGGTCCCTGGGAGGGGGCGCTACACGATTGATCGGTAGGAAACCGATCGCTCTTTATAACCGACCGCCGTCGGCTCTTTCGTGTTTTTTACAGAATTTTTGTAAGCGTCTTTTGGTCTTTTTGTTCTCAGACCTGTGAGGCTAGTCATAGAGGGTCCTACTCGAATATTAAAATACTCCACCTAGTTTCTAACCTAATTTCTGGTAAAAAAAGGGGGGATAAACCCTAGGGTTTTAGAGAGGGTTTTCTTGGCGACGGAGGAGATTGCAAGAAGTTGGGAAGCTTCTCAAATCGTCTCGGGAGCATTTTGAATCCAAGGGAAGGATTCCTAAGGTCGATATACTATCCTAATCAACTCTATTTTAAGGTTTTATGAATGTTGATGTGCTAAGAATTGTAGAAATAGATAGTTGATGCATTTTCCCTAATTTTCTATGAAATAAGCTAATTATGGATGAGAATGTGAATGGAAATATGGATTTGAATGTGGATAGAATGTATGGAGGATGGGAGATGAGATTTATTGTATATGGATTATTGTGATGGATGAATTATGCTAAGCATTGGGCACATGACTTTATGTAAAGTGTTTCCTTTAATGTCTATCATGTTATATCACAATTGCTACACAGACACATGCATATGCATGATTGAGCTTTTCTAAATTATGGGTATCCAAAAGAAGAAGTACATGTATATAAGATGAAATACAAGAATAAGAATAGGAAAAGTATAAGATGTAAATGAACCAAATGAAAAGTAAAAGAAGAAGAAGATTTAAAAGTATAAGAAGCAAAAGATGTATACGGAAGGACAAGAAGCACAAGATATATATGGAAAGTATAAGAGGCAAAAGAGGTTACAAAAAATACAAGTAGATGGAAAGCATATGGAAAAAGCCAAAGGGGATGCACGATAGTAGGCCGCCTGAAAGGGAAATGGATACTGGCATCGGATTCCGATGATAGCAGGCCTCCCGGAAGGGAAATGGATACTGGTCGTCTACTCCGAAGGTAGCCAAAGGTGAGGAGAACATTAGGCCACCCAGCTTACGTGGGTATGGGTACTAGTTGTTCAACTCTGGAGGTAGCAAATGATGAATACCAATGTATTTTAAATACCCGTACATATGCAAAGATAAAAGATGATAAGAAGATGTTTTCCGATAGTATTTTTCCAAGATATATGCACATGATATGATTTTGTTTTCCGCACTCTGATTTCAGGAATGCATGTGAAAGGATTAAACTGTAACATATGTTGTATTACTGTTTATGATATTACTATCTAGTGGTTTGTATACGCTCAGTATTCCATGCATAGCCGTACATATTATGTCGGCAGGCCCCTTTGATATTTGTGGGAGTACCCTCAGGAGCCGTGCGTTGAGGAGGAGTCCACTCCTGCTGAGCTTCAGGAGCATCAGAGGTTGCTCGAGAGGTAGCCTCATATTTGAGTGATGAGAGAGAGAGACTTGTACATAAATTTTGTTGAGCGAGTATGTTCGCTCTTTTCTTTGGGTTATGTATAAACATGGATCACGGTATTTTGGTCTTGTATATAAACTTAGAATACGGTATGTATAGAAAGAAAAAGTTTGTCCCGCTTCCACTATATTATGTATAGAAGAATGTATTACGCTTCTGCTATTATATGTCATACATCTTGTACAGGATGTTTAGTAATATGTTCATGACGCCAAAGTATCCTAACTCCTAGGGGGTATTTTGGGTCGTGACATACGGACCTTGCCCATGCAATAACATGATTGACATGCCGCTCAGAACATGCTCATGTAATAATCGTGACATGCAGGTACTCATAATCATGTTTATCTACCATACATATGAGCATGTGCTTGAGTGTCGTGAGTAATATTCGAATCGGTCATCACTTAGAATCAAACCATCCGCTAAGAAACTCTGTCAGGGAAAATCTACCTGGTTAGAGAATTCTTGACCTAGAAGACTTTTTCTAAGTCTTGGCCTACCCGAATGTCGATCACCATACAAGATAGATAGACATAATTTAACGTTTGTGATTAATATTCGAATTCGGTCATCCCTTAGATATCGATCTTCCGCCAAAAAGCTCTGCCATGGTACATCTACCTGGTTAGAGAATTCCCAACCTGGAAGACTTCTTCTAAGCTTTTGCCTGCCCGAATGTCGATCACCATACAATATAGATAAAAAAATAATTTTTCATGGCAATATTAAATATTGGTTTAACAAAATCTCATGAGTTCAATAATACCATCTTAAACATTTAACATTTCCAAGTCATCATGGGAATCATCAATACTTTCTTAACTTAATTTCACAATTTCCATAACACCATTTTAGCATTTTTACGATTTTAAGCATTTAAATTAACACATTTAATCCATTATTTATGTGCAAATTACTCTTTCTCCATTTTTCACACACCATCATCCATTCTCATGTGTCATCAAACCCATTCACCATCATCTCTATTTATCAATTAACATAAACAATATTAAACATTAAACAACAGCATCAATTCCCCTTATCATGTTTAGCAAAAACCCTTAAACATATGGAATAGTCTATTTTAAGTTCAAGTATAGAGATCTACTCATATTTATGTTAAACATTCAATAATTCTACCTCAATAGTATTAAATCATATAATAGAATATAATAGAGTTAGGTTAGAAGAGACATCAATCATTCATACCCATTAAAGCTTTTAGCACATGCAAAACCCTCATTTCATGAGTAAAATCCCTCATTCATGCTTACTACCTAACAATCTTTGCATAATCATGTAATACACTTGATAATCCACAAAAATTCTTATTTAAACAAGCAAAACATCTTAGAGGGTTAGATTAGAAATAATATTAACCTAGGGATCATTCACTTCGATCCAAATCGCTTAAGAATGCTCCTCGAGGCTTTGGGGGCAATCTCCAAGCCAAATCCTCCTTCTCCGAGCAAGATACTTTTTCTCCAAGTAAAACCCCTCTTGAAACCCTAGGTTCTTCTCCTCTTTTCTCCCAAATTAGGTTTAAAACTTCTTTCCCCTTCAAACCCACGAATTAGAATGACTATTTATAGTCTAGGGGTTCAAAACCCCAATTTCCGTAAGTGTTTAAAAAATCATGTGTGTGATGTGCGATCGATCGTGGCTTTACTGCGATCAATTGCAACCTTCTGTCTTTGGTGCGATTGATCACAACTAGCACAATCTCTATTTTCTCAACAGCAACAACACCAACACTCTTTCCTCTTAAGTATCAGCCCATCGGCATACTTATTTTCCTTTAAAACATTTAAGTAAATGTTTCATTTACTTTAAGTTTTAAATTAAAATAAGGAAGTACCCCCATTTGGATTCAATAAAAAACATTAGAAAATACAATTCCTAATAAATCTAAATCTCATTTTCCAGTTTTAGTCTAAAAACTGAAAATCTCATCGTCGTAATATTTTCTATAGCTGAATTAACCACTCTATACTTAATAATAAAATCTCATAAAATTAGATACCTTTATTTAACCTATAAACATCTATTTCTGGGAAAAATCATCTCAAAATTCAATAATTTATGTTTTTACTAAAACCACACCCCTTTTAGAATTTATGACATTCCTGTAATTAGTTGTTTTTAATTTAACTTAATATCATCAAGTGACGAGCCATTATTGCATAACACGAATATCAAGATTATCATTCGATGTGTACAAACATTAAGACATGATGTTTTGGGTCTCTACATCCTCCCCTCCTTATTTGAATTTCATCATCGAAATTACAAGATCAGTCAAACGGGTGGGAAATACTTTTCTCGAACTAGTTTACATTGTTGCCCAAGGTTTGGACCCTAGAGAGGGGGGGGTAATTAGGGTCTATGGCAAATTAAAAATTTGTTCTATCTCCATAAGCGGAATTTTAACTTAAGCAAGTTAAAGGGAAATAGAAGTTATACAATTCTACACAAGCATTCAAAGCAATAAATATAAAGAGAATTAAGGAGAAGAGTTAAGGAATGCAAACACAAAGAGTTTGTTCATGAGGTTTGGTAACCCACCTACGTCCCCGCCTCAAGCTATACCCGCTAGATGATTCACCACAATTTATTCCCAATCGTCAATCTTCTTTCCGGGTGAAGATCAAACTGTAAGGTCATGTTCTGTATTGGCTTGATTCCGATGTCAAAATGTTTTCAATGTAAGTCTGGTGTCGTTGTTCCCCTGGTTGATGAAGATTGATGAAGATAAAGCTCCAAAGACTCAAGAGAAGTACATTCTGGTTTCAAGCTTCACTCATACTCTTAAGAAGGTAAGTGACCTAGATACCTAGTGGTTACCATAGGTCGAATTCACCTAGAACATCTTAAGCATTCACCCTAGGTGATTAGAAATTGATTCATGTAATCTTAATAGCCTTTGGATGTTCTTTAGAAGGTATTGGATGTTGAAACAGGGGTGGTAGTGCAAAATATTCAAAATTTGCACTGGTCGTTTGAACACCCCCAAGAACGTCTGGCTGATCGTTCGAACGAGCATTATAAAATAAAAAACAGTAGGTTTTCTGGCCCCCCGTTTTTATTCATTTTCATCCAATTCCAAGGCCGTTCGAATGCCCCACATGGCCATTCGAACGGACCTCATATTTTTGGTTTCTAAATACATCCGAACTCTGTTTTGGCAAGTGCTATTGCCTTGGCTATTTATTGGATGATCCCTTAGCTCATTCTAAGAAATTAGAGAGAGAGTTTAGAGACTACTCTGAAGATTTTATACTTCTTAAATCCCCACTAGGTGGATACCCTTAGTTCTCCTCTCTCATGCTCTAGTTGATGCAAGATCGAATTGTTCTATCTTGAGTTGCATCGATTGATCTCCATTGTTGTTAGAGATCCCACTAGAGCTGTATTTCATTCCTTCACATAAGTTTAAACTCTATATGAGTGTTGGTTGGTGTTTCCAAAGCCATCGAGGACGGAGATCGATCGTTGGATCATGGATTGAAACTTTGAGAAAAGTTGGCCGGTGAGGAGCCGAAGTGTAAGAAATTAGGGCATGATGATACCACATGTTTGGTTGGCAAACCTAAGGATAAAAAAGCCAGCAAACGTGAAGAACAAATGGATCCTCCAAAGAATCCAAAACAGCAGTGGATCAAGAAGAATATGGACCCAGTTGAGAGAATGGAAACTTCCATTCCGTTATCTCCTATGCAGCAACCTCAAGATCGAGGGGATAAGGATGTTACTAATTCCTTTTGTCTACAGAAGGAAAAGAAATAACAAATAAGGAGTACCCAAATCCTAGTTCTGAAATTCCTAAAGATACACCAGAGGATGCTGATGAACCAAACAATAACCAGACGAAGAACTGGCTTCTATAGGCTTTTAGTTCGGCGAAGCCATGCTCTAAGGAATCTCTTGACCAGATCGTGGATTTTGAAGACTTTGCTGATCACAATACGGTTCAGGTAATAGGTATAAATGATATTAATGATTCTTCTTTTTTGGCAAAAAGAAATAAAGAAAATCAGGCGGCTTTGCTCAATGAAGAAACATCTCTACAACCGTTGGAAGGTTTGATCTCTAACCCTATTTCTAATGGTAATAATATCAATAATTCTGAGCACTATCATGTAGATGAATCTATAGTGAATATAAGAACTACCCAAGAGATAGGTTAGCCAAGTCATAAGTTTTGAAAAGGCTAGGGATCGGGTATCTTCAATAGAAAAAATCTTACTCTTTGATAATCCTAAAATGGATCTTCATGGTGCTGAAAAAGATCTCGAAAGGAGTAATATATTATCTAGTTCTAAATTACAAGGGCTTAAAATAACTGAAAACATGAAGTTTAGACAAAATTTCCATCATTCCAATCGTTATCATATGTGGAAAAGGTTAGTGGATACTATAGAAGAAACTGAATATCCTTTACATAGTCGGCCTAAACTTAAAAAATTTAAGGAGCAATCCCAAACTATGGAATTTCATTCAAATTTTGAACTTTGTTCCCTAAAAAATAATGAAGAGTTCAAACAAGATGGGCTGAAATTTTCCAAAAAAATCCTCAATTTTGAATTATTTACCAATCCGATTTTGGAAAACCAAAAGGGAAAAACAAATCCCAATAACGAATAGAGTAACTCGATCTAGAACTGCGGTTCTATCTAAGGACACAAATTCCAAAAATGTTATTAATGAATAATTTTCTAATTTGAATTATAAGAGGGATTGGTAATTTGGCTTCTAAAGCGAGACTAAAAAATTTAATTTCTTCTAATTTTGTCTCTTTAGCAGCTGTTATTGATCCTAAGAAAAAATTTGATTCTATCCATGAAACTTGCTCTTTTATCGGTATGGATAATCACTTAAATGCTTACTTTAATCATAATAAGATATGGTTATTTTGGAAAAATAATATTAAAGTTTCTTATATATCTGCTACTGAGCAAATGATAATTGTAGATGTTTGGGAATCTGCTATGATTAAGATTAGATGTGCTTTTATTTATGCTAAATGTACTAGATGGGAAAGGTTAACCCTTTGGGAAGAACTTTGTGTTGCTTTTTGGAGAACCCCAAAACTTTTTCATGGCTAATGAATAGTGTTTCTTGGCCAAATGGTTTCCACGTAATTGAATTGAGTGTTGTATAAGAAAATGAATGGTAAAGAACTAGGTGTATTATATATATATAGGGGTTAGTTCCCTAAAGGATGATGGGAACAAGGTTGGAAACACCCCAATAAGTCCAAGGGGTTAAAATGTAGAAAAAGGGGAGTGACGATCGATCGCATCACTGCAACGATCAATCGTCATCAGAGGAAAAACTGGGCAACTTTTGGATTCACTTGCGATCGATCGTCCCCAAGACGATGATCAATTGATCATCCGGAGCCCAGTGGAACTTGGACGATCGATCGGCCCAACCTTGATGATCGATCGCCCTAAACCCAAAAATCTAGACAGCTTTCGGGAAGCTGGACGATCGATCGTCCCAAGCCAATGATCGATCATCATTGCGGAACTCTGTTTTTTTTTTTAAGTCGCGAAATCAAGGGTTATTACCCTTGGGCTTATAAATAGGGCTCATTTAGGGCTTTTGGGATTTACCCTAAACCTAGAGAGACTAAGAGAAGGATTGAGAGAGAAAGGGAGGAGAGATTTGGGGATTTGCAAGAGGGCTTTGAGATTGAAGATCAAGAGAGGCCCAATCAAGGATTGAATCTTCTCCACCAAGCAAGGAGCCTTCCTTTCCAAGGTGGTAGTTCCTCCTCAAGCTTGGATTCCAAATCAAAAGGGTTTTCTTCAAGATCAAGAGTTGATCCTTAAGGTTAGTACACTCTTATAGTGAACCTAGTATTATCCTATATTTTGAATCATTTTCATGAAGTTAATCATATAACCTAAAGGAATAAGATAAGTGGGAAGATGATGGACGTGTGGTGAATGTGAGGATGTTAAGGCGAATGGATGCCAAGTAGGATGTGATGATGTTGTGTGATGGAAAGGATGGATGAGTATTTTACCAATAATGAACACACCTATGATATTTGATGAAATGTGAATGTGAAATCATGTGTGAAAGGACCTAAGAAAGAGTTGCATACTACATGTTTGATGAAATGCATGAATGAAGACTAAATTAAGAAAATGAAGATATGATTTAAGAAATTTCACCATTTGACAATGTTAAGTGAAATGCTATATATATGTTTATTTCAAGGCTTATATAGTTCAAGAAATGTTTGGAATGCTATATCATGTTCTTGTAATCATTCTATTTCATTATTATTATCACAAATTGTCAAGCACCAACACGCACATTTGCCTGAACCGAGGTTTCTCATAAGCATGTGTTTCGAAAGGCACAAGAAAGGTTTTTCAAGGCATTCCTAAGAAAGAAGCATAAGCATTGACAAAGCCAAACTTTGGTTTGGTATTCTAAGATCGGTTAACTCATGCTCACAAGGATCAAGTCTAAGATCTTGCATAAACTCCACGAATCATAAGTCTCGCAAGGCTTTTCAAGAACTCATAAGAATCTCACAAGTCTAAGATCTTGCATATGTCTCTACAGATTATAAGCTCACAAGAAGGCTCATAAGCTCATAAGAAAAGTCATAAGAACTTATAAGCTCATAAGAACTCATAAGAAAACACAAGGCTCACAAGCATTCATAAGAACTCATTAGCATGCAAAAGATGGGTTGTTTTCCATGAAAAGAACAAGTTTTGTGAAATGTTTTCCACAACTGGGTTTTTAAGCATGAATGTTGTGATTATTATTCCTTAAGCACTTGCATGTGGTATCTCGTTATTATAATATGATTAGCTATTAGTTTGTGCTCACTGAGTATTCCATGCCCAGCCATACATGTTATGTCGGCAGGTCCGTTCGACATCTGCGACCCAGAGCCATGGGTTGAAGAAGAATATGTAGAAGAAAGGGATCCGCCCATTACATTGCAGCCACAGGAGGAGAGAGATCTAGATGTGTGGCCGACCATTGCTGAGCGGAGTGAAAGCGAGAGGTCCTTTTGTATTTTGATAGGTGGGCATGTCCACTTTTATTTTGATTTTGTACGTTTAAACTTAGAATACAGTTGATATACATAAAAATAAATTTTTGGGTTACGCTTCCGCACTTTGATTTAAGCTTTCGCATTATTTAAGGTCCTATTATGTCATGCCTTGTGTATTATTACAGGATGGTTTGGTATCAGTTATGGCACATCACGAGCCAAGTATCCATAACTCCCGGGGGGTATTTTGGGTCGCAACACTTTTAATGCTTTTTCTAGTCCTTACTGCATTAGGGGTGACCGGTAGTGACCCTAGGTCGACCGGTCAAAAATGACCTCTTTGGAATAATAACCCATACAAATTTTTGCTTGATTGGCCGACCGGTAAGGGGTATTGGTTGACCGATCTTTGTTCGGTCGACCGGTAACAAACTCGGTTGACCAGTTCCTTGTGTTTTTGCCTGTTTTTCCCATTTTTAACACTCAGAACATTTTTACTCTTAATTTCGAATGCCTAAAACCCAAACATGAAACCTAGAATATCCTTCCATTACACACACTACACGAAACTTGAATGAAACCCCATTTTTCATTAAAACCAACCATACATTACATAAGGCTTCAATCCTTCACCGGCACTATTCACACATTATTCCTCGACTATACAAATGAGATTTGGGGTTCTATAGGCAAATCCTCCAGAAAGGACCCTAATGAGCTTTTTGCTCCTGCCTCTGCTACACCACCGACATTCATAGTTTTACCGGAAGTAGCAGCAAATCAATTTGAAATCAGGCTTGCAACTATCAACATGTTACCCAAATTCCATGGTTTTGAGAGTAAACAACCTTATAATCACTTAAAAAAGTTCCTGACAATTTCTCAGACATTTAGGAACCTATCACGACCCAAAATCCCATCTAAGTCAAATGGGACTTTAACTCGTGGCACTGCTCATCTTGCTTATCTTAAAGAGCATAAAAGGCATACTAATTTGAGAACTTAATTTTTTTTTATTTTTTATAACATTCAGCCAAAAGTTCTTTTAACTGAAAGTTGAACATCCAAAGTATTGAACCAATTCTCTAAGCCTACTTACTGAGTTTCAACATTCAAAATATTTTAATTACAGACCATGAAATTTAAAAGTGGAGGGCTCATAATATGGCCACTTGTCCCATGGATCATCTTCCACCTGGACCTCACCTTTTGGTTCCTCAGAGTATTCTTCTTCTATCCAGGGTTCAGCATGAGCAATCTCGAACTTTGGACCTACCGACACAAATGTATCGGCTGAGCACATGTGGCTCAATAGATATAAAATCCTAGCTAAAAATATCATAAACATTGTAGTATACCAGTTTTGATAAACATAAACATATGTAGGAGAACATAGTGCAGAATTACTGGAAGACATGCATATATATCGCAGTGCTTATTAATTCACTGAGCAAGTGTGTGCTAAGATTCTTAAAACCAGATACTAGTGTCATCGTTTGTTTCTTACTTATCCCTCTACTTATGAACTAGACACTAGTTGCTCGTATTGATCGTAGGCAGTATGATTCTTAAAACCAGATGTAGCACCCCGACACTAACATCCTCGTGATCTAGATAGACATTCGTGCTTGTGTGATTCTTGCAAGTTCGTGCACATATACTTATTAGTGTTCATATCGTGCTTGTGAGCATATATATATATTTTTAATTTATGAGCATGAGACTTATGTAGATGCATAAGTAGTACGGAACAGCGATCATAGCAAAGTCAGTGACTTCAAACATTTATCATTTCATGTAACTTAAAGAACACACAATCACATGCAATACATACGAAATTCATCATTTTGAAAGTAAATGATCATGTTACCATTAGCTTGGGAAGTCATATCTACCTTGGTTCGGCACTCCTATGTGATGCCCTCGAATATCGGAATCTTCCAAGTCTTGATCAAAAACTCCTTTTCTTTTTCCAAATATTTTCCTTAAACACATATTATCATTTTTAGACATAAGTCTTTTTTCCAACTTGTATATTAATTTTCTAGTTTTCTACTGGTACAAAGGTTTGTGTATATTTCATGAATCCAACCAAAATCATGTCCCTTCAAATATTTATCCCAAAATCCAAGGATTTCAACATATAGTTCATCTCCCATTTTTCTAACCCATAAAATTTTTGCTCATAAAACCCTCTTGGTGTTAGACATGATACCCAAAAAAGTTATTTAGATTGTAAGATTCTTATTAATTTGATTAATAGAGACTTCTTCCTTATCTATTGTGCATTCATTATGGGTAATTGACCATGATCATGAGATGATCTATACGATATGAGATATCGATAAAGGTCCATAGGATATATTGTAGGAAAGTTATGTGATGGGACTATCACAGGCAGATATAGCTTTCCAGTTCCTTATACCTTATATAGTCACAGCTATGGGTGAAGCGGGGCACTTCACTTATATGGCTGCCACTATGCTAAAATGTTTTCAATAGTTGAGATGTAGTTCTATCTCGAACTATTGTAGTGGATACTTCACATTAGCATATGGGTACTTAAATGTACACTGACTGATTGCATGCAATGAGAGACCTCTTGCATAAGCATACTATCAGATAGTTGGTCTCTCATTCACATTGAATAGTTTCAAAGATCCTTAGATCTTATGAGTTCATTTATAACTGAGCAGTAATTTGACTGTTTTGATTCCACCAAAGTATTCTCTACCATAGGGAATACGATATAGTGACAGTTGGATAATTAGAAAGTTGTTCGATTCATGATGAATTTCAAACAAGAAATCCATATTCATTAATTTGAGAGATTATCCAAGTTCTGAGTAAGACAGTCGATTAAGCTTAAATCCTGTGCAGGTGATTTTGAAACAAAATAAGTTTGAAATATATTTTTATTAAAATATATTATACTTATAAAATGCTTTCCTCAGAATGTTTTACATGAGAAATTGTTTCTCATGACTTAATCAGAAGTCTTGGAAACCCGGATGATGTACAATGGGCTATGAGTTAGATAGTATATTAATCTTGAAGGCCCATTAAGGATAATGTAATTGGAAGGATCAATTGAATTAAAAAGTTCATGGGGCGGGATCCGTATTGGTTAATGTTCTTACACTGGGATTCAATTGCAACATGGATATCTCACGTCACTTGCAATTCCGATGTAATTCCTATTTAGGGTCAATGGGATAACATTGGGTAAGCCAGGGTTCGAATGTCCCAGAGCAATCTGTGGAGATGCTCACATTAGAAATACAAGCTCATAAATTGATTAAATGTTAATCAATTATTTAAATGATTAAATTTTAATCATTGATTAAATAGATTAAAAGTTAATCTACGATTTAAATTAATTGTTAATTTAAATTGAAAGATTATATTAGTAATTATTTAATTAACCTAGTTAAAGGAGAAATGGGTTTGAACCATATCCAGAAATCTATAAAGTGTGGACCTTTAATGTGGGCCTAAGCCCATGAATTTAAACCATAGGGTGGGGCGCCCACTTTAGCTCTCCTAATTGGATTAGGATTAGGTTAGTTGAATAATTATTCAATAATAACTCTTTTAATTGTGGAATTAAATTCCAATACTTGGAATGCAAGATTAAAGGAGAATAAGTTGGAATTGTATCACAACTAGGAGTCTAAGACTCCCTTAAAGCTGACGCCCCCCTAAAGCTCACCCCCCCCCCCCCCCCTTTGTTTGGTTTCCTAATTGATTAGGACTCCTTGGTTTGAAGGAGTTGGTTAATCCCATTAATTAGGGAATCCTTTTGAGAAAATGACTCCTAAATTAGTAGGTTTACTATAACTAGAGTAGTTATAGATAAACTATGATTTTATTTTAATTAATAATAAGAGTTATTATTAATAAATAATTCCTATGGGATAAACTTTTAATTGGATTAGGATTTGGCTTTGATCCAATCCTATAAATAAACCCATACCCCAAAACCTGTGGGGCATTACTCTCATTCCAATTCTTCTCCTCTCCTCCCAATTTCGTGAGCCATACAAGAGAGAATTGTTCTCTCCAATTTTCGTGAGACCCTAGGGCTACTCCAAGGTTGTTTTTGAAGCTTAGGGTTGGGTCATAGAAAGTCTACACCAACATTCCATCTTCTTCTCTTTGATTCTTCAATACTAAGTAGAGATTCCAAAGCTTCGTGGAGATAGCGAAGAACAAGGATCGAGCTTCGAGTATTTCTTCGAGAAATCTCTACAAAGAGTTCTGACGGTTCGAGTTGGTTTTTGCTTCACCGGTGAACATCATTTACTGAGGTAATATGACTAAAACTTGTAGATAGCATTAGTTGCTTTCAATGGTGTAAAGATCCTCGGGATCTAGTTTTCCGTATAAATTTTTATCTGGATTCCCTTCACTTGGTTTTCAACCAAAAGATGTCAAATAATGAGTTCCAACTTAGATTTGCAACTACAAAAATTTAACCTATAAAACCCTCTTGGTTTTTAACTCTAAACATGCCAAATAATGAGTTTCCAGCTCGGATTTGTAACTACAGAAATTTAACTCATAAAGCCCTCTTAATTTTCAACTCTAAACATGTCAAATAATGAGCTCCAACTCAGATTTTGAAATTGCAGAATTTTAATTCACAAAACCCTCATGGTCTCATACCCAAATCAAGCCATAGAGTATGTATTTCATATAACTCTTATATTTTTAAACGCAGATCATGCCATAGGTCCTCATTTCAAGTTGTAAGGGAATGAAAAATAGAAGAGATAAATAGAGATTCTTATCTAGCTAGGTTTGGTGGTCTCCCTTGAGCAAGGTCTCCTTGGCCCCCTTTTTTTCTCTCTCTGTTGGCTGTGCTGTTGTGAAACCGAATGGGAGAGAGACCTTTGGGTCTTATATACGAAGAGAAGAGAGAGGGAAAGAGGTGCGTGTGAGTCTCACACAAAATTGTGTGGTGGTGGGGTAGTGATGACATCACCCCCACTAACCATTTGTTTATTAATTTCTTTTTTTTCTACTTTTCCTTTGATTTGAATTGTACTTTTCTCTTTATGTCATGTCAAATACTTGTGAGCACCCAATTTTTACACCCCATCGAGCTGTAGTTAAAGTCCCTTTTATCTATGGTTATCCCCTGCCACCTTAAACCAAGGTAAGCCTCTAGATAGCCTTAGGACTCACCCCTAAGCCAAACCCTACCCTTAAGACTAAACCCTAGGTGAACCCTAGCTACATCCCAGTTAAACCCTAGGACCATGCCCTAGACTTAATCCCCAAAACCTAGCCCTAGAGCCCTTAGGGCTTGAAACTCAAAGCCTTGGCCCATCAGGCCTATATGACAAGGTGGGCCCCCAAAGGCCCAAAAACCCTAAGCCAAGCCTCCAGAACCGAGTGTGTATGTGCCAGGCCCACTCAAAAATAAAAACTCAGAATGTCGGTAGTGAAAATATGCGTCCTTTTAATTTTAGAATCACAGTTCTTGGGGGGCATACATCGAATCCCAAGATCTGACTAAGATTTTAATTGATTTTATTCAATGAAGGTAGGAATAATATTCACCTTTGCGACTTTGAAATTGTTAATTCAAATCCACGTTAGAATAGTACTTGCAAAACTTCACAAGTATCAAGTCTCCTGTCGATTCACACGAACCTTCTTTTTCTTTCAAAGCTTTCTCTAATGGAAGCTAATGGCCCTTCCAAATTTCTAGTTCTAGGATCTTGAAATAAAGATCCAATCTTTATTATCAAGAACCTTTCTTGATGATCAAGATCTTTGATCTTCTTCTTCTTGATTATTCAAAAATTAGAATACATAAGAGAAGGGGAGAGGGGTGATCGTACACCTTAAAGAGAGAGGAGTGGGAGGGCGTGAGTATGAGGAGAGGAAAAAATAAAATTCTGGAAATTTTATTGCGTCCCAAGCCTTGGACGTCCAACTCTTTATATATGAGAGCTTGGGTTGCTTGCAACTCAAGAGTTCACTTTCTAATCCAATTAGAATTCCTCAATTTGTTTCTAATTCTTGATTTCTCGTAATCCAATTAGGAATAATCATTAATAGAAGCTAACCTTATCCATTAGTGTCAAACTAATCTTATCCTTATCCTAATCCAATTAGGATTCCTTGATTAGTAGGAAACTAATAGAATCCTTGTCCAACAATGAATCTTTAAGTAGTAACTAACTCTAACTAACTAACTAACCTTATCCAATAAGGAGAGTAGTTATTAGATACTAATTAAATAATAATAACAATTATTATTATATAACACCTCCATTAAGTGGGGGTCCCACCCTAGGTGGGTCCCACTCCACACGTCCCCAATGGGCTCTAAACCCTATTGGTCACTTTAACTATTCTTTTAAAATATTCCCCAATGGGTCCTACTCATTTTGTTTTTCACATCCAATGTGATTCCACCTTTTAGAGCTTCACTATACCATATAGTGATTACTTAGAGAAATTAATTAATAATTAAATTAAACACTTTAAGAAGGTCCTTGTGTGTGGGATCTCCTATTTCCAGTTGTGGGACCAAGTACTCAACCTTTTGGTTAAAGCATTGTTACTAGGAAACACCTTTCCTAAAACTCCATTAGGATCATAGAATGTTATCTAAGTCCCTGGACTTCCACCAATCACAATTAATTTCCATTAACACAATGTGATTAACCTCTAGAAATTAGAGAATTGCTTGTAAGTACCATCTCACAATATATTTACAAATAAATCCTTCCACATTCCGATATCACTTGTAAGCTTACGGGATTGGAACAATTCCACTGTCTTAGTCCCTAGCTTATGAATAGAACCCTTTCTCATGATTACTATTTCATTGAACTGAACCTCCAAAACACTTTTGAAGAAACATTAGAAAAGAACTGACATATATATATTTATATATACTTTTCCATAATAAAACTATCAACTTCGATAAAAACCATTTTATCGAAAAGCACCAGTACTGGATTTAACAGTTCAGTTCAACAAGTATCACCTTGATATCATTATCTACAATTAAGGAGTTGTGGATTCCTTATTAAGTGTTTACACACTTCTCCAAACACTGTGTACATAACCCAACGTACCCGGAGTTAGTCCTGTGTGTTGGACATTGCCGATTGGCACATCAAAGCCATATAGACAGATGTCTGAGAAGATGTTAACCTCTCAGGTGTAAGGACAATTTGTCAAATTGATAACCCTAATACAATCTGACAGTGTATTCCATAGGGTATCCACTAGTGACCCCGTTCAGTATTATGTACTTGCTACATATACTCACATGTTAGTCAAGAATCACCACTCTCTGTGAATGAGATTCATCACACTATCTCATAGAACTATACATGTGCAAGCCATGATGAAGTACGGCGCCCAACCAGTACTCTCGAGGCTTCGAACAATATTAGGTTTACAAGGAACCGAAAAATCATATCTCCTCGCAACCTTTGCTTGATTTTCCTACAATGTTACCTATGGAACTTTTTGTCATCATCAAATGAGACAGTAATTTATATAAATACCCTTTATAGTTGGTTGTGTGAATATGATGCTTGTCTAATCAACATAGAAAAGTGTCGCGCCCCAAAATACCCCCTAGGAGTTAAGGGATACTTTAGGTGTGACTATAGGTACCTGCCAAACCATCCTGTAATGAATAAGGTGAATATAATACTATCATAATGATAATCAGTGCGTGGAAGCTAAACATAGGTTACGGAAGCGTAAACTAAAATTTTCTTTTCTTTATAAGTTTGTATCCCAAGTGAAAATATACATAAAACGTAATCAAGTCTAAGGTGGACAGGCCCACCTATCAAAATGTCAAAATACATAAAGGACCCTCTCATATTCTCCCCTCAACAGTAGTCGAGGTATGACCACACGTCAAGGTCTCGGTCCGCCTGAGACTATAGTGGAATAGACGGCTCTGTCTCCTCTATGTACTCTTCCTCGACCCAAGGCTCCGGGTCGAGGGCTACCTCAGTACCTACAGACATGAAAGTACGGCTGAGCATGGAATACTCAGCGAGTACAAGCTACTAACTAACCATAACAATAATAAAACACAACAACAGTAATACAATGTAGAGCAGTAAGAGGAACATCACAAAAGAAACAATATTAAACATGGTACAATACCATCATCTTGACGTGCGTGCATGAATGCGAAAACTCCGATAAAACTCATGCTTGAAAATCCGTTTCATGTCTCGGTATGGCTTGAGAAAAATCATGTATGCGTGCATGCATGAATGCCTTGTCATCATCTTGTAAACTTGCATCTTGTAACTTGTCAGCCAGAGGCTAGCACCCGAATCTCCCTGGGCTTCCAACCTCCTTGATATATGGTTTTCTTGTGAGGCAGAGGCTAGTACCCGAATGTCCCTGGGCTACCAACCTCCTTGAAAATACGTGAGTTTTAGTTACTTGTTTAGTTTTCTTGTGAGCCAGAGGCCAGTACCCGAATGTCCCTGGGCTACCAACCTCCTTGACATGTAGTGTTTTGGGTTTTCTTGTGAGCCAGAGGCTAGTACCCGAATGTCCCTGGGCTACCAACCTCCTTGACATGCAATGTTTTCTTGTTGATTATTATATGCATATGCTCTTGAAATCTCGGCCCATGCATACATGCGTGCTCGTGTTCATGGCAATGATAACAATCATTGGAAAGCGGATAACAAGAGAGATATGACCTCACAATTCAATTCATAGTATAAGCATAGGTAAACTTGAGTAATCTACATGGTATTTGATCAATTCATCAGTCATAAGAACACATGCCTAAGACCTACTTCCATTCTCTTCATTTAAGTCATTTATTCATAGTTTAGGCATTTTGTCAAACACATAACATGCAATGTTCCATAATAGTTCATCTTCTTCTTCTTAGTGCATATTTTCCATCCAACCATCAAGGTAAGTTCATTATTGGTAAAATGCCCATCCTCCATGTTTCATTTCACACACCACACACATCCATACATTTCGGCATCCAATCGCCTCAATCCACCCCATACACATCCATAACCTTTTCTTATCTTATTTATATTTATTGGAGATGTTACATTTCATAGGGAAGGAAAGCATAATAGCAGGAATCAAATTTCATAATAGAAAACCTAGATTATTGCTAGGGTAAGTTAGTAGGGTGTACTAACCTTGAATCAAGGCTTGATCTTGGTTGTAAACCTTGATTAGAGCTCCAACTTGCAAGAAGGACTCTTGCTTGAAGAAGGCTTGAGTGGGAAGGAAACCCTCTTAAAAATACCTTGGAAAATGCTGCCCTTGCTTGAAGGAGGACTCCCCCACGAGCTTGAGGCTTGGCTTTGAAGAATCCAAGCTTTGGAACAAATCTTGGGTAGCCTAACTCTTGATTTCTTCTCAAGAGGAAAACCTAGGTTAGGAATCCCCTTCTCCTCTCTTTCTATCTCTCAAAATCTCCTAAGTATAGTGAATGAAGCCCTAAGGCTCGGGCAAGCCTTAAGAGGAAAGGGTTTAACCCTCAAAAGATGAAAAAGCCCTTATTGAAATTTCTGGAAAAACGCGAAGACCGAGCGATCGGTGGTTATGACCGATCGATCGGTTGCCTACCGAGCGATCGGTGTTCTTGACCGAGCGACCGGTCAAAAACATACTCTCTGGAAAATTTCCGCATACAAAAAAGTTAACCAGTCGATAGCCTCCGATCGATCGGTTTTGGACTGATCGATCGCTACAATGACCGAGCGATCAGTGCTCCGCATGTCCCGACTGTTTTGACCATATCTCTTGACTCGCTCGTCGGATTTCGACGATTCAACTTGCGTTGGGTTCGTCTTTCGAAAAGGAACATTTTTGATATTTAAGAATTTCTAATTTCTCCCTTATTTATTAATTAGACTACGAGAAAGGCCAATTAGCTACGAAAGTACCATTCATTAAATATAGAAAAGTCCGGGGTGCTACATTCTCCCCCCTTACAAAAATTTCATCCTCGAAATTTGAACGATACATACATGCACAAAATCATAAAAAATACAAGGGAATGTCAAGGCCCTAAACAAATAACTGAGGATACTTTTCTTGCACTTCGGCTTCTCGTTCCCATGTAGCTTCCTCCCTTGAATGGGGTTGCCATCTTACCAAGACCAAGGGAATGGTCTTGTTACGCAAGACTTGATCTCGCCTATCCAAGATCTGCACCCGTTGCTCAACTAGTGTGAGATCCTCCCGGATTTCTACCGGATCAAACTTGATGACATGAGAAGGGTCCGGGATGTACTTTCAAAGCATAGAGACATGGAATACATTGTGGACTGCCGCCATATGAGCGGGCAAAGCAACACGGTAAGCCACCTCACCGACTCTAGTAATGATCTCGAACGGGCCCACATATCTCGGGCTAAGCTTGCCTCTCTTTCCGAATCTCATAACATCCTTGGTTGGTGAAACCCGAACAAATACAAAATCCCCAACTCGAAACTCAAGGTCCCGCCTACGGGTGTCGGCATAGGTTTTCTGTCGATCTTGTGCGGGTCTTCAACCTCTCCCGGATAAGCTTGACCCTTTCTGCAGTTTGTTCAATTAACTCGGGGCCCAACACCTTCATTTCCCCAACTTCATCCCAATACAACGGGGATCTACAACTCCTCCCATACAAAGCTTCAAAAGGCGCCATTTGTATGCTTGCCTAGTAACTGTTATTGTAGGCGAATTCCACCAAAGGTAGGTGATCTTCCCAACTTCCCTTGAAGTCTAGCATACATGCACGGAGCATGTCTTCTATCACCTGATTCACCCGCTCGGTTTTCCCATCGGTCTGTGGGTGGAAAGCTGTGCTAAAGTCCAGTCGGGAACCCATGGCATCTTGAAAGCTTTTCCAGAACCTGGAAGTGAATCTCAGGTCTCTATCCGACACAATGCTCACTGGAACCCCATGCAATCAGACTATTTCCTTGATGTACAATGCCGCCAGTTGATTTGAGTTGAATGTAGTCCGGTACGGTAAGAAATGGACGGATTTCGTGAGTCTGTCAACTACTACCCATATAGGATCGGTCTTTCTAACCATCTTCGGCAATCCCACAATGAAATCCATGGAGATGTGTTCCCATTTCCACTCGGGAATAGGGAGAGACTGTAAAAGTCCTGCCGGTCTCAAGTGCTCTGCTTTCACCTGTTGGCACACCAAACACCGCGCCACGTACTCCGCAACCTCTCTCTTCATGTTTCGCCACCAAAAGTGACTCTTGAGGTTCCGATACATCTTCGTACCCCCGGGATGCACGTATACTTGGACCGGTGAGCTTCATCCATAATCTCTCTCCGAAGGTCTATATTGGCTGGGACACAAAGCCTTCCCTTGAATGTAATAGCACCTCGGCTAGTGAGAGAGAAGTCCGTACTACCCTTGGCAACTTGCTTGTCCCAGAAAGCCAACAAGTCAGCATCTGTGGCTTGATACTCTTGGATCAAATCTATAATGTATGGCCGAACCGTGACATTTGCCAAAACAAGACTGTGGACAGAATCATTCACACTGATGTCCAAATTTTCCAAATCTTCCAATAGTTTCCATTCCCGCACTAACATGTGAGCCAATAGACCCGGAGGTCTTCTACTCAAAGCGTCAGCCACTACGTTCGATTTTCCCAGGTGATATTGGATGGTGCACTCGTAATCTTTCAAGAATTCTATCCAATGCCGTTGCCGCAAATTTAGTTCCTTCTGGGAAAAGAGGTACTTGAGACTCTTGTGATCCGTGAACACATAGAACTCCACCCTATAAAGGTAATGGCGCCAAATCTTGAGTGCAAACATGACTGCCGCAAGCTCCAAGTCGTGAGTGGGGTAATTCTTTTCATGCTCCTTCAATTGCCTTGATGCATAGGCAATGACTTTCTTATGCTGCATAAGGACACATCCAAGTCCGATGTGCGAAGCATCGCTATACACCTCATAACCACCATGTCAGGAGGGCACAGTAAAGACGGGGGCCGTGGTGAGGCGTTTCTTCAACTCTTGGAAACTCACTTCGCATTTGTCGCTCCAACTAAACTTAGCATTCTTCCTCGTCAAGTAAGTGAGAGGCGTAGCCAAACTGGAGAATCCCTCCACAAATCTCCGATAATAGCATGCCAACCCGAGAAAACTACGTATCTCCGTGACGCTCTTGGGTCTCTCCCAACTCATGACTGCCTCTATCTTTGCTGGGTCTACTGAAATGCCTTCTAAAGACACCACGTGGCCTAGGAATGCCACTCTCTCTAACCAGAATTCACACTTGCTCAATTTGGCATATAGCCTATGCTCTCTCAACATCTCCAAAGCAAAGCAGAGGTCTCGTGCATGATCTTCCCGTGTCTGGGAATATACCAAAATGTCATCGATGAACACAATCACGCATCGATCCAAGTATGATCGGAACACCCGGTTCATCAAATCCATGAACGCCGCCGGTGCATTCGTCAACCCAAAAGGTATGATAAGGAACTCGTAATGCCCATATCGAGTCCTAAAAGCCATCTTCGGAACATCTTCCGCCTTGATCTTTAACTGATGATACCCCGATCTAAGATCAATCTTGGAGAAAAATCTCACTCCCTTCAGTTGGTCGAACAAGTCGTCTATCCTTGGCAAGGGATAACGATTCTCGATAGTGACCTTGTTCAACTGACGGTAGTCTATACACATTCTCATCGACCCATCCTTCTTCTTTACAAAGAGGACCGGAGCTCCCCACGGCGAGACACTTGGTTGGATGAAACCAATGTTGTTGTAACTCCTTAATCTGTTTCTTCAATTCTTCAAGCTCTATAGGGGCCATTCTATATGGTGCCCTTGAAATCGGAGCGGTACCCGGAGCAAGCTTTATAGCGAACTCAATCTCTCTGTCAGGAGGCAACCCGAGAAGTTCCTCTGGAAACACATCCAAGAACTCACTCACGACCGGAATAGCTGAGGAGTTTTGTGCTTCTGGGTCCGCTAAGCTCAAAGCTACCAAGTGAGCAATATCCCTTTCTATCAATCCTCGAAAATGAAAAGGCTTAATCCCTTTCGGCTTGAAATTCACCATCTTTTCATAACACGCAGCATGACCGTGGTGGTTTGCCAACCATTCCATCCCTAGGATGACATCAAAATCCAAGTCTTGGAAATCTAGAATGATGAGATCGGCCAACAGTTCATTCTCCCCCACTTGCACCACACAATCTCTAAATATTTTATCGGTATCAACTGACTTGCCGAGTGGAGTTGCAATGGTCAACTCCCGCTCTAACGGAGTAGCCTCAGTAAAAAATCCCTTTGCAAAACTGGGTGAGACAAAGGAGTGAGTGGATCCTGTGTCGATCAACACTTGGGCTAGACATTCATTCACTAACAAAGCGCCTGTACGATCAAACACTAACATCAATAGATTTCACACAATAACATGCATCACACCTAGGTAACCCCTAGTATAAATAATCACATAACAAGCCATAGAAAATTTACACCACTTAAACTCTAAAATTCTTGCGTACCTTGCACGATATCATCGGATGCACGTGCGTCTCTCTCTGATAAGGCGAAGACTCGGACCTGTGTGGCTAGGCGAGGAGCCCATGTAGACTATGAGGCCCTCGAAGCCTGAGAAGAGCTAGGCTGAGATGTCTGCCTAATTAGGGGTCTACCCCCGGAAGACTGAGCTGGCAAATAACATCGGGGACAATCTCTAACCATGTGGTCATGGTCACCACAATGGAAACAACTTCCTGTAACCCTCTGGCATTCTCCCACTGGATGCCTCCTTCCACAAAGGGTGCAGATATCATGCGCATAGGTGGGAGGAGCATATCCTATAGCCTGAGTCATTGCGGGGCGAGAAGTTTGAGCAAAAGCCGGGCGAAAAGCCGGTGGAGCAAAAGGGCGGGGAGCCTGTGGTGCCAAATATATCCTCTGTGACTGAGCCGGCCCTACGGACTGATACAAGCTAGTCCTTGCTCTTTACTCTCCTGAACTACTAGACTGTCCTTTCTCCATTCTTCTTCTTTTGGAGAACTATTCGGAGTTCGACTCGGCCAAAAGTGTTTTGTCCACAACTTCTGAATATGTCTTGTGTCTAAACATTGAGACTCAGTTCTTGAGGTAGGCCTTCAACCCCCTCTCAAATTTTTGGGCTTTCATAGCCTCGGTCGCTATCATATGTGGAGCAAACCGAGATAGCTCCGAATATTTGGCATCATAAGCCGCTACTGACATATTACCTTGCTCCAAGGTAATGAACTCCACTTCCATCTTCTCTTTCACCCGACCGGGGAGTACTTCTTGTTGAAAACATCCAAGAATTCCTCCCAAGTCCAGTCTTGACCTTGTCGGTTCAACTCTCGGGTCTGAAGTGCGGACTTCCACCAATGATCGGCCTCACCTTCAAGCATAAAGGCGGTCCAAGTAACCCTTTCTGCCTCCGTAGGTGCCAATACCGAGAATATCTTTACTAATTGCCGAATCCATCATTCGGCAACAAGCGGTTCAATACTCCCACAAAAGGTTGGAGGCCTCATCCTCCGGAAAGCCTCTATCCCGACTTGTGCTCTATTAGGAGGAGCTGGTATAAGTGCGGCATTAGGTGGAGTGGCCGGTTGCCTTGCCGCTAGTATAGCCAAGGTCTCAGCTATTGAAGCGAAGGCTTGGGCAAAGTCGGGTTGATTATCACCCGATGGAGCATCATTTTCGTTGCCCCGTATGTTGTATCCGCGACACCGGGTATTGAGTCTCATGTTTTCTCCTGAGAACGACAATACAACATGAGTCTAACTTGGACACGCATTTAGTAACAATTTCGCAGTAACAATTTCGCAATCCACTCAGCATATATTCATCAAGCATATTTACTAAGCACAATTAATGCACACATGGTATTCAACACAACATTGTAACATACAATCTGTGTTCCTAGCGTAGGACTCTAAGCTTGGTTGAAGCTCAACCTATTTTGATTAAGACTAACTTGTTAGTCTATACTTGGAATACAACTCTTTCATAACACCTAATGCCTTGTTCAGTAATGGTATCGAGTACTAAGAGACCCTAGGGACTCTAATGCCTAGAGCTCTGATACCACCTCTGTCGTGCCCCAAAATACCCCCTAGGAGTTAAGGGATACTTTAGGTATGACTATACGTACCTACCAAAATATCCTGTAATGAATAAGGTGAATATAATACTATCAGAATGATAATCAGAGCGCGGAAGCTAAACATAGGTTGCGGAAGCGTAAACTAAAGTTTTCTTTTCTTTATAAGTTTGTATCCCAAGTGAAAATATACATAAAACATAATCAAGACTAAGGTGGACAGACCCACCTATCAAAATGTCAAAATACATAAAGGACCCTCTCATCCTCTCCCCTCAACAGTAGTCGAGGTATGACCACACGTCAAGGTCTCGGTCCGCCTGAGACTATAGTGGAATAGACGGCTCTGGGTTGAGGGCTACCTCAGTACCTACCGACATGAAAGTACGGCTGAGCATGGAATACTCAGTGATTACAAGCTACTAGCTAACCATAACAATAATAAAACACAACAATAGTAATACAATGCAGAGCAATAAGAGGAACATTACAAAAGAAACAATATTAAACATGGTACAATACAATCATCTTGACGTGCATGCATGAATGCGAAAACTCCGATAAAAATCATGCTTGGAAATCCGCTTCATGTCTCGGTATGGCTTGAGAAAAACCATGTATGCATGCATGCATGAATGCCTTGTCATCATCTTGTAAACTTGCATCTTGTAACTTGTCAGCCAAAGGCTAGCACCCGAATTTCCCTGGGCTGCCAACCTCCTTGATATATGGTTTTCTTGTGAGCCAGAGGCTAGTACCCGAATGTCCCTGGGCTACCAACCTCCTTGAAAATACATAAATTTTAGTTACTTGTTTAGTTTTCTTGTGAGCCAGAGGCCAGTACCCGAATGTCCCTGGGCTACCAACCTCCTTGACATGTAGTGTTTTGGGTTTTCTTGTGAGCCAGAGGCTAGTACCCGAATGTCCCTGGGCTACCAACCTCCTTGACATGCAATGTTTTCTTGTTGATTATTATATGCATATGCTCTTGAAATCTCGGTCCATGCATACATGCGTGCTCGTGTTCATAGCAATGGTGATAATCATTGAAAAGCGGATAGCAAGAGAGATATGACATCACAATTCGATTCATAGTATAAGCATAGGTAAACTTGAGTAATCTACATGGCATTTGATCAATTCATCAGTCATAAGAACACATGCCTAAGACCTACTTCCATTTTCTTCATTTAAGTCATTTATTCATAGTTTAGGTATTTTGTCAAACACATAACATGCAATGTTCCATAATAGTTCATCTTCTTCTTCTTAGTGCATATTTTCCATCCAACCATCAAGGTGAGTTCATTGTCAGCACCCCATTTTTACACCCCCTTTAACCTTAGTTAATTAATTTAACCATGGTGAGCTCGGCTTAACCCTAGAGTTTGTCGCACAACCCCGGCCCAAAACTCATGTGTTTATTTGCTAGGTTTTAGCCCTAAAGTTGAGATTTTGCTAAAGCTTCAAGGGCCGAAGCCCCTAGACCCAAGTCTCAACTCAAGTCTCAACCCAAGCCTTTGGCCCATGGGCCATGAGCAATGAGCTAAAATCTAAGACCCAAATCCATGGCCCATGACCCATTGTTTAGACCCAAGACCCCAGGGTCTTTCCTCTTTCATGATCACTTGCAGGTAGTTTTTGAAAAACCAGAAGGTTTCTTGCACGAGAATGGAAATGGAAAATAGCAGTGCTTTGAGCCACCTTCGCCCCTCTGTGCTGCCCCTGCCAAGTTCAGGGTGGCCACCAATGGCAGCCATTCACTTCCCCCCAATATCTTATTCAAATTTTGAAACCCTTTTTTCAATTTCTTCTTTAAAAAGGGGATGAAATCAGTATAGGGGGGGGGGGGACGACAGTCGTAGCCTTCTTCGTCTTCTTCTTCTTCTTCTCTCTTCTCCATTTTTTTGGTGCAGCAGCAGTAGTAAATCCACTCCCCCCCACTCCTCCATCCTCTATAATAGCCTTTCCATAGCCACGGTTGAGAGGGGTTTTAGTTTTTTCAAAAAATTCTACAGTAGAGAGAGCCTTCCCCCATTTCAATCAGCCTCACCATTGACCTCCCTTCCATGTCTCCACCTTAAAAAACTCATACTCCCCTAGATCCACCCTAGCATCGTAGCACCTCCATCATCCGTGGTTGAAGAAAAAAAAAAAGCAAAATTCTGAATTTTTTTTTTTTACAGTGAGCTCACCATTCCCTGGCCAACCTCCAGCCGTGCTCCACCTCCATTTGGCTCTATCTCGAGACCTCCAAAGTCCTCCCTCTCCGTACACTAAGTCACCCAAGCACCCGATATCACCTGTAGCCATCACCGTGCAACAGTCCATATCTCGCCACCGTTGCAGCCAATCCGTGAGGGTATACACCCCCCTTTCTTTTTTCTGTTGGCTTAGTATTGTAAGGGACCCCTGGTCCTATTCTAGGGGTCCCATTTCGCTCTTCCTTTCTTCCTTTTTCCTTTTATTTTAGTGTGTCAAAAACCATAGGCAGAGGGTGTTCCTCCTTGAGGTGTGGCCACTCATGCACACCCCCACGACCCTATGCCGCCATTTGAGGTTGTCCACGAGGTCTGGGGGGTCCTCAATCAATGAGAAAACCCCCTAGACTCACATGGGCCATGCACACCTAGCCACCAAAGTGTTTTTTTTTTTCAGGCAGCCACCTGTAACCCCGGTTTAACCATGGTTAGACTCATCACACCCCAGGCTATCCCCTTGCATAATTTCAGCCCCTAACTCGCACTCTAACCATAGTTAAATCGACCCCAAAGTGGGGTCGACAGTGTAAACATCTGTGCGAGGAGGCAACTTTGGGCCTCTATGGGGCCCACATCCGACCTCCCCTTGGACCCCACAAGGGCCCAAATTGTTCCCCTCATAGTAGGCTTCGCGACCATGGTCTCGGATCCCCCAGGGGTTGAGCCAATCAGCGGCAAAATTGCCGCAAAGTTTGGAAAAAAATTTGTTTTGGTGGAAATCGTCATTTTATGTGGTGTTTTTCGGGGTAACTTTGGGCCACTGTGGGGCCAACATACGGCATCCCCTTGGGCCCCACACGGGCCCAAATTGTTCCTCACATAGTAGGCTACCCAATGGTGGTCTCGGATTCCCGCGATTCCCCCGTTAACCATAGTTAAATTCATGTTAACTATGGTTAAAAATTTGATGGAAATTTAGAGTTTTTTGCAATTTCGGATATTTGTGGGGGCCCAGACAGGGTAGGAGGCCAGTCTAGGCCCTGCCACGGACCTTGGGACCACTTTTGCTTCAGTCAGCCCCTTAACCATGGTTAAACTCACCCGTGGTTAACATTTAACCATGGTTAAGCGGCCCATGACCTAGAAAAAATTCTGGAAAAATCATCAAAAAATCATAAATATTACATGGAATGCAGAAATGTCTTCAATTTCATTTTTTACTGTGGTTAAGACACTTAATCAGAGTCGACCCCATTTTTGACCCTTAACCACGGGTAAAAAATCCTGACCCAGAAATAATCTGGAAAAATGCTCAAAAAATCCAAAATATTAGGAGAAATCCAAAAATGGTCTCTTTTGACCATTTAACCATGGTTAAGACCCTTAACCATGGTGACCTCCCCTCCTTAACCGCGGTTAAGCACCTTTGACCGCTGGGAAAAATCTGAGAAAATTCCAAAAAAATCAGAAAAATTCAAAAAGACCAAAAAATCTGATATTGAACCTTTTAACCATGGTTAGCACCCCTGACCAGGGTTAATCACCTTTCTTAACCTCGGTTAGCAACCCTAACCCTTGGTTAAGACACCCTGGGCCTACCGGGCCTCACTCCTTGGCCTACCGGGCCTAATCTCGGCCTACCGGGCCAAACCCTAGCCTACCGGGCTCATCCTTGACCTCTCGGGCCTCATCTCGGCCTATCGAGCCCAAATTAGCTTACCGGGCCCAACCCTAGTCTATCGGACTTACCTTAGGCCTACCGGGCCCAATACCAAGCACTTGACCAACCCGGTCAACCACCCCTAGCCTTCCGGCTAGACCTTAAGCCACCCTTGGTGCACACACACACACCCCTAGCCTTGGCACGGGCTCATGTGCCAGAACTACGCTCGGTCTGATCTCACCCTTATGTGAGTACGTAGGCAGCCCAACCCGGGTTCGACCCTAGTCTAGGATTTTCTCCTTCTTAGATTAGTATTTTCTTAAATACTTAAGGCATTTGATTAAATCTAAGATTAATTTGGCTTAACCCTAGCAAGTAGGGAACCACTGAAAGTGGAAGTGCCGGGGTGCCTAATCCCTTCCCCGGACTTAACCGAACCTCTTACCCTGACCTCGGACCGCAGACCAAGACCTTATCCAAATCCCAGGGACTTATCCCCTCCGAATGAATAGGTGGCGACTCTATACTACCCCGTGAGATGCAAACCAGGGTTTCACCGAAACCCGCGCTCACATTCATTATTGGTAAAATCTCCTTCTCCTCTCTTTCGATCTCTCAAAATCTCCTAAGTATAGTGAATGAAGCCCTAAGACTCAGGCAAACCTTAAGAGAAAAGGGTTTAAGCCCCAAAAGACGAAAAAGCCCGTACTGAAATTTCTGCAAAATGCGAAGACCGAGCGATTTGCGGTTATGACCGATCGATCGGTTGCCAACCGAGCGATCGGTGTTCTTGACCGAGTGACCGGTCAAAAACATGATCTTTGAAAAGTTTCCCCATACAAAAAAGTTAACCAGTCGATAGCCTCCGATCAATCGATTTTGGACCGATCGATCGCTACAATGACCGAGCGATCGGTGCTTTGCAAGTCCTGACTATTTTGACCATATCTTTTGACTCGCTCGTTGGATTTTGACTATTCAACTTGCGTTGGGTTCGTCTTTCAAAAAAGAACATTTCTAATATTTCAAAATTTTTAATTTCTCCCTTATTTATTAATCAGACTATAAGAAAGGCCAATTAGCTACAAAAGTACCATTCATTAAATATAGAAAAGTCTGGGGTGCTACAAAAAGTCTCTTATTGGCTTTCGAGGGCATATATGTCCAACAATCTCCCACTTACACTCTAAACCAATTAGATGTAATGCCCATCTTCTCAGTGATGTTTCTCAAACACCAGCTGAAGCATAACTTAATATACATGGGTCTGTCATGTCTGCTTTACCACAACTATTGTAGTGATGTAATAACACATGCAACTCTTGCAAATTTATTATCGATAACCACAATCTTAAAAGTCTAAACAAAAAAAAATACTGTCCAACAGTTATTTTCAGAAGTTAACATGCTTGTGCTTTACCATTATGCAATGCTCCGGACTAATCTGACCAATATCTTATCACATCAACATGTGATGAATATTCGGTCTAGTACAAGTATGTTGTTTCATGATATCACATATCTAAGAGAAACAGATTCTATCCCATATAGGTAGAAACTCTTTTATTGGAATCTTACTTGCACAAAAACATGATTGTTATTGGGAGAATAACAATATCCTTTTCCTTTTATCTCTAAACCATTTAGGACTAAGAAAACATGTTGTCAAAGTTTTTGTCCTTCATTGCTAAATTGTTAGATCAAATCTAAGAGAACATTAATATTCATATTTCATTCACAATGAAAAGAATATTATCTTTGCATAGAGCCAGGAAAGTAATTATGCTCCCACTAACCAATTTACACACAAAGGATACTTTCATTCTTAGATGAAAATCAAACAGTTTGATTATTTCATCAGAATAAAAGTTAGTCCAACTACAGATTCTGGTGTACTATTTAGGTATAGTGAGAGTAGAGAATTGATCTCTATCAATTCTCATAGTTACTGATCTATTGGGCTTCCGCTTCTAGAACAATTCTTGATTCAGTTTCTCTACTAGGAAACTTGTATTCCTGTTTACAAATATCTTTTGTTATCCAGGAATAGAGACTAAATGTCTCTAATGCGAATCCCAAGCTCATCTTCCATCAAATCATATCCAATATAATTCGATTTAACAACACCATCATGCTATGGTTTGTTATGAGAATTATCTGAGACAAGATGTAATGAGAGTAAATTATGAAATTTCTATTAAGAGGTACTCTTCTGAATCATGGAAGACTTACCTAGCTGTTTTTTTATTTCAATGCATAATTCCTTGAACTTTTCAAAGAAGGTGAAATAAAGTTAGCTACCTCTTAATGGAAGATTCATATAATTACGATCATCCAACTTTTGTCCCATTCGCAAGTAGAAGTTTTATCTACTCGGATTTCTCCTTCTCCTTAACAAACATGCAACTATTGCACTTATGCAAGATCATACCAAGCATTAGGAGCTGGAGGTTCCAACAATTAATTGGACTTGATGAGTATATAAGCTGGACAATCCTTCCAAAGGCTTGTCCTGAATCTAGTGACCAATTGCTTCACTATAAAGCACAATCCTTATTCTTTCCTTTCTTCTCTGAAGAGCCCTTGTCCATACTACCAGAATACATTTCCAATGGAAAATCTTGGATTTCTTTCCTTTGCATAAATACTCAGGATTTCGAAAATCCAACTCTTTTGAACATCTTTACAAGTAGCATTGAACTCTTCAAAGGTTCTTAGCCATATGCAACATGTAGGATTTCAGAATATCTGATTTCCTATTTGTTCAACATAACTATATTAAAGGACTCCGGGAGTTTGTCGAGAATCATATCCTCTGATCCCATAAATTTATTTCAATTTATCTCAGCACCAAGAATTGTGATTTATGAATCCAATGATCTCTATCATATTCTTTGTGACTGAGTTTCCCTAGTCAACTTGGTGTCCACTTGTCCTTTTATATAGTAAGCTGCCTAGTAGCCCTATAGTATTCAGTAAATGTCTCAAATGAGATTTAACATTAGTAGTGAGAACTTAGGCAATTCTTTAGATGGTAAGCATAAACTTGAGATTCATTTTTCATTCTAAACACTTTGAATTGGTCAAGAGATTCTCATTAAAGTCATGGTAAGGTGGTTATAGAATGACATGACAATAAAACATACATCATAATATTTCACACATAATAATATCATTAGATCAGGGCTTTCGATCTTTAATGATACTGCTCATCATTCAATCAAATTTCATAGAGCCCTCAATCTATAAAATTAGGAAATATGTTACTTCATATTTCTGATGAGCATTGGGTGCCTTATAATACACATGCAATCTTCCATGCTAGGATAGTACCACACATGCACTACAAGGTGAATAGTAGCTATCCATCTCTGAACATCTCATGCATAACTCCTTATGTAAATCAGTGATTCCCAATTTTCTTGTGACCTCCAAGGACAACATAACTGTCACTGTGTCAGCCGTCATGTTCCTTGGTTAAGTGAAACTCATTATTCTCGGTTGTCATATGATCAAGTATGAATATGCCCCCATGCTAGTTGACATTCCCTATCAGGCCACACACATTCTTATCTACTATAGAAATAAAGCACTAGAAGTTTAATTTAGACTGAATTATATCTGATTCCTGTTAGAGAGACAAGACTCAGGCTAATTAATTCCTAGTCTTATTGATAATGGAAGGTCATATGGTAACATTATCCCGTAGGATAGATTAGCCCATTTAATTCACTTAATGTTTTTCTTGAGGGAAAACAGAATATTATGAACAAATTATACATCTAATGCATATATCAAAAGCATTCACAATATTTATCATTGTATCACATGTATAGAACAATATACAAAATCATCATATGATAATAAATCAAATTTTGTTTAATTAGATCAAACTAATTCCAATGAACTTTCACTAGCCCCAGAAATCTTAATGGATCTAATCCAAGGGTACAAAGGTTATTTTTAACATCAGTGGGCTTTAAATGGTTCATTCATCCATATGATGGACCATTGGTCATACCAAGCACCATGGGCTCAAGATAACAATTATAAAGTGTCCATGTGCATCACTAAAACCCATAAGTCAAAATGGACTATATTACCCTTTAATTCTCTACGAATTATTTTTAGCACATTAGAGTTCACCAACCCTAAGTCTAAAAGAAATTATCAGAGTCTTTAAACAACTCTCGAAGACCTCTACTAGGGTCTATAAGTGTCAGTCAACCACTTCCCATAATCGTGAATATTGTTAGTTTACATCTATGCCAATTAAGACACAATTATCTCATAATCATGTAAGTAACATATTCCACGTAAAAATTTCAACATGGATTACATGCATCACGTCCAAAAGGGCTATAATAATGTGTTTTATTTAAACACAAACTTTTTATGTTTCAACAAAACACATATTGTGGGGTTTGATCCAATTATCCCAAATTTGTACAAAAATGATAATCACATTATCACAAGGGTTATAAACTTTTCTAAGCAAGTAAAAGCTATAACAAATCATCACATGAAATACATAATATAGCCGCATAATAGGTCCACATGATCATGCTATCTTAGAAATCCTACAACTACTATTATAGAACGCCTTCCAAGATTTATTCTCCATGCGATCACCATCATCTTCTAACATCATTATGATTTCTGCATAGAGAAAAACCAGCAACTCTTAATAATAAGATTACATCATATTCAAAATAAGAAACCTTGAGAAACCACCCAAAATAGGGTGCTCAAGGGGATTATAACCCATAAGAAGAAAGGGAAGAGAGAGAGAAGAAGACATGATCATGGAACACATCAACCATTCAACAATAATATATATTAACAATTCATCAACTATGAATAATAATATGACTTGACAAATTACTTAGAAAGTCTATAACCTCAACAAAGGTTTTACTAACCTAAGGGGAACTCTTTCCCATATGGTTAAGGTCTCTATTAACATTTAATAGAAAAACCTTAGAGCAAAGAAAGCAAGCATATCTAGAATGAATTCTTAGGGTTTTTAGATCATCACTAAAAGAAAACAATTTTCCTTTAATGCTTGGAAAATCATTAAGAGAAACAATTTCTCTGAGATTTAATCTAATCCTAAAATTCATCCTCACATTCCTCAATTGATAAACAAATAGAAAACACCATATTAAATTCGGCTAGACTAGGGATCTAATCCCTTCCATATTATTTTGATCTAATAACTATTAAAAGACTAAAATAAAAATCAGCAAATTGCTAATTTTAATATCACTTTATATTGATTCCAAAAATAAATTCAAAATCAATAATAGGTAAATTCAAAATTTTCCATAATGGCCAACTGCTTTAGGGATTATTTGATTTAACAATTAAATAAAATAATATCCTAAACAATAGTATTAAATGTCCATAAAATAATTGATCTCTATCAATTAAAATTCACTTGAGATAAAACGCTGCATCTCAACCAATGACATTTATGTAATTACTTGATTAACTATTAATCAAATAAAAACTTATAAATACTATGTAGTCGGTTATTCTGAGCACATGTAATTGATCCAAATCAACTACAATAATTATGGTATTATTCCCATAAAATTTTTAGGGAACCATAAAAGATATCATAATAACATTTAATTAAATGATAGCCCGTGGACTCGAAGTAGATAATTAAACAATTTAATTAAATCTCTGCCCGTGCTCTCAAATCAAATAATTAAACTATTTAATTAATTGATAGCCCATTAAACGAATTAATAGCATCCCATGCTCCCAAATCAAATAATGGAATTTAGGAAAAAATTGAAAGCCTATTGGAAAATTAATTTAGAAAACTCCTTTTCCGGCTTTAGATTTTTGACTCAAGTTTTGACCCTTAAAACGATTGATTCTGGAAAACTTTCTTCACGAAAGTTGTAGATCTTTTCGATGGCTTCGAAACAATGTACTGACGGACCTAAATCGGACTTACAGTCACAAAGTTATGGCCGAAATACCGAAACTGTATCGATTCTTCTAATCAAATACAAATCCCAAAAGACTATCCAATAATCAAGAATCTAGAAGATTGATTCATTAGGGTAACCAAAATTCATAGGGGAGGCAATCTTGATATAAATCTTGATTAAAATCAATAAAATCAAAGAGAAGCATAGCCAAGACTCTGATACCACTGAAAGTATGCCTCTTTTTAATTTTAGAAACACAATTCTTGAGGTTACATCGAATCTCAAGATCTGACTAAGATTTTAATTGATTTTATTCAATGAAGGTAGGAATAATATTCACCTTTGCGACTTTGAAATTGTTAAGTCAAATCCACGTTAGAATAGTACTTGCAAAACTTCACAAGTGTCAAGTCTCCTGTCGATTCACACGAACTTTCTTTTTCCTTTAAAGCTTTCTCTAATGGAAGCTAATGGCCCTTCCAAATTTCCAGCTCTAGGATCTTGAAATAAAGATCCAATCTTTATTATCAAGAACATTTCTTGAGGATCAAGATCCTTGATTTTCTTCTTCTTGATTATTCAAAAATTAGCATACATAAGAGAAGAAAGGGCAGAGGGGTGATCATACACATCAAAGATAGAGGAGTGGGAGGGCGTGAGATTGAGGAAAGGAGAAAATAAAATTCTGGAAATTTTATTGTGTCCCAAGCCTTGGACGTCCACCTCTTTATATATGAGAGCTTGGGTTGCTTGCAACTCAAGAGTTCACATTCTAATCCAATTAGAATTCGTCAATTTGTTTCCAATTCTTGATTTCTCCTAATCCAATTAGGAATAATCATTAATAGAAACTAACCTTATCCATTAGTGTCCAACTAATCTTATCCTTATCCTAATCCAATTAGGATTCCTTGATCAGTAAGAAACTAATAGAATCCTTGTCCAACAATGAATATTTAATTAGTAACTAACTCTAACTAACTAACTAACCTTATCCAATAAGGAGAGTAGTTATTAGATACTAATTAAATAATAATAACAATTATTATTATATAACACCTCCATGAAGTCGGCGTCCCATACTAGGTGGGTCCCACTCCACACGTCCCCAATGGGTTCTAAACCCTATTGGTCACTTTAACTATTCTTTTAAAATATTTCCCAATGGGTCCTACCCATTTGGTTTTTCACATCCAATGTGATTCCACCTTTAGAGCTTCACTATACCATATTGTGATTACTTAGAGAAATTAATAAATTTAATTAATAATTAAATTAAACACTTTAAGAAGGTCCTTGTGTGTGGGATCTAAAGGGATCTCCTATTTCCAGTTGTGGGACCAAGTACTCAACCTTTTAGTTAAAGCATTGTTACTAGGAAACACCTTTCCTAAAACTCCATTAGGATCATAGAATGTTATCTAAGTCCCTGGACTTCCACCAATCACAATTAATGTCCATCAACACAATGTGATTAACCTCTAGAAATTAGAGAATTGCTTGTAAGTACCATCTCACAATATATTTACAAATAAATCCTTCCACATTCCGATATCACTTGTAAGCTTACCGGATTGGAACAATTCCACTGTCTTAGTCCCTAGCTTATGAATAAAACCCTTTCTCATGATTACTTTTTCATTGAACTGAACCTCCAAAACACTTTTGAAGAAACATTAGAAAAGAACTGACATATATATTTATATATACTTTTCCATATTAAAAATATCAACTTCGATAAAAACCATTTTACCGAAAAGCACCAGTACTGGATTTAACAGTTCAGTTCAACAAGTATCACCTTGATATCATTATCTCCAATTAAGGAGTTGTGGATTCCTTACTGAGTGTTTACACACTTCTCCAAAAATTGTGTACATGACCTAACGTACCCGGAGTTAGTCCTGTGTATTGGACATTGCCGATTGGCACATCAAAGCCATATAGACAAATGTCTGAGAAGATGTTAACCTCTCAGGTCAAAGGACAATTTGTCAAATGGATAACCCTAATACAATCTGACAGTGTATTCTATAGGGTATCCACTAGTGACCCCGTTCAGTATTATGTACTTGCTACATATACTCACATGTTAGTCAAGAGTCACCACTCTCTGTGAATGTGATTCATCACACTATCTCATAGAACTACACATGTGCAAGCCATGATGAAGTACGGCGCCCAACCAGTACTCTAGAGGATTCGAACAATATTAGGTTTACAAGGAACCGGAAAATCATATCTCCTCGCTACCTTTACATGATTTTCCTACAATGTTACCTATGGAACTTTATGTCATCATCAAATGAGACAGTAATTTATATAAATACCCTTCATAATTGGTTGTGTGAATATGATGCTTGTCTAATCAACATAGAAAAGTCTCTTATTGGCTTTCGAGGGCATATATGTCCAACAGGTAGAAGATCTACCGACATTAATTTTTGGCCTGAATTCACGTTGTCGGTAGATCTTCAACCGACCTCTGTGAGTTTCGAGTTTGCAAGCTGCAAACGCCATGCACACTCCACCCTTGCCTCAAGCCTTCACCTCAAGCCTCTTAGTCGACCTCCACCAGGTCCAACCACCTTCTCCTCCTTCTCCTTAATCCCCTTTAGGTCCTTAGAATCTTCCCTATAAAATCAAACCACCCTTACGGCTTGAAGAGGCTAAATTTTGAAGGTAAATCCCTGTTGCAAAAACCGTGTTCCCTAGCCCCCCCTCTCCTTTGGCTTTAATCCCAAGACCCCCTGGACCTACCTCTTCCCTCCCCTGTTCGCGTAGCACCACTAGGGCGTACCACCACCGTGCACCAGTTCACCTCCCATTTCGACAGAAGCAGAGCACTCGGGTAGGGCCATCCCCTACCCTCATTTCACTCTTTTGTGCATCAATGTGAGCCCCTGGTCCTCTCCAGGGGACGTTTTTTTTACTTTTTTTGGTTATTGCTAGTGTAAACAGCCCCCCAAAGGGTGTTCACCCACCTAAAACATAGGTGTGGTGAACCCCTTTCGGGTATAGTACCTCCCGTGAGCTTGCAAACCACCCCAGGACCTTCTAAGGGTCCCTCAACTCATAAGGGAACCCTTAGACACCTCTGAGGACAGCCCCTTGACCACCATCCCTGTTTCAAAGAAAACTAGGAATGGCGGTAATCTCAGTACTGCCATTCCTGGTAGTTTTGGTTGAGCTTTGTTTTGGCCTACCTAGGTGGGCCCTGGTCCATGTCCAGGGCCCAAACTGAACTTCTCTAATTTCCCTGGACCAGACATGGTCCTTCCAGGTCATGGGGTTAAGCCTAACCCCAGTTAAATCCCTGAAAATCAAATTGTGCATTACTGGCGGTAGTTCTTCTACTGACAATCTTGTTTTGGCCTAATTTTGTATTGGCGGTAGAATAACTACCGCCAATATGCTATTACTGTTACAATGGCATTGCAGCCTTGTGGGGCCCACTTCAGGCATCCCCTGGGGCCCACACCTGACCTAAATCACTCCCAGGAGTCCACCCTTCACTCTCCTGACCTCATTTCACCTCGGGTTACACTTTAACCCTAAATAAGCAGAGGCAAAAAACTGATTAAAAAACACTGTCCATAATGTCGGTAATTCAATTACTGACATTAACTTTGTTTTTCTTCTAGGCTTTTACAAGGGTCCAAGCCTAGTAGGAGGCCACTCTAGGCCCTGCCTAGCACCCTGGGCCCACCTTAGATCGTACCAGACCCTTAACCACGGTTAAAAACACCTCCGGTTAACATTTAACTGCGGTTAAGTACCCCTTAACCCCACAAACTTTTAGAAAATTAAACGGAAATTCCTAAAATCAATCGAACCATAATCCTGACTTTGGCCCTCTCCCTAACCCTAGTTAACAACCCTAACCACAATTAGACCCCCTTTAACCGCGGTTAGCAACCCTAATCATAGTTATTTTCAGTTTACAGTCTACCGGGCCTAAAAACCAAGTCTACCGGACTCACCTCGGCCTACCAGGCCTCCCCTTAGCCTACCAGGCCACACATCACATCCTTTTAACTGTGGTTAGCAACGCTAACTATAGTTAGTTCTGCTTAACCCCGGTTAGGAACCCTAACCTGGGCCGGACTCGACCCTAGTCTACCGGACTACCCCCTAAGCCTACCGGGCTTGAATACCATACACTTGCTCGGTCAACCAAACCCTAGTCTACCGGACTACTCCATGTTAGCCACCCTTGGTACATACACACACGACCCTAGCCTTGGCAAAGGCTCACGTGGTAAAACTACGCTCGGTCTGATCTCATCCTGTGAGTACGTAGGCAGTCCAACATGGGCCCGACCCCAATTAGCTTTTCCTTTCTTAGATTAGTGTTAACTTAAACACTTCGGAATTCTAATCCTGATGAACTTTAAATTGGCTTAAACCCGGGGAGTACGGAACCGTTGTAAAATGGAAGCCTCGGGGTGCTTAACACCTTCCTCGGACTTAACCGAACCCCTTACCCTGATCTCACATGCAGACCAAGACCTTATCCAAACCCAGGGGACTTATCCCTTCTGAATGAATAGGTGGCGACTCTATACGAAAAAACCATTTTCACACCCATGAGGGTACACAGGTAAATTCAAACCATCGTGAGTGAAGAAATTCTGCACTCACAGCTCTGGCGACTCTGCTGGGGAATTTCGGTTAGGGTTCAACCAGGAACCCGGATTTAAGCCAACTAAACCTTAATCTTGATTAAAATGCCTAAGTGTTTAACTCAACACTAATCATTTTACATCTCTTGGTTAATTGTGTACTGTGCATCCATACATGTCATAATAGTGTAATTATCCAATTCAACCCAGTAGACAGGCTTATTACGTTAACGGCTGGTGGATGATCATCCTCAGTGTCAGTGACTTAAATGTCTTGGAGGTCCATGGAGTTACTCATGTTGGCTGATTACCCTAGGGATGGATTATGAATGCTCTCGCTTACACCAATCATCCCTTTTTATGTATATTCTATACCAGGGAATCACATATACGGTGTTTAGTGATCCCCCCATCCTGCTAAGAACACAATTGCATCAAACTAGCATTCATACATGTAGTCTAGGCCGAGGTATAGTCTACAAGCAGCCCACCCAGGGAGAGCTACCATAAACCCTAACCTGCTTCCACCATATACCTATCCCCAATCATGGTTGACTAAACCTGTGCTTGTAATAAACTACATCTAACCCTGCTTCCCGACATAGCATATGGGGTCCAAATCCCAAGAAGACAGGCCTTCACTGGGCCTGTCCCAACCTTGATCTGATAGGTCCCTTGATTTCCAACAACCTGGGCTAAAGCACGTCAGACCTCCATCTGTCTGCCCTATCGGATCACATGTACCTTGTCGCACCCAATCAAAATCAAAAATCAAAATCGTGCATCATCATTTTGCATCACATCTACACATAGTGCACTCACAGAGTCTGTACATTCTTTGTCCAGGTAGATGGCAGGTCCTTCAGGGATTGTTCAGTCATTGGGTCGACCATCAAGACCCGTACATCTAACTTCTCAGGGTGCATGTGATGAAAACCTACAGGAAGCAATTGGGGCTTTCACCTCGAGTCAGTGTCTCGTTTGGGCTCAGTACTACAAAACAGGAACTATCATGGACCTATCCGTGGTTAACCCGGACTCACACCTTATGAACGCTGCTATCCAGGTTCTTGCATATCAAGCCTGCCTACTTGCAGCCCGATCCTAACGGCTCCTTTGATGGGATACCCGTGTACTTTCTCGAAAAGAGGTACAAGTGCAAGTGGAACCCTGACTCTTTTGTAGCAAAACTTCCCGGTCTCAACGCCCTTGCACTGATAGCCATGTCTCAACTGGTATTCCTAAGGTGTCATTCACTTGTCGAAGTAGTTCTGGTTGGAATCGTCAAGGACATGCACAACTCCTGCTCAGTTATACCAGTCATCCTAGCCGAGCTTCTTAGGGTTCTCAACCAGTCGGCAGACCGTAAAAAGGGCATCTCTCATGCCAGTACACCTCTCCTACACCTCTGGTCGGTAAGTCATTTGCCTACAATCATATCGGTACCGAACGGCATCCGCGATGCCTACAGTCTACCTCAGAAGATTTCTCAGAATCAAGGACCGATAGTAACTACAAACGTTGGAGAGCTCTACCAGCTTCTCCAAGACCTATCAGAGGAAGAAATTACTTGGCAATGCGATTGGCTTGTGCTGAATAGGCTACCTCGTGTTGTCATCACCGGCAGACGATGCATGATTCTTGCTGGTCTAACAGGCTCCGCAATCTATACACCACTCCAAGTCCTCCGACAGTTTGGATCCCTCAGCATATCCCAGTGATAGACCAGCAGGAAAATGATTAAATTACTTTCACAGTGCACTCTGACAACCTCACCTGATGCTTCCAGTCAGCTTGGTGCAGCTCCAGACGAGACCAATGGCCAGACTTCATGGTTACATCAGGACCATCGACCAACTCAGCATACCGATAATGGGTGGATAATCCTGACATTCTACCCGGCATGCCTGCACCCAGGGAATTGCCTACACCAGTCGCAGCTCCATCACAAGGAACTATACCCTTAGCGAAAATGGTGGTTCACTGGACAGACTTCTTCCTGGAGAGACAGCTCCAGATCCAGTAGAAATAGAAAAAGCTACGGAAATCCCAGCGTGCATTCAGGCAGCAGGAAGTGGAACAAGGTCGTGAACTCCAAGCCATGCAAAAACAGGTTGAACAATTGGAGCAGACAATCCAGTCTCTTCACAGGAGACGCAGAGGCGACGCCAGGGAAGCAGCCGTCATCCGGGCCCAACTTCACTTCCACCAAGAGCAGCTTGATAGTGCAAAGACGGAGATGACCTCCTGTATCCAACAATTTGGATACCGCATGTTCAACGCTACTGAAACCCTTATGCACATGGAGGTTGAAGTCACATCCTTCCAGCAACAGATCATGGATCTCAAGGGTGTAGCCCGACCACTTGACTTTGCGATCCCTGAAGGGCCTACCTAGGATCGAGTCTTTTCTTTCTTCTTTTGAGTCACACAATCCCTGTACTCACTGCACTCTTCATGCATAAATGAAAATCCTATTTTTCTAGCATATGCTTCTTGTCATCATGCATAATCATGATTAGCCGTTGTATTTCTTTCAGTTGCATGAGTCGACCTGTGACTCACTCTTTAACTGCGATTCTCACAGAAGCAGCAGCTGCAGACACCGTCTTGACAAAAATACCAATCACAGAGATACTCCCTTGCATAGCCCAATCAGAGAGCAGCTCTTACACAACGCAATCAGAAAGCAGTACAGGGTCGATGGCGGAACCTGCAATCAGCACCAGCGAACCATTGAGATCTTACAGTCACATGACAGGGACAGAGCAGCCATGCAGTCAAAACTTGACAGTGTTCTGGAATCCTTGAAGATTCTGATTAGTACCCGAACCGAAGAATCCTCTGCCCGGATCCCGACTAGAGAACCAACCGAGCAACCTATACTAGAGCCTTGTCCTCCCCCCTTCATCATACCTGACCCCATACCCACAACAGGTAGAGGAGAGGACTATGACCAGTATGAAAAACAACCCAAGGCCTCACACGTCAATCAGGACCGGCCATCATGCTCAGATCCCACTCCATCCTTACAGGACGAAATCAAGCAAATGAAAGAGGAGATGAGAAGAATGAAGGGTGCATCCACCAGTACAAGTGTATCACTGGAAGACTTAACTTTCTCATCAGGGGATGCTATTCCCGCAAGTTTCAAGGTCCAAAACTTTGACAAATACGACAGCTCGGGCTGTCCAAAACAACACCTGTAATTGTACCTAGGGGACATGCTCCAGCACAACAAGAATCAGCCTCTACTCATCCAGTACTTCCAGAAGAGTTTGAAAGGGCAGGCCTCACATGGTGGATGTCTATTGACAAGCAAAAGGTCAAGACTGGGCAAGATGTCATGGACAGCTTGGTAGAGCAATACTCATTTAACCAGGAGCTCCACCCTCAGAGGAGCCAGCTTGAGCAGTCAGGCCAGCGTAACAACAAATCATTTTTGGAGTACGCCACCCAGTAGAGGAAAATGGTAGCAAAGATCCTGACTCCTATCCCTAAGGAGGAACTGGTAGGCATGTTCATGGGCACTCTAAAGTAGCCCTAGTCTACACTCATGGTGACCCTACCAGTGGTAGACTTCAGCACCATCATCAGGACAGGTGCCTATATCGAGACGGCCATCAAGAGCAGGGTCATTCATTCCAGTCTAGGACTTGATCCCCCCAAGGCGACAGCCTCGTCTAGTAGAAACATCGATCCCCAGGACCACAGAAAGAAGGAAAATGTACACATGGTTGCTTTTACAACACCCATCCTACTATCAGCTCCAGTAGCTCAGCAGCAGTCAGTTATCAGGAATACCCGGCCAGCCTAACCAACCCAGGGGCAAAACCATCCTCCCAGAAACTTTACCCCTCTTCCATACACACTCAGCCAGTTGTTGGAATTCCTCACCAAGTAGGGTCTTCTCGAGTTGAGAGACCCCACACCTCTTCTACCTCCAGATAAACAAAGCAAGAATTACAATACCAATCATCACTACGTGTCGCGGCCCAAAATACCCCTTGGAGTTAAGGATACTTTGACTCGTGACCGCCATATCATACCTCCAGTATGATACATAAGGCACACGTGGAAACCTGTCAGAGTACCTGAATATACATAGCGGAAACGAAATACAATACACAGCGGAAAATAAAATACTAAACATAGTGGAAGCAAAATGAATACTCCTATAACTTGGCTCAAGTAAGAACCAACAAGTACCCACACTCACATAACGAAATGACACAAGTTCTAAGTCGGTCGATCAACAGAAATCGAAGTCACGATTCCTATCTAAAGCACCATCGTCATGATAGTGATCCATGGAAGGCTCCGGGTCACGGTACTCTTCCTCGACCCAAGGTTCTTCGCCACACAAATCGAATGGAACCCGAGCACCTGCCGATCATAACAATATCAACTGAGCATGGAATACTCAGTGTATACAAACTAATAACAATAAAGCGGTTAGGCATGGAGCACACAAGACATGGAGAATGAAATCTGTAAAATCCTTAAAGCATGGAAACCGTGAAAACATATGTGAGATAATATTCGAAACCAAAACTGTAACCGTGTGAGTCAATCGATAATCATAGCCTTATGAGTTCTTGTGAGTTCATGGAGTTACTTAGAGTCATTATGATCCGTAGAGACATAGAGCATAGAGCAATACCGTAGAGCATTTCCATAGAGCATAACCTTAGAGATCTTAGAGCATTTCATTGTGATCCGTGGAGCTTGTGAGACGATCTTAGAGCATTATCATAGAGTCTCCTTGTGAGCATGGTATGATCCTTAGAGCTTGTGAAACGATCTTAGAGAAATCATAGAGTTACTTAGAATCATTCATTATTCGTCTTTTCGTGAAAAACCTTTGTTTGTACTTTGAGAAATCCATGAAAACCATCGGTTCATGCGAGACATGCGAGTATATGCACTTAATAAGAGAAATCATCGTATTTAAGCATAGAATCCCTTAGAGGTATTTTATCAAACACTTAGAGTGCATCATAATAGTAATTTTCATCCAAGTATATAATCACACCTTTTCATACATAAAATCAATACATATAGATAAGGCATAGATAAGAAGAATCATAATTAGTAACTAGTAGGATTGCAAGATTGTAGTAGAGTGTATCTACCTTAGAGAAATCAATGAGTTTGACTCCCAATGGCTGGAACAAGCAAGAACAGTGAGTTCTTGGTTGGAAAACACCAAATGGAAAGGAAGAACTTGATCTTCCACAAGCTTGAACGATCACCAAGGTCCTCTCCTCCTTCTCCTCTTCAAATCCCTCAAAAACAATGCACAAAGGGTTTGTGAAACCCTAAGGCACGAACCCAGCCCTTTTATAGGCAAAGGGTGATGGTTAGAGTCTTAAACACCCTTAATGAAGAAAATCTACGTATGACCGATCGATCGGTGGTATGGACCGAGCGATCGGTGGCTTACCGGTCGATCGGTGTTATGACCGAGAGATCGGTCAAAAACACTCTCTGGAATTTTTCCCCATACAAAGAAGTTGACCGTGCGACAGCTATCGAGCGATCGGTAGTTGACCGATCAATCGCAGGTAATGACCGAGCGATCGGTCGACCCCTGTTTTGCTGAAAGACCTTGTTTACGCCACTCGAATCTTCCCCAATGCACTTCCAACACTCTTTTATGCTTTTCAACACATTCCCTAAGGACATATAGACCCATTGGAACATATACGCCATAATTTTAAACACGTATATTAACATAAGACCCATAAGTGTACAAAACCACACTTGGGCACTATTCACACACTATTCATTCTTAGTGAAATGAAATTTCGGGGGTCTACATCCCTCCCCCTTACAAGAATTTCGTCCCCGAAATTAGAACGATGCCAAAAACATAACAAGAACAAAATATATACAAAACTAACAAGGAAAACTACTCAAACAAGTGAGGGTACTTTTCCTTCACTTCCGCTCCTCGCTCCCATGTAGCCTCTTCCTTGGAATGATGCTGCCACTTCACTAGGACTAAAGGGATAGTCTTGGTTCGCAACACTTGATCTCGACGATCCAGAATCTGAACTGGTTGCTCAACCAACGTAAGATCCTCTCGTATCTCAACAGGATCAAGAGCGATGACGTGAGACGGATCCGAAATGTATTTTCTAAGCATAGAGACGTGAAATACATTATGGACCGCTGCCATGTGAGGCGGTAGTGCTACCCTGTAAGCAACCTCACCAATCCTTGTGACGATCTCAAATGGTCCCACGTACCTAGGACTGAGCTTTCCCTTCTTCCCGAATCGTATGATTCCCCGACTCGGCGAAATCTTCACAAAGACCCGATCTCCGACTCGGAACTCCAAATCTCTGTGGCGTATATCCGCATAGCTCTTCTGCCTATCGTGAGCACTTTTCAATCGCTCCCGGATAATTTTGACCCTTTCTGCGGTCCGCTCTATCAACTCAGGACCAAGAATTTTCCTCTCACCAACTTCATCCCAGTATAGCGGTGATCGACAACTCCGACCATACAGAGCTTCAAAAGGTGCCATCTGGATGCTTGCCTGATAGCTATTGTTGTAGGCAAACTCAACCAACGGCAACTGTTCCTCCCAACTACCCTGAAAATCCAGCATACAAGCTTGGAGCATATCCTCCACTACTTGATTCACCCTCTCCGTTTGTCCATCGGTCTGAGGATGGAAGGCGGTACTAAATTCTAAACGAGAACCCATGGCATCCTGGAAAGTTTTCCAAAACCTGGAAGTAAACCGAGGATCTCGATCAGACACGATAGAAACTGGCACACCGTACAGTCGAACCACCTCCTTCACATATAGGGCTACCAACTGATTTGCATTGAAAGTAGTTCGGTACGGAATAAAATGTGCAGACTTAGTCAACCTGTCCATAATCACCCAAATAGCATCGGAGCCCTTCGCCGTTCGCGGCAAACCCACAATGAAATCCATCGAGATGTTCTCCCATTTCCACTCCGGAATAGGAAGGGATTGCAAAAGACCTGCCGGCCTTTGATGTTCGGCTTTTACCTGCTGGAAAATCAAACATCTAGCGACGTACTCAGCGACTTCCCTCTTCATGTTTTGCCACCAGTAGTGCTTCTTGAGATTCTGGTACATCTTAGTACCTCTCGGATGTACCGTGTACTTTGATCGGTGAGCTTCATTCAAAATTTCATCCCTCAAAACTGTGTCGGCGGGGACACACAACCTGCCCTTAAATGTGATAGCACCATCACCATTTAAAGTGAACTCCTGATTGCCATTACTCACCGACTTGTCTCAGTAAGCAAGCAACTCAACATCTGAATTCTGTAACTCCTTGATCTGGTTCAGGATCTGTGGCCTAACCACCACATTGGACATTATCGGCCCATAGGTGACATGCCTGAGAGTAGTGTCCAAATGACACATATCATGTAATAACTTCCACTCTTGCACTCTCAATTGAGCCATAACTCCGTAAGGTTTTCTACTAAGAGCATCGGCTACCACGTTAGCCTTACCCGGATGGTACTGGATGGAACAGTCGTAGTCCTTCATGAACTCCATCCAATGACGCTGCCTCATATTCAACTCCTTCTGGAGGAAAAGATATTTCAAGCTCTTGTGGTCTGTGAACACCACGAACTCTTCTCCGTAGAGGTAGTGACGCCAAAGTTTCAGTGCAAAGATGACTGCAGCGAGCTCTAAGTCATGTGTGGGGTAGTTTTGCTCATGCTCCTTCAGCTGACGGGAAGCATAGGCGACCACCTTTTTATGCTGCATCAAAACACATCCAAGTCCCACTAGTGAAGCATCACTATAGACTTCGAAACCACCGCTCCCAGATGGAACTGTGAGAACAGGAGTTGTAGTTAGCTTCTTCTTCAACTCTAAGAAACTAGCCTCGCACTTATCACTCCAAGTGAACCTCGCGTTCTTCCGTGTGAGATAGGTAAGCGGAGCTGCTAAACTTGAAAATCCTTCCACAAACTTTCTGTAATATCCTGCCAACCCGAGGAAACTACGAATCTCGGTGACACTCTTCGGCCTTTCCCAATTCATCACCGCTTCAATCTTTGCAGGATCAACTGAAATACCTTCAGTAGATACCACGTGTCCAAGAAAAGACACCTTGTTCAGCCAGAACTCACACTTGCTCAACTTAGCATACAGGCTATGCTCTCGAAGTGTCTGCAATACCAAGCGGAGATCTCTCGTGTGATCATCTTGTGACTGTGAATACACGAGAATATCATCTACGAACACGATCTTGCATTGATCGAGAGACGATCTGAACACCCGATTCATCAAATCCATGAATGCTGCCGGTGCGTTAGTCAGTCCAAAAGACATGACCAAAAACTCGTAATGACCGTATCGAGTTCGGAATGCTGTCTTCGGAATGTCCTCTTTCTTGATCTTCAACTGATGGTAACCAGATCGAAGGTCAATCTTGGAGAAAAACTGCGCACCCTTCAATTGGTCAAACAAGTCGTCTATCCGAGGCAATGGATAACGATTCTTGATCGTGACCTTGTTCAATTGCCTGTAATCAATGCACATACGCATTGATCCATCTTTCTTCTTCATGAAGAGAACCGGAGCTCCCCAAGGTGAAACACTTGGCCGGATGAAACCAAGGCCTTGCAATTCTTCTAACTGCTCTTTTAACTCCTTAAGCTCAATAGGGGCCATCCTATACGGAGCTCTTGAAATCGAAACTGTGCCTGGAGCTAGCTCAATCGCAAACTCGATTGCACGATCGGGAGGCAATCCCGGCAAGGTTTCCCGAAAAACATCCATATACTCACATACCACCGGAATGGGTGTGGAGTCTCGCACTTCTACACCCTCGAGACTAAGAGCTGCAAAGCGGGCAATGTCTCTTCTCTGAAGTCCCCTGAAATGAAATGGCTTTAACCCCACGGGTTTAAAATGCACCACCTTCTCGAAACACGCCACGTGTCCATGGTGAGTTGAGAGCCAATCCATACCTAGGATGACATCGAAATCCCAATCCTGAAATCCCAGAAGGATCAAGTCGACTGGCAACTCGTGCTGCATGACTTGTACAACACTATCCGGATACACTTCATCTGTCTCAATGGATTTTCCCAATGGAGTCGAAATGGACAACTCCCTAAGTAGCTTGCTTGGCTCGGACGTAAAGCCTTTGGCAAAGCTTGGTGAAACGAACGAGTGAGTGGATCCTGTGTCTATCAACACTCTTGCCAAACATTCATTTACAAGCAACAAACCTGAGAATTTGAATCATCCCAGTTATAACACAACTATACATATAGATACAAACATCGCAAAACACCACATAGGATATATATAGATACGAACATATCATGGCAATATTAGAACTTCGACAAAGACTAGTTCGCGCTTACCTTGCACAACATCATCAGATGCCTGTGCGTCTCTATCAGTCATGGCAAAGACTCTGTCCTGGTTCGCCTGACGAGGCTGCTGGGTAGGCTGCAAGGATCTAGAGGCCTGAGATGAAGACCCCTGAAGTGAATTCTGCCTGCCTGGAGGCGGAACTCCTTGTGATCCAGACTGTGACTGCTTGCGCGGGCAATCTCGAATCATATGGCCCATCTCGGCACAGTGGAAGCATCCACCTGACATTCTTCGGCAGTCTCCAGTCTTATGCCAACGACCACATACGGCGCACTCCTCAAATGTCTGCGATGCGGAGGAAGCCGGAGGCATAACCCTCGTAGCTTGCGATGCCGTAGGACGCGGTGCCTGAGGCGCAAAAGAAGGTCTCTGAGCCAACATCGGCTGGGAGAACTGGTACGGTGCAGTCCTAGTCCTCTTCTCTGAAGAACTACTCAACTGACCCCGAGACATGCTCTTCCCGAAGCCACTGTCTCTTCTTCTCACAAAGTCTTCCGCATTCTTTTCGGCGATCTTCGCCTTCCCTACTATCTCTCTCCAAGACTCTACCTGGAGAATGGACACCCGATCTCGGATGAAAGCCTTCAAGCCCATCTCAAACTTCTTGACCTGTAGGTCTTCAGTAGCCACCAAGTGCGGAGCAAACCTAGACAACTCGGTGAACTTAGCCTCATACTCGGCTACGCTCATCGACCCTTGCTCCAAAAGCATAAACTCTCTCGCCTTTTGTTCCTGAATAAACCTGGGAAAGTACTGTTCCCTGAAAGTCTCTAAGAACTCCGCCCAAGTCCAGGGCACACCTGCCTTAGCAACATCTCTCTGCCTTTGGGCAGCTCTCCACCAGTGTTCGGCTTCACCTTCCATCACGAAGGAAGCCCATTCTACCCTTTGCTCATCGGTACAACGGAGAGCCCGGAAGGTCTTCTCCAGCTGCATAATCCAAGACTCGGCCACCATGGGGTCTAGAGTGCCATAGAATGAAGGAGGCCGCAGTCTCCTAAAAGCTTCGAGCCCCGCGGTGTGATGCACCGGTGTAGGCACAGGCGTGGACGGTGGGGTAGGCATAGGCCTCGCTGCCAACAATGCCAAAGTCTCGGCTATGGAGTCCATAGCATTTGTGAAATACAACGGTTCCTCTTCTCTCGGAACTTCACTCTCGGCCCTCCGAGTATGGTAACCTCGACCCCGATTGCCACGTCTCATGATATCGAATCCTGAGATCAATTTGGCAAAACATGAGTCTAACTTGGATACCAAACCTCACATATCATATAGCAATTCAATAATCATGAGATGCTATACCGCACATAGTATACATCAAGGTATATATATATCATCATATAATTATACTTTAGAGCCTATACTAGAACCTCGCATAGGATCACATCGATCTCGGATCCTATACTGACCTAAGGATTCACTTGATACCGGTTATGTCATGGTAACAAGCCTAAGACAACTGAGTCCTTCTGAGTTCTAAGTTCAACTCATAGGGATTACTTCCGCTTTAGACCGAGCCTGGGTGACCTAATGCCTAAGCTCCGACTCTAAGTCTGTCGTTAGACATAACTAGCTCTGATACCAAATCTGTCGCGGCCCAAAATACCCCCTAGGAGTTAAGGATACTTTGACTCGTGACCGCCATATCATACCTCCAGTATGATACATAAGGCACACGTGGAAACCTGTCAGAGTACCTGAATATACATAGCGGAAACGAAATACAATGCACAGCGGAAAATAAAATAATAAACATAGTGGAAGCAAAATGAATACTCCTATAACTTGGCTCAAGTAAGAACCAACTAGTACACGTGTGTGAGAAAACCCAAAAGTGGAGTGGACAAACCCCACACTCACATAACGAAATGACACAAGTTCTAAGTCGGTCGATCAACAGAAATCGAAGTCACGATTCCTATCTAAAGCACCATCGTCATGATAGTGATCCATGGAAGGCTCCGGGTCACGGTACTCTTCCTCGACCCAAGGTTCTTCGCCACACAAATCGAATGGAACTAGTAGGATTGCAAGATTGTAGTAGAGTGTATCTACCTTAGAGAAATCAATGAGTTTGACTCCCAATGGCTGGAACAAGCAAGAACAGTGAGTTCTTGGTTGGAAAACACCAAATGGAAAGGAAGAACTTAATCTTCCACAAGCTTGAACGATCACCAAGGTCCTCTCCTCCTTCTCCTCTTCAAATCCCTCAAAAACAATGCACAAAGGGTTTGTGAAACCCTAAGGCACGAACTCAGCCCTTTTATAGGCAAAGGGTGATGGTTAAAGTCTTAAACACCCTTAATGACGAAAATCTGCGTATGACCGATCGATCGGTGGTATGGACCGAGCGATCGGTGGCTTACCGGTCGATCGGTGTTATGACCGAGAGATCGGTCAAAAACACACTCTCTGGAATTTTTCCCCATACAAAGAAGTTGACCGTGCGACAGCTATCGAGCGATCGGTAGTTGACCGATCAATCGCAGGTAATAACCGAGTGATCGGTCGACCCCTGTTTTGCTGAAAAACATTGTTTACGCCACTCGAATCTTCCCCAATGCACTTCCAACACTCTTTTATGCTTTTCAACATATTCCCTAAGGACATATAGACCCATTGGAACATATACGTCATAATTCCAAACACGTATATTAACATAAGACCCATAAGTGTACAAAACCACACTTGGGCACTATTCACACACTATTCATTCTTAGTGAAATGAAATTTCGGGGCTCTACACTACGCCTTTCACAGAGGCCCAGGCCATGCTACAGACTATTGCATAAGCCTGAAGTGTGCCATCCAAGACCTCTTGGATGACGGAAGGGTTGAGCTGGCTCCCAGCAACACCAACATCAATCAGGTGTCACTCCCCCCACATAATAATCTAGTCAACTTTATCCAGTGGGAAGAGCCCGGGGTAGGGCAGCCAGGACCCAGCACACCCGCAGTGAATGACGGCATCATCAAGCCCTCGTACCGCTCACCTGTCATAATCCCCTTCCCCTAGTCGTACCTACAAACCATTTAGTCTCTGACTCCGATATATATCCTCGAATAGATCATCTGCACAATTCCTTGCCCTGCAAATTGGCCTACAGCTCCAGCTCAAGCCTCAATCCCTTCAGGCCCTGTCCGGATCCCTTATATCCTAGAGCCTCCCTTCAACCTCAACCGAGTACCTGCTCCCCGCTCTCTCATCCTTGAGAGCGAGAGCATAGCCAACCTAACTAAATCTGGCTGGGTATATCAACCTCCTGTAACTGAGCTGGCAAAGGTGAAGAATGTAGAGAAAGAGAAAGCAGGGTTGTCAGACCCACAAAAGGAAGTAACTGATTCAGCGATTCTATTAAAGATCCTAGAAAAAGCAGAGGAGTTCAATATCACTCAGCAACTGAGCAAGGTTTCAACACAGATATCTATCTTGGGTCTTCTTCTCACTTCAGAGCATCACAGGAAGCAATTGCTCTGAGTATTCGGCAATGCCCATGTAACACCAGACATAACGCCCGAGAAATTGGGATAAATGGTAGGGCAAATCCTCGAACCCAAAGTCATCTCTTTCACAAAAGAGGAGATACCGGACAGCGACAGGGACCACACCTGGGCTTTGTACATCGCAGTTCAGTGCATGGACCGAACATTGTCATCAGTGCTCATTAATAATGACTCCGGCCTGAATGTCTGCACACTCTCCACACTGCAAAACCTGGGCCTGAACCTCAGTTAAGTGAAGAAGAGACCTATGACCATCAGGGCCTTCGATAACACCACCAGGCAAAACCTAGGTGACATCAACCTAACCATCGGGGTCAGACCTGCTTAGTTCTCAACAAACTTTCAGGTTGTGAACGTGCCAGCCTCTTTTACTCTGCTCCTAGGGAGGCTATGGATCCATGCAGCCGGAGCCATTCCCTCATCTCTGCACCAAAGAATCAAGTTCATCCAGGATGATCGTCTGGTTGTCATTCCTTCTGAAGAGTTGGTAAGTTCCTTTGGGGACGTCCAGGAGCTGGGGCAAGGCACTGCCTTCATGACATTCCAGTTTGAGTAGGCTAGTTTTATCGCCCAGGTAGAACAGCAAAGCAAGCAAGCAGTGCCACCATTTGTCAGAATGATGGTCAGAATGAACTACCAGCCTGAAAATGGTCTCGGTTCCAGGAATCAGGGCATGAAGAAGAGATACACACCTCCTCATTATACACCTCCCTATGGTTTGGGGTACAAGCCCAGATACGAGGATTACCTCTCCAAGCTGACTAAGAGGAGCAGACAGTCGGCGAAATCTGAGCCCCGACCACACATCTCTGTGAACTTCCCCGTGGGAATCTTCAAAACCTACCTAGAAACCTCTGCCGCACCCATTGCCTTAACACCCCAGCCCAATGTCGATTCTTCAGGGATTCCAAATCCAGAAGTGTTTAGCATGGCCCAGATGTTCGACGAGCTGATTGTCGAAGATGCTACTGAAGCAGAATATCCAGCGGGAGAGCAGGTTTGCACCCTCTCTAATGACGCCGAAGTATCCTCCAATCACCAGCCACTGATTCGTTGGTGGACTGAGGCTCTCACTATCAAGGCCAACCAGGGCTAGGGCAAGCACAGTGTAGGACAGGTTGGTCCGAGACAGTAGTGAACCAGCATCACCCTTCTCCTTCATCTACCTCTCTTGTGCTCCCATTTGTAAAATCCAAAAGTTAGGCCACTGTCGACCTCTTTTTGTTTGAGTCTTTTTGTAACAAGTCATCATTTTGTCAATGAAAATCAGATTTTTTTTTACTCAAAAAATCATGTTTTCAAAAAAACATTTCATATCGGCTAATGACGAAATCACACGAACTCTTCCCCTGGAAGGCCTAGTGTCCTAAAGCCACCACAAAATCATCATCATCAAGCGTGCTAAACTGAAGTTAATTGATTTACCAGGAAATTACCTCTGACAAGGCTACCCCTCAAACGCTCCTCGAACTCTCCGAAGTAGAATATGACTCAGAACAGGAAGAGGAACCGCCTCAGGAAATTCTGGACCTTCTTGAGCACAACGAAGGACTCCTATAGTCAAACAGGGAAGATACTGAAACAGTAAATCTGAGATCCGCAGACAACCTCTGGCTAGTTAAGATCGGCGCAAGCATGAGCCCGCAACAGAGAGCATATATAATCAATTTCCTGAGAAGCTACAGTGATGTCTTCACCTGGTCATATACAGACATGCCTGGCCTAGACCTAGTATTGGTGGTACACAGACTACCCCTAAACCCTGATTTCAGACCAGTAAAGCAGAAATTGAGATGGATGAGGCCTGAATGGTCGTAGAAGGTCAAGGAAGAAGTTGAAAAGCAAATCAGCGTAGGTTTCCTGACAGTTATAATCTACCCTGAGTGGTTAGCCAATATCGTATCGGTACCCAAGAAGGACGGCAAGGTCCGCATGTGTATTGACTACCAGAATTTGAATAGTGCAAGCCCCAAAGATAACTTTCTTCTCCCGCACATCGACGTCCTAGTCAATAATATTGCTGTGCACGAGACTCTCTCATTCATGGATGGTTTCTCCGGATACAACCAGATCAGAATGGCAGAAGAGGACATGGAGAAAACCTCCTTCATCACACCTTGGGGCACATTTAACTACAAGGTCATGCCCTTCGGACTCAAGAACGCGGGGGCCACTTACCAGAGGGCCATGACAGCTTTGTTCCACGACATGATACACAAGTCCACTAAAATATATGTGGATGACATGATCTTCAAGTCTCCTACTGCCGAGCAGCACCCAGAAGACCTGAAGAGACTCTGCGATAAACTCTGAGAGTACGGCCTGAGAATGAATCTAGCCAAAAGTGTCTTTGGAGCCTCATCAGGAAAACTCCTTGGCTTCATAGTCAGCAAGAGAGGCATTGAGGTCGATCCAGCTAAAGCCAGAGCTATCATCGAAATGCCAGCACCCCAAACTGAAAAGAAGATCCATGGTTTCCTGGATAGAATTCAGTACATCAGCAGATTCCTTTCTCAACTCACTTCGATATACGAGCCGATCTTCAAGCTTCTCCGGAAGAACACACCGACAGTCTGGACAGCAGAATGCCAGGGAGCCTTTGGCAGAATAAAGCAGTATCTCCCGAATCCTCTAGTACTTGTGCCTCCTACACCAGGACGGCCATTGCTACTCTACATATCGGTACAAGAGACCTCCATGGGGTCCGTCCTGGCATAACATGAAGAGACAGACAGAACAAGCCATCTACTACATCAGTAAGTGTCTGCTTGGGTATGAAGAGTGGTATAGCCCTCTTGAGAAGACTTGTCTGGCATTGGTCTGGGTTACTCAGTGTCTTCACCACTATCTGCTTTCCTACCAGGTAATTCTGATCTCCCGGATGGACCTACTCAAGTACCTATTGAAAAAGCCAGCCACCACCGGAAGAACTGCTCGATAGCTTATGATGTTCTCTGAATTCGACATCACGTACATGACACAGAAGTCAAACAAGGGGCAGGCGATAGCAAATCACTTTGCCCACAGTCCGGCATGGAACTACGTGTCTGTACATGATCAGTTTCCAGATGAAGCCATCTTGTATGCAGAAGTAGACAAACAAAAGTACTCCGGCTGGGAGTTATACTTTGACGGAGCTGCCAATAATCATGAGCACGGGATAGGAGCAGTCCCGATCTCACCTAAAGGAGCACACCTCCCTATTGAAAGTATGCCTCTTTTCAATTTTAGAAACACAGTTCTTGGCGGGCATACATCGAATCCCAAGATCTGACTTTGTGACTTTGAAATTGTTAAGTCAAATCCACATAAGAATAGTACTCCCAAAACTTCACATGTGCCAAGTCTCCTGTCGATTCACACGAACCTTCTTTTTCCTTTAAAGCTTTCTCTAATGGAAGCTAATGGCCTTTCCAAATTTCCAGCTCTAGGATCTTGAAATAAAGATCCAATCTTTATTATCAAAAACCTTTCTTGATGATCAAGATCCTTGATCTTCTTCTTCTTGATTATTCAAAACTTAGAACACGCAAGAGAAGAAAGGGGAGAGGGGTGATCGTACAACTCTAGAGAGAGGGAGGCTTGGGCGTGAGGTTTGAGGAGAGGGAGAGAGATCCAAAAATCTGGAAATTTTCTTATATCACAAGCCTTGGACGTCTACCTCTATATATAGAAGAGTTTGGGTTGCTTGCAACTAAAGACTCTTAATCCTTATCCAATAAGGATTCCCCAATTCTTTCTATTCTTGATTTCTCCTAATTAATTAAGATTAATCATTAATAGAAACTAACCTTATCCATTAGTGTCCCACTAATCTTATCCTTATCCTAATCCAATTAGGATTCCTTGATTAGCAAGAAACTAATAGAATCATTGTCCAACAAGGAATCTTTAATTAGTAACTAACGCTAACTAACTAACTAACCTTATCCAATAAGGATATTAGTTATTAGAAAATAATTAAAATAATAACAATTATTATTCCTCATGGAGTGGGCGTCCCACCCTAGGCGGGTTCCACCCCACACACTCCTAAGGGTTCTAAACCCCTATTGGTCACTTGAATTATTCTTTTATAATAATTTCCAATGGGTCCTACCCATTTGGTTTTTCACATCTAATGTGATTCCACCTTTTAAAGCTTCACTATACTATATAGTGATCACTTAGAGAAATTCATTAATTTAATTAATAATTAAATTAAATACTTTAAGAATGTCCTTGTGTGTGGGATCTAAATGGATCTTCTATTTCCAGTTGTGGGACCAAGTACTCAACATTTTTGGTTAAAGCATTGTTACTAGGAAACACCTTTCGTACACTCCATTAGGATTATAGAATTTTATCTATATCCCTGGACTTCCACCAATCACAATTAATGTCTATTAACACAATGTGATTAACCTCAAGAAATTAGAGAATTGCTTGTAAGTACCATCTCATAATATATTTACAAATAAATCCTTCCACATTCCGATATCACTTGTAAGCTTACCGGATTGGAACAATTCCACTATCTTAGTCCCTAGCTTATGAATAGAACCCTTTCTCATGATTACTTTTTCATTGAACTGAATCTCCAAAACACTTTTGAAGAAACATTAGAAAAGAACTGACATATATAAATTTATATATACTTTTCTATATTAAAAATATCAACTTCGATAAAGACCATTTTATTGAAAAGCACCAGTACTGGATTTAACAGTTCGGTTTAACAAGTATCACCTTGATATCATTATCTCCAATTAAGGAGTTGTGGATTCCTTATTGGGTGTTTACACACTTCTCCAAACATTGTGTACATGACCTAATGTACCCGGAGTTAGTCCTGTGTATTGCACATTGCCGATTGGCACATCAAAGCTATATAGACAGATGTCTGAGAAGATGTTAACCTCTCAGGTCTAAGGACAATTTGTCAAATGGATAACCCTAATACAATCTGACAGTGTATTCCATAGGGTATCCACTAGTGACCCCGTTCAATATTATGTACTTGCTACATATACTCACATGTTATTCAAGATTCACCAGTCTCTGTGAATAAGATTCATCACACTATCTCATAGAACTACACATGTGTAAGCCATGATGAAGTACGGTGCCCAACCAGTACTCTAGAGGCTTCGAACAATATTAGGTATACAAGGAACCGGAAAATCATATCTCCTCGCAACCTTTGCATGATTTTCCTACAATGTTACCTAGGAACTTTATGTCATCATCATATGAGACAGTAATTAATATAAATACCCTTTATAGTTGGTTATGTGAATATAATGCTTATCTAATCAACATAGAAAAGTCTCTTATTGGCTTTTGAGGGCATATATGTCCAACAATTTCCCACTTGCTATCAAAGATAATTAGATGTAATACCCGTCTTTTCAGTGACGTTTCTCAAACACCAACTGAAGCATAACTTAATATACATGGGTCTTTCATGTCTGTTTTACCACAACTATTGTAGTGATGCAATAACACTTGCAACTCTTGCGAATTTATTATCGATAACCACAGTCTTAAAAGACTAAACAAAAATGATATAGTCTAACAGTGATTTTCAGAAGTTAACTTGCTTGTGCTTTACCATTGTGCAATGCTCCGGACTAATTTGACCAATATCTTATCACATCAGCATGTGATGAATATCCGGTCTAGTACAAGTATACTGTTTCATGATATCACATATCTAAGAGAAACAGATTCCATTCCATAAAGGTAGAAACTCTTTTCTTGGAATCTTACTTACATAAAAACAAGATTGTTATTGGGAGAATAACAATATCATTTTCCTTTTGTCTCTAAACCATTTAAGACTAAGAAAACATGTTGTCAAAGTTTTTGTCCTTCATTGCAAAATTGCTAGATTAAATCTAAGAGAAGAATAATATTCATACTTCATTCACAATGAAAAAAATATTATCTTTGCATAGAGCCATGAAAGTAATTATGCTCCCACTAACCAATTTGCACACAAATGATACTTTCATTTTTAGATGACAATCAAACAGTTGGATTACTTCATCAGAATAAAAGTTAGTCCAACTACAGATTCTGGGACCTGTGGGTTCTAGTGTACTAATTAGGTATAGTGAGAGTGGAGAGTTGATCTCTAACAATTCTCATAGTTTTCGGCCTATTGGGCTTCCGCTCCTAGAACAATTATAGATTCAGTTTCTCTACTAGGAAACTTATATTCTTGTTTACAAATATCTTTTGTTATCCAGGAATGAGACTAAACATCTCTAATGCAAATCCTAAGCTCATCTTCCATCGAATCATATCCAATATTGTAGAGCCCCGAAACTTTTTGTATATGTCTTGGTATGTGTGCCAAGGCATGATGCCTTTGTAATCTCAAATTCGTGAAATGAGAATTTGGAAACTTTGAGAAGTTTTGCAAGAATGCTATAATTAATTAAATAAATTGTCTAATAACAAACTATAAGACTTAAAGAGGTCCTAAGCATGTTTAGAAAAGGTAAAAAGGGAAATAGGATAAGTCTAAACAGTGGAATGAGTGAAAAATGGACTCATTAGAAAAGTTTGGAGAGCATCGATCGCTCGGTCTATTGCAGGGATCGATCGGTCCACAACTGATCGATCGAAGGCTATCAACTGGTTGAAAATTTTTTATGGAGAAATTTTCCAGAGAGTGTGTTTTTGACCGATCACTTGGCCAAGAACACCAATCGCTCGGTTAGGCACCGATCGATCGGTTATAACCACCGATTGCTCGGTCTTCGCGTTTTTTGCAGAATTTTCATTAAGGGTGTTTTCGTCTTTTGGGCGTTTCACTCATGCCTTAAAAGCTTTGCCCAAGCATTTGAGGGTTCACAAACCCTAAGTAGAGACCTTGAGAGATAGAGAGAAAGGAGAAAGAGATTTCTAGCTTAGGGTTTGCTTTTGAGAAAAAATCAAAGGGTTGAAGTTTTTCTTCAAGTTCTCGGCTCAAGCTCGTGAGGAGCTCTTTCCCCAAGCTAGGGCAGTGACTCACGCACGTTTTTGCAAGGGGTTTCTTTCTCTATACAAGGTCGATACCTTTTGCTACCCTCCTAGTTCATATCCCCATTCTTTTATTCCTTTTATTGTTTTCCTAAAGTATGAATCTATTGGGATGTTAATGGAATGGTTGTGTGAGGATGAATTTGGGCGAATGGATGCCATGTGAATGATGTGATGAATGAAATGGGGAGGGCATTGTATCCATAATAAACATACATGTGTGATGTGAACATCAATCCACCTAGAAAAGCATGATGTAGGTTAAATACATAATGAACACACCCCATGTTTTGATGAAATGCCAAGGTGAATAAAATGAGTTGGAAATTAAGAGATGCATGCTTAATAAATTATGGAAATTCATAGGGCCTATGATAGTGTGCTTTCTTACTTTCCCCAAATCGCATGAATATTGACTAGCTCAAACTATTGATGTTATATGTATTGTGAATTACCCAATTGTCATATTAAAATTCAAATGCAAGTATGCACACGATTCCACGAGCACGGCATGCATGACATGATTTACCGAGGTTTTTTTTCAAGAACGAGAATTAGAGATGGGACATATCCTACAATATGTTTTACTTCACTTTTGGCAAGAACAAGACTCGCATACATAAGAAGGGTTTCCCTTCCCTCGCAAGAGCATTTAGGAAGAAGGGTCTCCCTTCCCTCACAAGTAGTTTATTTTCCGAGCGAGCAAGATACATGGCATGGCAAGCATGAGTATTTAGGAAGAAGGTCTCCCTTACCTCACAACTAGTTTATTTTCCAAGCGAGCAAGATACATGGCAGGGCAAGCATGAGCATTTAGGAAGAAGGGTCTCCCTTCCCTCACAAGTAGTTTATTTTCCAAGCAAGCATGAACACGATTATTTTCCAAGCAAGCATGACATGGCATGACATGCATGACACGACATGATTCGACAAGACAAGACAGACAAGACAAGATTTCAAGCAAGCAACAAGTATTTTAAGTCAAGTCAAATGCACGACTATTTCAAGAGGTTTTATCGGCTTTTCTATGATGCGAGCATGAATATAAATTGCTTTACTTTCTTGTTATGATTTGAATTGTTTCTAGCGTTATAATATGAATTGTTCTCTACTTTATATATTGCTATGGTTATGCTATGACTGTTGGTTAGCATTTGGTACACGCTGAGTATTCCATGCTCAGCCGTACTTCTTATGTCGGCAGGTGATAGCGGAGTGGCTGCTCCTTTTGATGTCTGTGCTTCTGGCCCATGGGTGGAGGAGGAGTACGTCGAGGAACCTGTAGAGGAACCTCCGGTAGAGGGTTATTATTAGAGGTGGTAGATTCTGAGTGAATAGCTGTGGGTGAGTTGAGAGAGATATATTCATGTATTTTGGCGGGCCTGTCCGCCCTTTCTTTGGTGTATTTTCTTTTTGTATAAACTTGGATCATGTATATGTATATACACAGAGGTTTTTGGTCAAGTCTTCCGCTATGCTTTATAGTTTATGTTTCCGCTATTATTGTCCTCTATTGTGTAAGCTCTGCGGGTCTTTTGCAGGTTATTTTGGTCAAGCAAGTCATGAAAGTCATGATTGGTCACCCAAGATTCACTCTAACTCCTAGGGTGGGTTTTGGGCACGACAGAAGTGGTATCAGAGCTTAGGCTTTAGGTCTCTAGGGTCATTTAGAATCTAATACCACAGCTTGACAAGAGCATATGTTAGGAAACAAGTTAGGAAGGAAGTAAGTCGGAAGTGAGTCATGATCCAAGTGTAAGACTAAACTTTAGGCTTAGTCAAAATTGTTGCTTTAACCAAGTACAAGTCTTAGGAACGCTAGAACACCAAGGTATAATATTATAAATACACCGATGGTTGTGATGCAATGTATATTAGTATTATACAACTAATACGAATTGAATTATTGTGAAATGGAACTGTGATAAATTATGGTTTCAAGTTAGACTCATGTGGTGCTATTGTTCTCAGGACTTTAGTCATGAGAGGGGGCACACGGGGTCATGGACCACATACCAGAGCTTCGTCTTCTTCTCGAGATGAGGTTGAGCAGCCAGACCTCTCTCAAGTCTTAGGCTCTATTGCTGAGACTCTCGCCATCCTGGCGGCTCGGCAAACTATACCATCATCAGCGGCACCTACTCCACCGCCTACAGCTCCAGTACATCGTACCATTGGGGTTGAGGCATTCAGGAGATTGAGGCCTCCATCATTCCATGGGAGTGTGGACCCTCTTACTGCGGAGGCTTGGATCCTCTAAGTGGAGAAGATATTTGCGGTTCTCTCTCCGACAAAGGAAGAGAAAGTAGTATGGGCTATTTTCATGCTAGAGGAAGAAGCCCACCATTGGTGGTTGTTCGCCTTGAGGACGCGAGATTTGACCATGCAAGGTCAACCTTGGACTTGGGAGGAGTTCAAGGATACTTTTTACAAAAAATACTTCCCTGATGGAGCACGGGAAAAGAAAGAAAGAGAGTTCATCAACCTAGAGCAAGGTTCGATGACTGTGGCCGCTTATGAGGCTAAGTTCTCGGAGCTTTCTAGATTTGCGCCTCACATGGTTGCTACCAAGGCAATGAAGCCAAGAAGGTTTAAGCAAGGGCTCAAGGATGTTATCATGGAGAAGGTTTCGGTTTTCAGACATGCTACCTACCCTGAGGTAGTAGACAAGGCCTTATTAGTCGAGGCCAATTTTGAAGCGGTGTCTAAGAAGAGGGAGTTGGCGAGAGGCCAACCTAGTAGTTCAGCACCTCTAGAGAGGCGGGCTCGTACCGGCCCTTATCAGTACACGTGGCCAGCACAATTTATGAGGCCATCTTATACACCTCCAGTTCCACGGTCGTACGTGCCTCAGGCACCGCGACCTCAGGCTCTTCCGGCTCCACGGCCAGTTGTAACTCAGGTGGCGAGGTACGCTCCACCTCTGGCCCCTCTGACTTACACATATGAGGTCTGCACTTCATGCGGCCGAAGGCATCGGCAGGAGATTGCCGAAGAGCATCGGGTGGATGTTATCATTGCGGTCGCCAGGGCCATATGATCAGGGATTGCCCTACTCGACATTTGCTAGGCCAGTCTTAAGGGATTATGTCGCGCCCCAAAACCCACCCTAGGAGTTAGAGTGAACTTTGGACGACTAATCATGACTTGCTTGACAACCAACCTGCAAAAATCCACAGAGCATATACAATAGAGGATATAAACAGCGGAAATATGCTCTAACATAACACAGCGGAAGTCTAAACCAACCTCTATGTATATACAAATCCAAGTTTACACAAAAGGAATCCAAAAGAAAGTGCGGACAGACCCGCCAAAATACATGAATGTATATCTCTCATCTCACCCACAGCTATTCACTCAGAATCTAACACCACCTACTGATAACCCTCTACGGGAGGTTCCTCCAAAGGCTCCTTGACGTACTCCTCTTCCACCCATGGACCAGGAGCACAAACATCAAATGGAGCAGCAGCTCCCTCAGAACCTGCCGACATGAGAAGTACGGCTGAGCATGGAATACTCAGCGGGTACTAAATACTAACCAATAGTCATAGCAAAACCATAGCAGTATAGGAAGCAAGAAGCATTTCACATATATAAAGCAGGAGCCATCAATATCATAACAAGGAAATAAGGCAATTTATAATCATGCTTGCATTTCATGAAAAGCCGATAACACCCTTGAAAACACCGTGCACTTGACTTGACTGAAAATACCATTTCCGTGCTTGAAAACTTGTCATGTTTTTCTTATCTTATCGTATCATGCGTGTCATGTGTGTCATGCCATGTCATGCTTGCATGGGAAAGTAAACTACTTGTGAGGGAAGGGAGACCCTTCTTCCTAAATGCCCATGCTTGTCATGCCGTGCCATGTCATGCTTGTATCATGCTTGGAAAAGTAAACTACTTGTGAGGGAAGGGAGACCCTTCTTCCTAAATGCTCATGTCATGTCCTTTCACTTGTGAGATGTCCTTGTGAGATGTACTTGCGGGAAGGGAAACCCTTCTTATGATATGTATGTACTTGCGAGGGAAGGGAGACCCTTCTTATGATAATGCATGATTGACTTGTCCTTGCCATGAGCGAGGTAAAACATATCGTAGGATATGTCCCACCTCTAACCATGTTCTTGAAAACCTCGATAAATCATGTCATGCATGCCGTGCTCGTGGGAACCGTGTACATGCTTGCATTTGAATTTAAATATGACATTTGGGTAATTTCACAACACATATAACATCAATGATTGAGCAATGTAATATTCATATCATTTAGGGAAAGAAGAAACACACTATCATAGTCCCTAGCAATATTCATAATTTATTAGGCATGCATTTCCTAATTTATAACTCACTTTATTCACCTTGGCATTTCATCAAACATGGTGTGTTCATTATGGATTTACCCTACAACATGCTTTTCTAGATGGGTTTTACTCAAATCATACATGTATGTTCATTATTGGAACAATGCCCTCCCCATTTTAATCATCACCACACAACCATTGGCATCCAATCGCCCATTCCATCTCCATTCACCATTCACAACCATCCATCTCATAGCACATGTGTAAATAAAGGAAAATAAAGAGAAATGAAGGGAAAGAGGAGCTATAACTAGGAGGGTAGTAAGAAGTACCGGCCTTGATCAAGTGAGGAAGAAATCCCCTTCCAAAAACAACCGTGAGTTGCTGCCCTAGCTTGAGGAGATGCTCCTCACGAGCTTGTGCCTTGATCTTGAAGAAAAATGGGCTTGAGTTGAGTGTGGGTTCACGAACCCCTTGATTTCTCTCCAAAATGGAAACCCTAGGTTTAGGAATCGCCCTCTCCTCTTCCTCTAACTCTCCAATCTTTCTAAGTGTTAAGAATGAGCCCTAAAGGCTCAGGTTAAACTCTTAAGGTAAGAGTGAACCGACCAAAAGACCATAATACCCTTACTGGAATTTCTGCAAAAACACGAGTGCTGAACACGTTGAGCTGTGAATAGTGCCAACTCGTTGTGCTATGAATAGTGCCAAATCGTTGTGCTGTGAATAGTGCCGAGTACGTTGTGCGTTGTGAAGGGTGCTGAACCCGTTGTCACGTTGTGTTGTGCATAGTGCTGAGCTCGTTGCCCGTTGTGAAGGGTGCCGAACCCGTTGTCATGTTGTGTTGTGCATAGTGCTGAGCTCGTTGCCCGTTGTGAAGGGTGCCAAACCCGTTGTCACGTTGTGTTGTGCATAGTGCTGAGCTCGTTGCCCGTTGTGAAGGGTGCCGAACCCGTTGTCTTATGTACAACGTGCCCGTCGTGAGCTGTACAACGTACACGTTGTCTGCTGCACAATGGATGCACAACGTATACGTTATCAGAGTACGTCCTTAGTGTCTTCCGAGCTACGTCCTTAGTGCGTTCCGAGCTACGTCCTTAGCGCATAACCGAGCTACGTCCTTAGTGCCTTCCAAGCTACGATTGCCTGCAGGTCCAGACTGTTTTGGCCATATCTTTTGACTCGTTCGTCCGATTTTGACGATTCAACTTGCGTTGGGTTCGTACTTCAAAAAGGAACATTTTTGACATTTTGAAATTTCCAATTTCTTCCTTATTTATTAATTATACCTCTTTAAAGGCAGAATGACAACGAAAGTGTCATGCATTAAATGTGAAAAGGTCCGGGGCTCTACAGATTAGGCCCCCAGCACGCCCAGCAGGATCATACCAGGTGTTCTCTCAGCCTGCACGTTCTGCACCCCCACCTCGCCAGGCTAACCAGGGGTGAGTTTTTGCCTTGACAAAGGGTGATGCACTTACATCTGACGATGTAGTGCAAGGTAAGCAGTTGTAGTTTATTTAATTTTCCTTAAATTTTTGTTATGGATTATTCGATTGTGTACGTATATGGCATGATTATATGTATATATACCGATATGTATACGCTATTGATGCATGGATTGACTTAGCTAGTTAATTTTTCAGGAACCCTGTTAGTCAATGAATGTATGGCTAGAGTATTGATCGACACAGGGTCTACTCATTCATTCGTATCACCGAGTTTCTCTCACGGTTTTTTCTCTGAGCCTAACCAGCTGGAACCGGAGTTAGCCATTTCGACTCCTCTTGGCAAGACAGTATTGGTGGATAAAGTGTATAGAAACAGTGTGGTTCAAGTGGGGAGCCACGAGTTGGCAGTTGATCTAATCATCCTTGGATTTCAAGACTTCGATGTCATCTTGGGAAGGGATTGGTTAGCAACACTTCATGGGCATGTGGCTTCTTTTGAAAAGATAGTATTCTTCCGGCCAGGGGAAGGCAAGCCATTTCATTTTCGGGGGTTGAGAAGTAGAGATATTGCCCGTTTTACGGCATTGAGCCTAGCGAACCCCGAGGAAAAGGACTCTTCGACTATTCCAGTCGTGAGTGAATTCCTGGATGTATTTCCAGAGGAGTTGCCAGGATTGCCTCCAAACAGGGAGATTGAGTTTGTGATCGAGCTTGCACCAGGCACAGCTCCAATTTTCAAGGCTCCGTATAGAATGGCCCCTATTGAACTCAAGGAGTTGAAGACTCAGTTGGAGGAATTGCAAGGCCATGGTTTCATTCGACCAAGTGTCTCACCGAGGGGTGCCCCGGTGTTATTTGTTAAGAAGAAGGATGGCTCAATGCGGATGTGCATCGATTACCGACAATTAAAAAAGGTCACTATAAAGAATAGGTACCCATTACCTAGGATTGATGACTTGTTCGATCAGTTGAAGGGAGCAAATTTTTTCTCTAAGATCGATCTTCGGTCCGGTTACCACCAGTTGAAGATCAAGGTCGAGGATGTGCCTAAAACTGCTTTTCCGACTCGATACAGACACTACAAGTTCTTGGTGATGCTTTTGGTCTCATAAATGTGCCGACAGCCTTTATGGATTTAATGAACCCGGTGTTCCAGCTATACCTGGATCGATGCGTGATCGTGTTTGTCGACGATATCTTGGTGTATTCCCAGACACGGGAAGATCACATGTGAGACCTTCGTCTTGCTTTGGAAATGCTGAGAGAGCACAAGCTATATGCCAAACTCAGTAAGTGTGAGTTTTTGTTGGAAGAGGTAGCATTCCTAGGCCACGTCTTTTCTGCGGAAGGCATATCGGTAGATCCGAAGAAGATAGAGGCAGTCATGAGTTGGGTGAGGCCTAAGAGTGTCACAGAAATATGCAGCTTTCTTGGGTTAACAGGCTACTACAGGAGATTCGTAGAGGGTTTCTCAGCCTTGCAGCACCGCTCACTTATTTGACAAGGAAGAATACAAAATTCGTGTGGAGCGATAAGTGCGAGATCAGTTTCACAGAACTGAAAAAGTGGCTTACCACGGCCCCCGTCCTTACAGTGCCATCCTGACATGGCGGCTATGAGGTGTATAGTGATGCCTCACACGTTGGACTTGGGTGCGTTCTCATGCAGCACAAGAAGGTCATTGCCTATGCATCAAGGCAATTGAAAGAGCATGAAAAGAATCACCCCACGCACGACTTGGAACTTGCTGCAGTCGTGTTTGCACTTAAGATTTGGCGTCATTACCTTTACGGGATAGAATTCTATGTGTTCACAGATCACAAGAGCCTCAAGTATCTCTTTTCCTAAAAGGAGCTGAATCTAAGGAAACATTTTGGATGGAATTTTTGAAAGATTATGACTACACCATTCAATACCACCTGGGCAAAGCAAATGTAGTGGCGGACGCCTTGAGTAGAAGACCTCCGGGTTTGTTGGCCCACATGTTGGTTCAGGAATGGAAGCTATTGGAAGATTTGGAAAATCTGGACATCAGTGTGAATGATACAGTTCGCGGTCCTGTTCTGGCAAATGTCACGGTTCGGCCATACATTATAGATTTGATTCAAGAATACCAAGCCACGGATGCTGAATTGTTGGCTTATCGGGACAAGGAAGTTGTCAAGGGTAGCGAAGACTTTTCTCTCACTAGTCAAGGTACTATTACGTTTAAAGGAAGGCTATGTGTTCCAGCCAATGCAGATCTTCGACGAGAGATCATGGATGAAGCACATCGTTCGAAGTACCCAGTGCATCCTAGGGGTACAAAGATGTACCGGAATCTCAAGAATCACTATTGGTGGCGGAATATGAAGAGGGAGGTTGCGGAGTATATAGCACGGTGCTTAGTGTGCCAGCAGGTGAAGGCAGAGCACTTGAGACCCACAAGTCTATTACAGTCTCTCCTGATTCCCGAGTGAAAATGGGAGCACATATCCATGGACTTCATTGTTGGGTTGCCAAATACGGCAAAGAACTCAGATGCAATATGGGTTGTGGTGGACCGTTTGACAAAGTCCGCGCTCTTCTTGCCCTACCGGACTACTTTCAAGTCTAGTCAGTTGGCCGCACTGTATATCAAGGAAGTGGTACGGTTGCACGGGGTGCCAGTCAGTATCGTCTCAGATTGGGATCCAAGATTCACATCAAGGTTCTGGAAAAGTTTTCAGGAAGCTATGGGTTCCCGACTTGATTTCAGCACCGCCTTTCATCCACAAACGGATGGATAAACCGAGAGGGTGAACCAAGTCATTGAAGACATGCTTCGGGCATACATGTTGGATTTCAAGGGCAGTTGGGAAGGATACTTACCTTTGGTCGAATTCGCCTATAACAATAGCTATCAGGCGAGCATCCAAATGGCTCCATTTGAGGCCTTATATGGGCGAAACTGCAGGTCTCCTCTCTATTGGGATGAAGTAGGAGAGAGAAAGGTGCTAGGTACGGAGTTGATTGAGCAAACTGCGGGTATAGTCAAGATCATCTGGGATCGGTTGAAAGTCGCTCAAGATCGTCAAAAGAGCTATGCAGACACATGCCGTAGGGACTTGGAATTCCAGGTTGGGGATCAAGTCTTTGTGAAGGTATCCTCTAGCAAAGGGATTATGAGATTTGGCTGGCGAGGCAAGCTTAGTCCTCGGTATGTTGGATTGTTTGAGATTATCACGAGAGTTGGTGAAGTTGCTTACAGGGTAGCTCTTCCACCTCACATGGCCGCGGTTCACAACGTTTTCCATGTGTCTATGCTTCGGAAGTATATTGCGGATCCTTCGCATGTCATAGACTTGAAGCCGTTGAAAATTCGAGAGGATCTCACTTTGGTTTAGAGGCCGGTTCATATATTGGATCAGAGAGATCAAGTCCTTCGCAACAAAACAATTCCGTTGGTTCTCTTGCAGTGGCAACATCATGCTCGAGAAGAGGCTACATGGGAGCGTGAGGTCGAAGTCAAAGCGAAGTATCCCGAGTTCTTTTAATAGGCTTGTATATGACTTGTAATTTTGTTTTGGTTTGTAATGCATGTGTCGACCAAATTTCGAGGATGAAATTTTTATAATGGGGGAGGATGTAGAGCCCCGAAACTTTTTGTATATGTCTTGGTATGTGTGCCAAGGCATGATGCCTTTGTAATCTCAAATTCATGAAATGAGAATTTGGAAACTTTGAGAAGTTTTGCAAGAATGCTATAATTAATTAAATAAATTGTCTAATAACAAACTATAAGACTTAAAGAGGTCCTAAGCATGTTTAGAACAGGTAAAAAGGGAAATAGGATAAGTCCAAACAGTGGAATGAGTGAAAAATGGACTCATTAGAAAAGTTTTCAGAGCACCGATCCCTCGGGTCTATTGCAGGGATCGATCGGTCCACAACCGATCAATCGGAGGCTATCGACTGCTTGAAAATTTTGTATGGGAAAATTTTCCAGAGAGTGTGTTTTTGACCGATTGCTCGGCCAAGAACACCGATCGCTCGGTTAGGCACCGATCGATCGGTCATAACCACCGATCGCTCTGTTTTCGCGTTTTTGCAGAATTTTTATTAAGGGTGTTTTCATCTTTTGGGCGTTTCACTCATGCCTTAAAGGCTTTGCCCGAGCATTTGAGAGTTTACAAACCCTAAGTAGAGACCTTAAGAGATAGAGAGAAAGGTGAAAGAGATTTCTAACCTAGGGTTTGCTTTTGAGAAGAAATCAACGGGGTTGAAGGCCCTAGATCACTTCAAGCTTGTTTTTCTTCAAGTTCTCGGCTCAAGCTCGTGAGGAGCTCTTTCCCCAAGCTAGGGCAGTGACTCACGCACGTTTTCGCAGGGGGTTTCTTCCTCTATACAAGGTCGGTACCTTTTGCTACCCTCCTAGTTCATATCCCCCATTCTTTTCATCCTTTTATTGTTTTCCTAAAGTATGAATCTATTGGGATGTGAATGGAATGGTTGTGTGAGGATGGATTTGGGCGAATGGATGCCATGTGAATGATGTGATGAATGAAATGGGGAGCGCATTGTATCCATAATAAACATACATGTGTGATGTGAACATCAATCCACCTAGAAAAGCATGATGTAGGTTAAATACATAATGAACACATCCCATGTTTGATGAAATGCCAAGGTGAATAAAATGAGTTGGAAATTAAGAGATGCATGCTTAATAAATTATGGAAATTCATAGGGCCTATGATAGTGTGCTTTCTTACTTTCCCCAAATCGCATGAATATTGACTAGCTCAAACTATTGATGTTATATGTATTGTGAATTACCCAATTGTCATATTAAAATTCAAATGCAAGTATGCACACGATTCCACGAGCACGGCATGCATGACATGATTTACCGAGGTTTTTTTTCAAGAATGAGAATTAGAGGTGGGACATATCCTATGATATGTTTTACTTCACTTTTGGCAAGAACAAGACTCACATGCATAAGAAGGGTTTCCCTTCCCTCGCAAGAGCATTTAGGAAGAAGGGTCTCCCTTCCCTCACAAGTAGTTTATTTTCTGAGCGAGCAAGATACATGGCATGGCAAGAATGAGCATTTAGGAAGAAGGGTCTCCCTTCCCTCACAAGTATTTTATTTTCCAAGCGAGTAAGATACATGGCAGGGCAAGCATGAGCATTTAGGAAGAAGGGTCTCCCTTCCCTCACAAGTAGTTTATTTTCCAAGCAAGCATGAACACGTTTATTTTCCAAGCAAGCATGACACGACATGACACGCAAGACATGACATGATCCGACAAGACAAGACAAGATTTCAAGCAAGCAACAAGTATTTTAAGTCAAGTCAAATGCACGACTATTTCAAGAGGTTCTATCAGCTTTTCTATGATGCGAGCATGAATATAAATTGCTTTACTTCCTTGTTATGATTTGAATTGTTTCTAGCGTTATAATATGAATTGTTCTCTACTTTATATATTGCTATGGTTATGCTATGACTGTTGGTTAGCATTTGGTGCACGTTGAGTATTCCATGCTCATCCATACTTCTTATGTTGGCAGTTGATAGCGGAGCGGCTGATCCTTTTGATGTCTGTGCTCCTGGCCCATGGGTGGAGGAGGAGTACGTCGAGGAACCTATAGATGAACCTCCGGTAGAGGGTTATTATTAGAGGTGGTAGATTCTGAGTGAATAGCTATGGGTTAGTTAAGAGTGATATATTCATGTATTTTGGCAGGCCTGTCCGCACTTTCTTGGGTGTATTTTCTTTTTGTATAAACTTGGATCATGTATATGTATATACACATAGAGGTTTTTGGTCAAGTCTTCTGCTGTGCTTTATAGTTTATGTTTCCGCTATTATTGTCCTCTATTGTGTATGCTCTGTGGGTCTTTTGCAGGTTATTTTGGTCAAGCAAGTCATGAAACTCATGATTGGTCGCCCAAGATTCACTCTAACTCTTAGGGTGGGTTTTGGGGCGTGACAAATATAATTCGATTTAACAACACCATCATGCTATGGTTTGTTATGGGAATTATCTGAGACAAGATGTAATGAGAGTAAATTATGAAATTTTTATTAAAAGTAACTCTTCTCAATCATGGAAGACTTACCTAGCTGTTTTTTTATTTCAATACTGAATTCCTTGAACTTTTCAAAGATGGTGAAATAAAGTTAGCTACCTCTTAATGGAAGATTCATATGGTTACGATCATCCAACTTTTGTCCCATTCCGAAGTAGAAGTTTTATCTACTCAGATTTCTCATTCTCCTTAACAAACATGCAACTATTGCACTTATGCAAGATTATACCAAGCATTAGGAGCTGGTGGTTCCAACAATTAAGTTGGACTTAATGAGTACACAAGCTGGACAATCCTTCCAAAGGTTTGTCCTGTATCCAATGACCAATTGCTTTACTATGAAGCACAATCCTTATACTTTCCTTTCTTCTCATAAGAGCCCTTATCCATACTACCAGTGTAGCACCCCGGACTTTTTCATCCTTAATGAATAGCACCTTCGTAGCTAATTGGCCATTTTATAGTCTAATTAATAAATAAGGGAGAACTCGAAAATTCCGAAACGTTAGAAATGTGCGTTTTCGAAAGACGAACCCAACGCAAGTTGAATCGTCGAAATCCGACGAGCGAGTCAAAAGATATGGTCAAAACAGTCCAGACATACAGAGAACCGATCGCTCGGTCCAGTCAGCGATCGATCGGTCCATAACCGATCGATCGGTAGCTATCGCGCGGTCAGAAAGTTTGTATGGGGAAATTTTCCAGAGAGTGAGTTTTTGACCGGTCGATCGGTCATAAACACCGATCGCTCGGTAGGCAACCGATCGATCGGTCATAACCACCGATCGCTCGGTCCTCGCGTTTTACAGAATTTTCACTAAGGGCATTTTCGGCATTCGGGTGTTATACCCTTTCTTATATAGGATTGCCCGAGCCTTTAGGGCTCATTCTCAACCCTTAGAGTCTTTTGAGAGATAGAGAGAAAGGAGAAGGTTTCCCTAAACCTAGGGTTTCCATTTTGAAGAGAAATCAAAGGGGTTTGAGACCCTAGATCATCCTCAAGTCTATTTTCTCCAAGTCTCGGCTCAAGCTCGTGTGGGGCACTCTCCTCAAGCTAGGGCAGCAACTCACGGTCGTTTTGGAAAGGGGGATTTCTTCCTCACTTGATCAAGGTCGGTACTTCTTACTACCCTCCTAGTTATAGCTTCCCTTTTTCCTTTGTTTCTCCTTATTTTCCTTCACATATCTATATATGTGTTATGAGATTTGTGGTATGAATGGTGAATGGAGATGGATGTTGGCGAATGGATGCCGTGTGGATGATGTGATGAATGAATGGGAAAGGGCATTGTACCAATAATGAACATACAAGTGTGATGTGAGCATAACCCACCTAGAAAAGCATGATCTAGGTTTAAGTGAATAATGAACATACCCCATGTTTGATGAAATGCCAAGGTGAACAAAATAAATGATAAATTAAGGGAACCCATGCTTAATTGCTCTTGAAATTTGTTAGGGTTCATGATAGTGTGTTTCTTGCATTTCTTAAAATGCGTAGATTATTACTCACTTAAATTGTTATATGCTATGCTTTGTGAATTACCCCAAATTGCCATATTAAATTCCAAATGCAAGTATGCACACGATCTCACGAGCACGCATGAAATGACGTGATTTACCGATGTTTTAAGTATGGGACGTAGAGGTGGGGCATATCCTAAGATATGTTTCACTTCGCTTTGACAAGGGCAAGACAATCATGCATTGCATAGGGAAAGGTCTCCCATCCCCTCGCATGACATGCATAGCATCGCATGACACGCATAGCATAGCATGGCATGACACGCATAACATAGCATCACACATTCTGCATGGATGCTAGTTGCGACGGGCTATGAACGGCAACTAGGCATTCACATTCCGCATGGAGGCTAGTTGCGACGGGCTATGAACGGCAACTCGGCATTCACATTCTGCATGGATGCTAGTTGCGACGGGCTATGAACGGCAACTAGGCATACCCATCTGCATATAGGGTACTAGTTGTGACGGACTATGAACGGCAACTAGGCATGTGAACATGTTTAAATTATGAACAAGCAAGCATGATACTCGCATGACATGACATGACACGCATGATATGACAAGATAAGACAACATAACAAGTTTCAAGCACGGAAATGGTATTTTCAAGTCAAGTCAAGTGCACGATGTTTTCAAGAGGTTTCATCGGCTTTCTACGAAATACAAGCATGATTATAAATTGTTTTGCTTCCTTGTATGATATAAATTGTTCATGTTCTATATATGCAACTTGCTTCCTCCTTTATGTATGCTATTCGTATGCTATGACTATTGGTTAGTGCTTAGTACCCGCTGAGTATTCCATGCTCAGCCGTACTTCTTATGTCGGCAGGTGATGGCGGAGCAGCTGCTCCATTTGATATCTGTGCTCCGAGCCCTTGGGTGGAGGAGGAGTACGTCGAGGAGCCTTTGGAGGAACCTCCCGTAGAGGGTTACCATTAGGTGGTTGTAGATTCTGAGTGAATAGCTGTGGGTGAGATGAGAGATATACATTCATGTATTTTGGCGGGTCTGTCCGCACCTTCTTTTGGTTACTTTTTGTATAAACTTGGATTTCCATATGTATATACTTAGAGGTTTGTTAGACTTCCGCTGTGTTTTATAGTTATGTTCCCACGATAATGTCCTCTATTGTATATGCTCTGTGGGGTTTTGCAGGTTAGTTTGTCAAGCAAGTCATGTAAGTCATGATTGAGTCGTCCAAGATTCACTCTAACTCCTAGGGTGGGTTTTGGGTCGCGACAGAAGTGGTATCAGAGCTTAGGCTTTAGGTCTCTAGGGTCACATAGAATCTTATACCACGGCTTGACAAGAGCATATGTTAGGAAACAAGTTAGGAAGGAAGTGAGTCGGGAGCGAGTCTGGTTCCAAGTTTAAGACTAAACTTTAGTCTTAGTCTAAAATGGTTGCTTTAACCAAGTACGGGTCCTAGGTACGCTGGAACACTAAAGTATAAGTATAATGTGATGAATACTCTGATGACTTGATGTGATGTATATTAGTATTATACAACTAATACAAATTGAATTATTGTGAAATGACATTGAAATAAACTGTGGTTTCAAGTGAGACTCATGTGGTGCTATTGTTCTCAGGACTTTAGTCATGAGGCGGGGCACACGGGGTCGTGGACCACACACCAGAGCTTCATCTTCTTCCAGAGATGAGGATGAGCAGCCGGACCTCTCCCAGGTCTTAGGCTCTATTGCTGAGACACTCGCCATACTTGCGGCTCGGCAATCTATACCGGCGTCAGCGGCACCTACTCCACCGCCCGCAGCTCCAGTACATCGTACAGCTGGAGTTGAAGCATTCAGGAGATTGAGGCCTCCACCCTTCCATGGGAGTGTGGACCCTCTTGCTGCGGAGGCGTGGATCCTCCAGATGGAGAAGATTTTTGCAGTCCTCTCGCCTACAGAGGAGGATAGAGTAGCATGGGCAGTTTTCATGCTAGAGGGTGAAGCCCACCATTGGTGGTTGTCCGCATTGAGGACGCGAGATTTGACCATGCAGGGTCAACCTTGGACTTGGGAGGAGTTCAAGGATACTTTTTACAAGAAGTATTTTCCGATCGGTGCACGGGAAAAGAAAGAGAGAGAATTCATCAACCTTGAGCAAGGTTCGATGTCTGTGGTCGCTTATGAGGCCAAGTTCTCGGAGCTATCACGCTTCGCGACACATATGATTGCCACCGAGGCAATGAAGGCGAGGAGGTTTGAGCAAGGGCTCAAGGATGTCATCATGGAGAAAGTGTCGGTTTTCAGGCACGCCACTTACGCCGAAGTAGTGGATAAGGCCTTATTGGTTGAGGCCAATTCTGAAGCGGTGTCTAAGAAGAGAGAGTTGGCGAGAGGCCAAGCCAATAGTTCAGCACCTCCAGAGAGGCGGGCTCGTACCGGCCCTTATCAGTATACATGGCCAGCACCACCGATGAGGCTGACTTATGCGGCCCCAGCACCACGGCAGTACGTGCCACAGGCACCTCGACCTCAGGCTCTCCCGGCCCCATGGCCAGTTGCACCTCAGGTGGCGAGATATGCTCCACCTCAGGCCCCTCCTACCCGCACACACGAGGCCTGCCCTTCATGCGGCCGACGGCACCCAGCTGGGGATTGCCTAAGAGCATCGGGTGGATGTTTTCACTGTGGTCGCCAGGGCCACGTGATCAGGGATTGCCCTACCCGGCATTTACCAGGCCAGTCTCAGGGGATTAGGCCACCAGCACGCCCAGCAGGATCATATCAGGCGTCATCTCAGACTACCCGGTCTACACCTCAGTCTCGCCAGGCGAACCAAGGGCGAGTTTTTGCCTTGACAGAGGGTGATGCACTTGCATCTGACGATGTGGTGCAAGGTACGCGTTAGGAGTTATTTTCCTTATTCGTGATTGTTGTGTTATGTTTTATTCCTTGTGTACGTAGTTGGTATGCTATATATATATTTACTTACGTGTATACACTGTTGAGGCTTGAATTGACGTAACTAGAAAAAATTTCAGGAACCCTACTAGTCAATGAGTATTTGGCCCGAGTGTTGATTGATACCGGGTCTACTCATTCGTTTGTCTCGCCGAGTTTTTCGGAAGGCTTTTCTGGGGAGCCAAGTCAGCTAGAACCGGAGTTATCCATTTCGACTCCTCTTGGCAAAACAGTATTGGCAGATAAAGTGTATAGAAGTGGTGTGGTCCAAGTTGGAAGCCACGAGTTGGCGGTTGATCTCATCGTCCTTGGATTCCAAGACTTTGATGTTATATTGGGAATGGATTGGTTAGCAGCACATCATGGGCATGTAGCTTGCTTTGAGAAAATGGTACTCTTCAAGCCAGTAGAAGGAAAACTGTTCCACTTTCGCGGGTTGAAAAGCAGATCTATTGCTCGTTTTGCGGCGTTGGGCGTAGCTAACCCCGAGGCAAAGGACTCATCAACTATTCCGGTTGTGAGTGAGTTCCTGGATGTATTTCCAGAGGAGTTGCCAGGATTGCCTCCAGATAGGGAGATTGAGTTTATGATCGAGCTTGCACCAGGCACAGCTCCTGTTTGCAGGGCTCCGTATAGAATGGCCCCTATTGAACTCAAAGAGTTAAAGGCTCAGTTGGAAGAATTACAAAGCCTTGGCTTCATTCGACCAAGTGTCTCACCGTGGGGTGCCCCAGTGTTGTTTGTCAAGAAGAAAGATGGTTCGATGCGGATGTGTGTCGATTACCGGCAATTGAACAAAGTCACTATAAAGAATAGGTATCCATTGCCTAGGATTGACGACTTGTTCGATCAGTTGAAGGGAGCAAGATTTTTCTCAAAGATAGATCTTCGATCGGGTTATCACCAGTTGAAGATTAAGGTGGAAGATGTTCCCAAAACTGCTTTCAGGACTCGATATGGGCACTATGAGTTCTTGGTGATGCCTTTTGGTCTCACGAACGCGCCGGCAGCCTTTATGGATTTGATGAACCGGGTGTTCCGACCATACCTAGATCGGTGCGTGATTGTATTTGTTGATGACATTTTGGTCTATTCCCAGACACGGGAAGATCACATACGCGACCTTCGCCTCGCATTGGAAATGTTAAGAGAGCACAAGCTATACGCCAAAATTAGCAAGTGTGAGTTTTGGTTGGAAGAGGTGGCATTCCTAGGCCACGTTGTTTCCGCGGAAGGCATCTCCGTTGATCCGAAGAAGATAGAAGCTGTTATGAGTTGGGCGAGGCCCAAGAGTGTTACTGAGATACGCAGCTTTCTGGGCTGGCAGGCTACTACAGGAGATTCGTAGAGGGTTTCTCTAGCCTTGCAGCACCGCTTACTCACCTGACACGGAAGAATGCGCAGTTTGTTTGGAGCGACAAGTGTGAGATCAGTTTCACGGAACTGAAGAAGAGGCTTACTACAGCTCCTGTCCTTACAGTGCCATCCGGACCTCTTGGGTATGAGGTGTACAGTGATGCCTCACACGTTGGACTTGGATGTGTGCTTATGCAACACAAGAAGGTCATTGCCTATGCATCAAGGCAATTGAAGGAGCATGAGAAGAATTACCCCACGCACGACTTAGAGCTTGCCGCAGTCGTGTTTGCACTCAAGATCTGGCGACATTACTTATACGGGGTGGAATTCTATGTGTATACGGACCACAAGAGCCTCAAGTACCTCTTTTCCCAAAAGGAATTGAATCTAAGGCAACGGCGTTGGATGGAATTTCTGAAGGATTATGATTGTACCATTCAATACCATCCGGGTAAGGCAAATGTAGTGGCTGATGCTCTGAGTAGAAGACCTCAGGGGTTGTTAGCACACATGTTGGTTCAAGAATGGAAGCTACTAGAAGATTTGGCAAATCTGGACATCAGTGTGAATAACTCTGTCCGTGGTCCTATCTTGGCAAATGTTACGTTCGGCCGTACATTATAGATTTGATCCAAGAATATCAAGCCATGGATGCGGAATTGTTGGCTTTCCGAGACAAGGAAGTTGCCAAGGGCAGTGAAGACTTTTCTCTCACTAGTCGGGGTGCTATCACATTCAAGGGAAGACTGTGCGTCCCAGCCAATGCAGATCTTCGAAGAGAGATTTTGGACGAAGCACACCGTTCGAAGTACACAGTGCATCCAGGGGGTACGAAGATGTACCGGAACCTCAAGAGTCACTTTTGGTGGCGGAATATGAAGAGGGAGGTTGCGGAATATGTAGCACGGTGCTTGGTGTGTCAACAGGTGAAAGCAGAACACATGCGGCCCGCAGGTCTATTACAGTCCCTTCCGATTCCCGAGTGGAAATGGGAGAACATATCCATGGATTTCATAGTTGGCTTGCCAAAGACGGCAAGGGGCTCAGATGCGATATGGGTAGTAGTGGATCGTTTGACCGAAGTCCGCTCACTTCTTGCCTTACCGAACTACTTTCAACTCTAGTCAGTTAGCTGCTTTGTACATCAAGGAAGTGGTGAGGTTGCACGGAGTGCCTGTCAGTATTGTGTCGGATCGGGACCCAAGATTCACATCACGATTCTGGAAAAGCTTTCAGGAAGCTATGGGTTCCCGACTCGATTTCAGTACCGCTTTTCATCCACAGACGGATGGACAAACCGAGAGAGTGAACCAAGTCATTGAAGACATGCTTCGGGCTTGTATGATGGATTTCAGAGGCAGTTGGGAAGAGCATTTTTGCTTTGTT
>CM026572.1:7590960-7634697 GCA_015143295.1 Tetracentron sinense | reverse complement strand
GAAAGCTCGTCCCAAGACGATGTAATCAGTTGATCTGCGGAGCGCCCGTGGCACTTGGCTCGTTCGCGTTGCCCAACCTTTATGACTCGATTCCGTCACTAAACCCAAAAACTAGACAGTTGTCTGAAGCTTGACGTCGTCGTACCCAATCCATGATCGTCATCAATTGGCGGCACCTACTGGTGTTTTTTTTAGTCGTCGAAATCAAGGGTTATACCCTTGGCTTATAATGGGCTCATTTAGGGCTTTGGTACTTTAGCCCCTATAACCTAGAGAGACCGAGAGAGGGATTAGATCGAAAGGTATGGGAGATTTGGGATTTGCAGAGGCTTTGATAGTGAATGATCAAGAGGGCCCACCAAAGGGCATTGATCTTTCTCCCCCAAGCAAGGGGCCTTCCTTTCCCAGGTGGTAGTCATTCCTCCTCAAGCTTGGATTTCCAAATAAAACCGGTTTGGACTCTTCAAGATCAAGAGTCTGATCCTTAAAGTTAGGTCACACTCTTATTCGTGAATCGCTAGTATTACCTATATTTTGACTCATTTTCATCGAAGTTATCATGATAACCTCAAAGGAATAAGGATAGTGGGTACAATTGAATGGACGTGTGGTGAATGTGCGGATGATTATAGGGAGCTTTGTCCAGTAGGATGTATGATGATAGGTTGTGTGATGGAAAGGATGGTATGTAGTATGTTATCAATACTACACGACCTATGTAGATTTGATGAATGTGAATCGTGAGTCCATTTGTGACAGGACCTAAGAAAGAGGTTGCCTACTACATGTGTTGGTATGAAATGCATGAAGGTAAGACTAAATTAAGAAATGAAGTATATGATGTAAGAATTTCCCCATTTGACCAATGTTTAAGTGAAAATGCTTCTATTATTTGTTATTTCCAGCAGTATATAGGTTTCAAGATGTTGGATACTTCATGGTCTTGTAAGTCATTCTATTTCATTATTATTAATCACAAAATTTGCAGCACTCAACATCCACATTTGCCTTGATACCAGAGGTGTGTCTCATGAGCCTTGGGGTTTTTCAAGGCACAATGAAAGGATTTTTCAACAGGCATCCTAAGAAGTAACAGCATAACATTGACAAAGCCAACTTGGGGTTGGTCATATCTATAGATAGGTTGAACTCATGGCGTCAGCGACGAGATCAAGTCTAACGATCTTGCATAAACGCGCACAATCATCAATCTCGCAGCTGTTTCTAGGAACTGCAGTAAGATCTCACAAGTCTCAATATCTTGCCTATGTCCTCAGATTATAATCTAACACTAAGAAGGGCTCATAAGCGTCAGTGATAAAGTCTAAGAACTTCTAAGTCATAGACTCATATGAAAACACAGGCCCCAGCCGCCTGGCCATAATGAACTCATTAGCATGCATGCAATAAAGATGGGTGTTATCTTTCCTGAACAGAACACCGTTTGTGTGAATGTGTCCAGCGACTGTGTTTTTACAGCTGACGGGTTTGATGATTACATTCCTTAGGCACTTGCATTGTGTGTATCTGTCGTCATTAGATATTATTATGCTATTAGTTTTTCTCAGCCATGGGTTAAGAGACTATGTAGCGAAAGGGATCCGCCCATCCCATTGCAGCCACAGGAGGAAAGTCTAGATGTGTGGCTGAACCATTGCTGAGCTGAGGTGAAGCGAGAGTCCTTTTGTATTTTGATAGGTGGGCCATGTCCATTTTATTTTGATTTGTACGTTTACCTTAGAATACGTTGATAACTAAAAAGAAATTTTGGGTTACTCTCCGCCTTTGATTTTGCTTTCCATTCCTTAAGGTCCTATGTATGTCATGCCTTGTGTATTCTTACAGGATGGTTTTGGTATCATATGGCAAACATTCACGAGCCAAGTACCATCACTCCCGGGGTATTTTGGGTCGCAACACTTTAATATGCTTTCTAGCCTTCTGCATTAGGGTGACCGTAGTGACCCTCGGGGTCGACCGGGTCAAAAGTGACGCTCTTTGGAATATATGACCCATAACAAAATTTTTTTGCTTGATCGGCCGACCGGTAAGGGGAAATTTGTGACCGATCTTGTTCGGGAGAGATATCGACCGTTAAAACTCGGTCGACCAGTTCCTGTGTTTTTTGCCTGTTTTTTTCCCAGTTTTAACACTCGAACATTTTTAACTCTTAATTTCGAATGCCTACACCCAAACATGAACCTAGAATATCCTTCCATTACACACCACACGAACTGCATGACACCCCCATTTTTCATTAAAACAACCAAACATTACATAAGGCTTCAATCCTTCACCGTCACTATTCACACATTAATTCCTCGACTATACAAATGAGATTTGTGTTCTATAGGCAAATCCTCCAGAAAGGCCCCTAGTGACTTTTTGCTCCGCCTCTCTCGCTACACCACCGACATTCATAGTTACCGGAAGTGCAGCAAATCACTTTGAAATCATGCTTGCAACCTAATCAACATTTACCGCAAATTCCATCGTTTTGAGCGTAACAACCTTATATCACGGTAAAAAGATTCCTGACAATTCTCAGACATTTGGAACCTAGCACGCCCAAAACCCTCTAATTCAATGGGACTTTAACTCGTGCACTGCTCCTCTTTCTTATCTTAAAGAGCTAAAAGGCGTACTAATATTTTGGAACTTAATTTTTTTTTTTTTTTATAAACATTCCCAAAAGTTCTTTAAACTGAATTTGACATCCAAGTATGAACCAATTCTCTAAGCCTACTTACTGATTTCAACATTCAAATATTTTAATTACATACCATAGAAAATTAAAAAGTGGAGGGCTCATCATATGGCCCGTTGTCCCAATGGATCATTTCCCCTGGAACCTCACCTTTTGTTCCTCAGAGTATTCCTTCTTCTATCCAGGGTTCAGCATGAGCATCTCGAACTTTGGACCTACCGACGCAAATTTATCGGCTAGCACATTGGCCAATAGATATAAAATCCTAGCTAAATATCATAAGCACATTTAGTATAACCAGTTTTGATAACATAACTATGGTGGAGAACAGGTGCAGAATTACTGGAATACCTGTTATATACCCGTGTTATTAATTCCTGACAAGTGTGTGCTAAGATTTTACACATATCCTAGGGTCATCGTTTTTTTTTATGAACAGACCCTAGTTCTCGTATTGATCGTCAGGCAGTATGATTCTTAAAACCAGATGTAGCACCCCGACACTACATCCTCTATCTAGATAGGCCTTCGTGCTGTGTGCTTCTGCAAGGTTCGTGCACATATACTTATTAGTGTTCATATCGTGCTTGTGAGCATATCTATATATTGTTTTAATTTATGAGCCATGAGACTTATGATAGCATAAGTAGTACGAACAACGATCATCACCAAGTCATGACTTCAACATTTTATCTTTCATGTAACTTTAAGAACACCAATCTGACACATGCCCTCTACGAAATTCTCATTTTGAAAGTACATGATCATGTTCCATGAGCTTGGGAAGTCATATCTACGCTTGTTGGCACTCCTATGTAATGCCCCTCAAGCTCGGAATCTGCCAAGTCTTGATCAAAAACTCCTTTTCTTTTTCCAAATATTTTCCTTAAACACATATTATCATTTTTAGACATAAGTCTTTTTTCCAACTTGTATATTAATTTTCTAGTTTTCTACTGGTACAAGGTTTGTGGTATATTTCATGAATCCAACCAAATCCGTTCCGCTTCAATATTTCTCCCAAATCCAAGGATTTCACATATAGTTTCTCTCCCATTTTTCTAACCCATAAATTTTTGCTCATAAAACCCTCTGGTGTTAACATGATACCCAAAAAGTTATTTTAATGTAGATCTTATTAATTTGATTAATAGAGACTTCTTCCTTATCTATTGTGCATTCATTATGGGTAATTGACCATGATCATGAGATGATCTATACGATATAATTAGCGATAAGGTCCCTAGATATATTGTAGGAAAAGTTATGATGAGTGAACTATCACAGGCAGATATAGATTTCCAGTTCTTACTACTTTATATAGTCACAGCTATGGGTGCAGCGGGCACTTCACTTATATGGCTTCCCCTATGCTAAAATGTTTTTCATAGTTGAGTGTAGTTCTAATCTCGAATATTGTAGTGGAATACTTTCACTTCGCATATTGGTACTTAAATGTACACTGCTGATGCATGCAATGAGAGACCTCTTGCATAAACATACTACTAGATAGTTGGTCTCTCATTCACATTGAATATTTTCCCAAGATCCTTAGATCTTATGAGTTCTTTATAACGAGCAGTAATTTGACTGTTTGATTTCCACCAAAGTCTTTTCTCTACATAGGAATACGATTAAGTGACAGTTGGATGTTTAGAGTTGTTCGATTCATATGAATTTCAAAACAGAAATCCATATTCTTAATTTGAGAGAGATCAAGTCTGAGGAAGACAGTCAAAAAAGATTAAGCTAAATCCTGTGCCCGGAGATTTTGAAAGAATAAGTTTGAAATATATTTTTATTAAATATATTATACTTATAAAATGCTTTCCTCAGAAAATTTTTACATGAGAAATTGTTTCTCATGACTAATCAGAAGTTCTTGGAACCCGGATGAGGTACATGGGCTATGAGTTAGATGTATATTAATCTTGAAGGCCGCATTAAGGATACTTAATTGAAGGATATTGAATTAAAAAGTTCCGGGGCGGGATCCGTCTTGGTAATGTTCTTACATTGGGTTCAATGCACAATGGATATCTCACGGTCACTTGCAATTCAGATGTCTTCCCTATTTAGGGTCAATGGATACATTGGGTAAGCCAGGGTTTGAACGTCCCAGAGCAATCTGTGGAGATCTCACATTAGAAATCACAAGCTCCTCATTGATTACATGTATCATTATTTAATGATTAAATTTTTAATCATTATTAATATTAAACGTAATCTAACGATTTTAAATTAATTGTTACTTGAAATGGAAGAGATTTATATTAGTAAGTATTTAGATTAACCTAGTTAAAGGAGAATGGGTTTGAACCATATCCAAAATCTATAAACTGTGGACCTTTAATGTGGGCCTAAGCCCTGAATTTAAACCAGAGGGCGGGGCGCCCACTTTAGCTCGCCTAATTGGGATTAGGATAGGTTTAGTTGAATAATTAGTCATAATACTCTTTTAATTGTGGAATTAAATTCCAATACTTGGAATGCAAGATTAAAGGAGAATAAGTTGGAATTGTATCACAACTAGGAGTCTAAGACTGCCCTTAAAGCTGACGCCCCCCTAAAGCGCACCCCCCCCCCCCCCCTTGGTTTGGTTTCCTACTTGTTAGACGATCCTTGGTTTGAGAGAGTTGGTTAATCCATTAATTAGGGAATCCTTTTGAGAAAATGACTCCTAAATTAGTAGGTTTACTATAACTAGAGTAGTTATAGATAAACTATGATTTTATTTTAATTAATAATAAGAGTTATTATTAATAAATAATTCCTATGGGATAAACTTCTAATTGGATTAGGATTTGGCTTTGATCCAATCCTATAAATAAACCCATACCCCAAAACCTGTGGGGCATTGCTCTCATTCCAATTCTTCTCCTCTCCTCCCAATTTCGTGAGCCATACAAGAGAGAATTGTTCTCTCCAATTTTCGTGAGACCCTAGGGCTACTCCAAGGTTGTTTTTGAAGCTTAGGGTTGGGTCATAGAAAGTCTACACCAACATTCCATCTTCTTCTCTTTGATTCTTCAATACTAAGTAGAGATTCCAAAGCTTCGCGGAGATAGCGAAGAACAAGGATCGAGCTTCGAGTATTTCTTCGAGAAATCTCTACAAAGAGTTCGGACGGTTCGAGTTGGTTTTTGCTTCACCGGTGAACATCATTTACTGAGGTAATATGACTAAAACTTGTAGATAGCATTAGTTGCTTTCAATGGTGTAAAGATCCTCGGGATCCAGTTTTCCGTATAAATTTTTATCTGGATTCCCTTCACTTGGTTTTCAACCAAAAGATGTCAAATAATGAGTTCCAACTCAGATTTGCAACTACAAAAATTTAACCTATAAAACCCTCTTGGTTTTTAACTCTAAACATGCCAAATAATGAGTTTCCAGCTCGGATTTGTAACTACAGAAATTTAACTCATAAAGCCCTCTTAATTTTCAACTCTAAGCATGTCAAATAATGAGCTCCAACTCAGATTTTGAAATTGCAGAATTTTAATTCACAAAACCCTCATGGTCTCATACCCAAATCAAGCCATAGAGTATGTATTTCATATAACTCTTATATTTTTAAACGCAGATCATGCCATAGGTCCTCATTTCAAGTTGTAAGGGAATGAAAAATAGAAGAGATAAATAGAGATTCTTATCTAGCTAGGTTTGGTGGTCTCCCTTGAGCAAGGTCTCCTTGGCCCCCTTTTTTTTTCTCTCTCTTGGCTGTACTGTTGTGAAACCGAATGGGAGAGAGACCTTTGGGTCTTATATACGAAGAGAAGAGAGAGAGAAAGAGGTGCGTGTGAGTCTCACACAAAATTGTGTGGTGGTGGGGTAGTGATGACATCACCCCCACTAACCATTTGTTTATTAATTTCTTTTTTTTCTACTTTTCCTTTGATTTGAATTTTACTTTTCTCTTTATGTCATGTCAAATACTTGTAAGCACCCAATTTTTACACCCCATCGAGCTATAGTTAAAGTCCCTTTTATCTATGGTTATCCCCTGCCACCTTAAACCAAGGTAAGCCTCTAGATAGCCTTAGGACTCACCCCTAAGCCAAACCCTACCCTTAAGACTAAACCCTAGGTAAACCCTAGCTACATCCCAGTTAAACCCTAGGACCATGCCCTAGACTTAATCCCCAAAACCTAGCCCTAGAGCCCTTAGGGCTTGAAACTCAAAGCCTTGGCCCATCAGGCCTATATGACAAGGTGGGCCCACAAAGGCCCAAAAACCCTAAGCCAAGCCTCCAGAACCGAGTGTGTATGTGCCAGGCCCACTCAAAAATAAAAACTCAGAATGTCGGTAGTGAAAATATGCCTCCTTTTAATTTTAGAATCACAGTTCTTGGGGGGCATACATCGAATCCCAAGATCTGACTAAGATTTTAATTGATTTTATTCAATGAAGGTAGGAATAATATTCACCTTTGCGACTTTGAAATTGTTAATTCAAATCAACGTTAGAATAGTACTTGCAAAACTTCACAAGTGTCAAGTCTCCTGTCGATTCACACGAACCTTCTTTTTCTTTCAAAGCTTTCTCTAATGGAAGCTAATGGCCCTTCCAAATTTCCAGTTCTAGGATCTTGAAATAAAGATCCAATCTTTATTATCAAGAACCTTTCTTGATGATCAAGATCTTTGATCTTCTTCTTCTTGATTATTCAAAAATTAGAATACATAAGAGAAAAAAGGGGAGAGGGGTGATCGTACACCTCAAAGAGAGAGGAGTGGGAGGGCGTGAGTATGAGGAGAGGAGAAAATAAAATTCTGGAAATTTTATTGCATCTCAAGCCTTGGACGTCCAACTCTTTATATATGAGAGCTTGGGTTGCTTGCAACTCAAGAGTCCACTTTCTAATCCAATTAGAATTCCTCAATTTGTTTCTAATTCTTGATTTCTCGTAATCCAATTAGGAATAATCATTAATAGAAGCTAATCTTATCCTTATCCTAATCCAATTAGGATTCCTTGATTAGTAGGATACTAATAGAATCCTTGTCCAACAATGAATCTTTAAGTAGTAACTAACTCTAACTAACTAACTAACCTTATCCAATAAGGAGAGTAGTTATTAGATACTAATTAAATAATAATAACAATTATTATTATATAACACCTCCATGAAGTGGGGGCCCACCCTAGGTGGGTCCCACTCCACACGTCCCCAATGGGCTCTAAACCCTATTGGTCACTTTAACTATTCTTTTAAAATATTCCCCAATGGGTCCTACTCATTTGGTTTTTCACATCCAATGTGATTCCACCTTTTAGAGCTTCACTATACCATATAGTGATTACTTAGAGAAATTAATTAATATAATTAATAATTAAATTAAACACTTTAAGAAGGTCCTTGTGTGTGGGATCTCCTATTTCCAGTTGTGGGACCAAGTACTCAACCTTTTGGTTAAAGCATTGTTACTAGGAAACACCTTTCCTAAAACTCCATTAGGATCATAGAATGTTATCTAAGTCCCTGGACTTCCACCAATCACAATTAATGTCCATTAACACAATGTGATTAACCTCTAGAAATTAGAGAATCGCTTGTAAGTACCATCTCACAATATATTTACAAATAAATCCTTCCACATTCCGATATCACTTGTAAGCTTACGGGATTGGAACAATTCCACTGTCTTAGTCCCTAGCTTATGAATAGAACCCTTTCTCATGATTACTATTTCATTGAACTGAACCTCCAAAACACTTTTGAAGAAACATTAGAAAAGAACTGACATATATATATTTATATATACTTTTCCATATTAAAACTATCAACTTCGATAAAAACCATTTTATCGAAAAGCACCAGTACTGGATTTAACAGTTCAGTTCAACAAGTATCACCTTGATATCATTATCTACAATTAAGGAGTTGTGGATTCCCTATTGAGTGTTTACACACTTCTCCAAACACTGTGTACATAACCCAACGTACCCGGAGTTAGTCCTGTGTATTGGACATTGCCGATTGGCACATCAAAGCCATATAGACAGATGTCTGAGAAGATGTTAACCTCTCAGGTCTAAGGACAATTTGTCAAATTGATAACCCTAATACAATCTGACAGTGTATTCCATAGGGTATCCACTAGTGACCCCGTTCAGTATTATGTACTTGCTACATATACTCACATGTTAGTCAAGAATCACCACTCTCTGTGAATGAGATTCATCACACTATCTCATAGAACTACACATGTGCAAGCCATGATGAAGTACAGCGCCCAACCAGTACTCTAGAGGCTTCGAACAATATTAGGTTTACAAGGAACCGAAAAATCATATCTCCTCGCAACCTTTGCTTGATTTTCCTACAATGTTACCTATGGAACTTTTTGTCATCATCAAATGAGACAGTAATTTATATAAATACCCTTTATAGTTGGTTGTGTGAATATGATGCTTGTCTAATCAACATAGAAAAGTGTCGCGCCCCAAAATACCCCCTATGAGTTAAGGGATACTTTAGGTGTGACTATAGGTACCTGCCAAACCATCCTGTAATGAATAAGGTGAATATAATACTATCATAATGATAATCAGAGCGTGGAAGCTAAACATAGGTTACGGAAGCGTAAACTAAAATTTTCTTTTCTTTATAAGTTTGTATCCCAAGTAAAAATATACATAAAACATAATCAAGTCTAAGGTGGACAGGCCTACCTATCAAAATGTCAAAATACATAAAGGACCCTCTCATACTCTCCCCTCAACAGTAGTCGAGGTATGACCACACGTCAAGGTCTCGGTCCGCCTGAGACTATAGTGGAATAGACGGCTCTGTCTCCTCTATGTACTCTTCCTCGACCCAAGGCTCCGGGTCGAGGGCTACCTCAGTACCTACAGACATGAAAGTACGGCTGAGCATGGAATACTCAGCGAGTTCAAGCTACTAACTAACCATAACAATAATAAAACACAACAACAGTAATACAATGTAGAGCAGTAAGAGGAACATCACAAAAGAAACAATATTAAACATGGTACAATACCATCATCTTGACGTGCGTGCATGAATGCGAAAACTCCGATAAAACTCATGCTTGAAAATCCATTTCATGTCTCGGTATGGCTTGAGAAAAATCATGCATGCGTGCATGCATGAATGCCTTGTCATCATCTTGTAAACTTGCATCTTGTAACTTGTGAGCCAGAGGCTAGTACCCGAATCTCCCTGGGCTTCCAACCTCCTTGATATATGGTTTTCTTGTGAGGCAGAGGCTAGTACCCAAATGTCCCTGGGCTACCAACCTCCTTGAAAATACGTGAGTTTTAGTTACTTGTTTAGTTTTCTTGTGAGCCAGAGGCCAGTACCCGAATGTCCCTGGGCTATCAAACTCCTTGACATGTAGTGTTTTGGGTTTTCTTGTGAGCCAGAGGCTAGTACCCGAATGTCCCTGGGCTACCAACCTCCTTGACATGCAATGTTTTCTTGTTGATTATTATATGCATATGCTCTTGAAATCTCGGCCCATGCATACATGCGTGCTCGTGTTCATGGCAATGATAACAATCATTGGAAAGCGGATAACAAGAGAGATATGACCTCACAATTCAATTCATAGTATAAGCATAGGTAAACTTGAGTAATCTACATGGTATTTGATCAATTCATCAGTCATAAGAACACATGCCTAAGACCTACTTCCATTTTCTTCATTTAAGTCATTTATTCATAGTTTAGGCATTTTGTCAAACACATAACATGCAATGTTCCATAATAGTTCATCTTCTTCTTCTTAGTGCATATTTTCCATCCAACCATCAAGGTAAGTTCATTATTGGTAAAATGCCCATCCTCCATGTTCCATTTCACACACCACACACATCCATACATTTCGGCATCCAATCGCCTCATTCCACCCCATACACATCCATAACCTTTTCTTATCTTATTTATATTTATTGGAGATGTTATATTTCATAGGGAAGGAAAGCATAATAGCAAGAATCACATTTCATAATAGAAAACCTAGATTATTTCTAGGGTAAGTTAGTAGGGTGTACTAACCTTGAATCAAGGCTTGATCTTGGTTGTAAACCTTGATTAGAGCTCCAACTTGCAAGAAGGACTCTTGCTTGAAGAAGGCTTGAGTGGGAAGGAAACCCTCTTAAAAATACCTTGAAAAATGCTGCCCTTGCTTGAAGGAGGACTCCCCCACAAGCTTGAGGCTTGGCTTTGAAGAATCCAAGCTTTGGAACAAATCTTGGGTAGCCTAACTCTTGATTTCTTCTCAAGAGGAAAACCTAGGTTAGGAATCCCCTTCTCCTCTCTTTCTATCTCTCAAAATCTCCTAAGTATAGTGAATGAAGCCCTAAGGCTCGGGCAAGCCTTAAGAGGAAAGGGTTTAACCCTCAAAAGATGAAAAAGCCCTTACTGAAATTTCTGCAAAAACGCGAAGACCGAGTGATCGGTGGTTATGACCAATCGATCGGTTGCCTACCGAGCGATCGGTGTTCTTGATCGAGCGACCGGTCAAAAACATACTCTCTGGAAAATTTCCCCATACAAAAAAGTTAACCAGTCGATAGCCTCCGATCGATCAGTTTTGGACTGATCGATCGCTACAATGACCAAGCGATCAGTGCTCCGCATGTCCTGACTGTTTTGACCATATCTTTTGACTCGCTCGTCAGATTTTGACGATTCAACTTGCGTTGGGTTCGTCTTTCGAAAAGGAACATTTTTAATATTTCAAAATTTCTAATTTCTCCCTTATTTATTAATTAGACTATGAGAAAGGCCAATTAGCTACGAAAGTACCATTCATTAAATATAGAAAAGTCCGGGGTGCTACATTCTCCCCCCCTTACAAAAATTTCATCCTCAAAATTTGAACGATACATACATGCACAAAACCATAAAAAATACAAGGGAATGTCAAGGCCCTAAACAAATAACTGAGGATACTTTTCTTGCACTTCAGCTTCTCGTTCCCATGTAGCTTCCTCCCTTGAATGGGGTTGCCATCTTTCCAAGACCAAGGGAATGGTCTTGTTACGCAAGACTTGATCTCGCCTATCCAAGATCTGCACCCGTTGCTCAACTAGTGTGAGATCCTCCCGGATTTCTACCAGATCAAACTTGATGACATGAGAAGGGTCCGGGATGTACTTTCGAAGCATAGAGACATGGAATACATTGTGGACGGCCGCCATATGAGCGGGCAAAGCAACACGGTAAGCCACCTCACCGACTCTAGTAATGATCTCGAATGGGCCCACATATCTCGGGCAAAGCTTGCCTCTCTTTCCGAATCTCATAACATCCTTGGTTGGTGAAACCCAAACAAATACAAAATCCCCAACTCGAAACTCAAGGTCCCGCTTACGGGTGTCGGCATAGCTTTTCTGTCGATCTTGTACGGTCTTCAACCTCTCCCGGATAAGCTTGACCCTTTCTGCAGTTTGTTCAATTAACTCGGGGCCCAACACCTTCATTTCCCCAACTTCATCCCAATACAACGGGGATCTACAACTCCTCCCATACAAAGCTTCAAAAGGCGCCATTTGTATGCTTGCCTGGTAACTGTTATTGTAGGCGAATTCCACCAAAGGTAGGTGATCTTACCAACTTCCCTTGAAGTCTAGCATACATGCACAGAGTATGTCTTCTATCACCTGATTCACCCGCTCGGTTTGCCCATCGGTCTATGGGTGGAAAGCTGTGCTAAAGTCCAGTCGGGAACCCATGGCATCCTGAAAGCTTTTCCAGAACCTGGAAGTGAATCTCGGGTCTCTATCCGACACAATGCTCACTGGCACCCCATGCAATCGGACTATTTCCTTGATGTACAATGCCGCCAGTTGATTTGAGTTGAATGTAGTCCGGTACGGTAAGAAATGGATGGACTTCGTGAGTCTGTCAACTACTACCCATATAGGATCGGTCTTTCTAACCGTCTTCGGCAATCCCACAATGAAATCCATGGAGATGTGTTCCCATTTCCACTCGGGAATAGGGAGAGACTGTAAAAGTCCTGCGGGTCTCAAGTGCTCTGCTTTCACCTGTTGGCACACCAAACACCGCGCCACGTACTCCGCAACCTCTCTCTTCATGTTTCGCCACCAAAAGTGACTCTTGAGGTTCCGATACATGTCGCGACCCGAAACCCACCCTAGGAGTTAGAGTGAACTTTGGATGACTAATCATGACTTGCTTGGCAACCAACCTGCAAAACCCACAGAGCATATACAATAGAGGACATTATAGCGGAAACATGACCATAAAACACAGCGGAAGTCTAACAACCTCTAAGTATATACACATGGTCCAAGTTTAATACAAAGAAATCAAAACAAAGAAAGTGCGGACATGCCCGCCAAAATACATGGATATAATCACTCATGCTCACCCACAGCTAATCCACTCAGAATCTAACACCACCTACTGATAACCCTCTACGGGAGGTTCCTCCAAAGGCTCCTCGATGTACTCCTCTTCCACCCATGGACCAGGAGCACAAACATCAAATGGAGCAGCAGCTCCCTCAGAACCTGCCGACATAAGAAGTACGGCTGAGCATGGAATACTCAGCGGGTACCAAATACTAACCAATAGTCATAGCATAAAAATGGCAATACATAAATCAGGAGCAATTCATATATGTTAGACGGGAACAATCCATATCATACAAGGAAGTAAAGTAATTTATAATCATGCTTGTAATTTGTAGAAAGCCGATAAAACCTCTTGAAAACATCGTGCACTTGACTTGGCTTGAAATATCTTTTCGTACTTGAAAGCTTGTCGTGTTTGTCTTACTTGATCTTGTCGAGCGTGTCGTACGTGTCATGTCATGCATGTCATGCGTGCTTGCTTGTGATCATGTAACTTGTGAGATACACTTGTGAGATATCCTTGTGAGATGCGCTTGAGAGATGCCTTGAGAGGGAAGGGAGACCCTTCTTTATGCAATGCACTTGAGAGGGAAGGGAGACCCTTCTTCATGATATGTATGTACTTGCGAGGGAAGGGAGGCTCTTCTTCATGATATGCACTTGTGAGTGAGGGGAGACCCCTCGTGGAATGTTGGTTCTTGTTTTCTTGTGAAAAGCGAGATAAAACATATCGTAGGATATGTGCCACCTCTAACCATGTTCTTGAAAACCTCGGTAAATCATGTCATGCATGCCGTGCTCGTGGGAATCGTGTACATACTTGCATTTAAATTTAAATATGACATTTGGGTAATTCACAACACATATAACATCAATGATTGAGCAATGTAATATTCACATCATTTAGGGAAAGCAAGAAAACACACTATCATAGGCCCTAACAATTTCCATAATTTATTAAGCATGCGTTTCCTAATTTACAACTCACTTTATTCACCTTGGCATTTCATCAAACATGGTGTGTTCATTATTTATTATTCATTTAAACCTAAATCATGCTTTTCTAGGTGAGTTTACTCGTATCATAAATGTGTGTTTATTATGGATACAACGCCCTCCCCCGTTTCAATCATCATAACACAACCATTGGCATCCAATCGCCTATTCCATCTCCATTCACCACGTTCACACTTCCAAACTCATAGCACATATACAAAGGAAGGAAACAAAGAGAAATAAAGGAAAAGAGAAGCTATAGCTAGGAGGGTAGCAAGAGGTACCGACCTTGGGCAATGAGGAAGAAACCCCTTCCAAAAACGACCGTGTAGCTGCTGCCCTAGCTTGGATCACGAGCTCCTCGAATGCGTGAGCCTTGATCTTGAAGAAAACGGGCTTGAGTTGAGTGTGGGTTCACAAACCCCTTGATTTCTCTCCAAAATGGAAACCCTAGGTTTAGGAATCGCCCTCTCCTTTCTTCTTATCTCCCAATCTCTCTAAGTGTCGAAATGAAGCCCTAAAGGCTCGAGTTAAACTCTTAAGGTAAGAGTGAACCGACCAAAAGACCATAATACCCTTACTGAAATTTCTGCAAAAACGCGAGTACCGAGCGATCGGTGTTTATGACCGATTGATCGGTTGCCTACCGAGCGATCTGTGTGTTGACCGAGCTCTCGACCAAAAATCAACTCTCTGGAAAATTTCCCCATACAAAAATCTTGACCAGTCGATAGCTACCGATCGATCGGTTTTGGACCGATCGATCGCTCTATGGACCGAGCGATCGGTTGTCTGCAGGTCCAGACTGTTTTGGCCATATCTTTTGACTCGTTCGTCCGATTTTGACTGTTCAACTTGCGTTGGGTTCGTACTTCGAAAAGGAACATTTCTGACGTTTCGGAATTTCCAATTTCTTCCTTATTTATTAATTATTCCTCTTTAAAGGCAAAATGGCAACGAAAGTGTCATGCATTAAATGTGAAAAGGTCTGGGGCTCTACATCCTCCCCCCCTTACAAAAATTTCGTCCTCGAAATTTAGATGCTACTTGCATTACAAACCAAAAAGAAAATTACAAGTCATATACAAACTTATACAAAAACTCATTCAATTAATTCTGGGTACTTTGCTTTGACTTCGGCTTCACGCTCCCATGTAGCTTCTTCCCGAGCATGGTGTTGCCATTGCACAAGAACCAAAGGGATTGTCTTGTTGCGAAGCACTTGATCTCTTCGATCCAAAATCTGAACCGGCTTTTCAATCAAGGTGAGGTCCTCTCGAATCTCCAACGGTTCCAAGTCTATGACATGCGAAGGATCCGCAATGTACTTCTGAAGCATAGACACATGGAAAACGTTGTGAACCGCGGCCATGTGAAGCGGGAGAGCTACCCTGTAAGCAACTTCACCAACTCGCGTGATAATCTCAAAAGGCCCAACATACCGAGGACTGAGCTTGCCTCGCTTGCCAATTCTCATGATCCCTTTGCTAGGAGATACTTTCACAAAAACTTGATCCCCTACTTGAAATTCCAAGTCCCTACGGCGCGCGTCCGCATAAATTTTATGGCGATCTTGAGCGGCTTTCAATCGATCCCGAATGATCTTAACTGTGTTTGCAGTTTGCTCAATCAACTCCGGACCAAGTACTTTCCTTTCTCCTACCTCATCCCAATAGAGAGGAGACCTACAACTTCGCCCATACAAGGCCTCAAATGGTGCCATTTGGATACTTGCCTGATAGTTGTTATTATAGGCGAATTCAACCAAAGGCAAGTGCTCTTCCCAACTGCCTCTGAAATCCAACTTACAAGCCCGAAGCATGTCTTCAATGACTTGGTTCACTCTCTCGGTTTGTCCATCCGTCTATGGATGAAAAGCAGTGCTGAAATCAAGTCGGGAACCCATAGCTTCCTGAAAAATTTTCCAGAATCTTGATGTGAATCTTGGATCCCGATCTGACACAATACTGACTGGCACCCCATGTAGTCTAACTACTTCCTTGATGTATAGTGCAGCCAACTGACTAGAGTTGAAAGTAGTTCGATAGGGTAAGAAATGTGCGGACTTTGTCAGACGATCCACTACAACCCAAATTGCATCTGAGCCCCTTGCCGTTTTTGGCAAGCTAACTATGAAATCCATGGATATGTTCTCCCATTTCCACTCGGGAATAGGAAGAGAATGCAATAGACCGGCGGGTCGCATGTGTTCTGCTTTCACCTGTTGGCACAGTAAGCACCGTGCCACATATTCTGCAACATCCCTCTTCATATTCCGCCACCAAAAGTGACTCTTGAGGTTCCGGTACATCTTTGTACCCCCAGGATGCACTGTGTACTTTGCCCGGTGGGCTTCATCCATAATCTCCCTCCGAAGATCTGCATTGGCTGGGACACACAGCCTTCCCTTGAATGTGATAGCACCTTGGCTAGTGAGAGAGAAGTCCTCACTACCCTTAGCAACTTCCTTGTCCCGATAAGCCAACAATTCAGCATCCGTGGCTTGGTATTCTTGGATCAAATCTATAATGTATGGCCGAACCGTGACATTTGCCAAGATAGGACTACGGACAGAGTCATTCACACTAATGTCCAGATTTTCCAAGTCTTCAAGTAGCTTCCATTCCTGCACTAACATGCATGCTAATAACCTTGGAGGTCTTCTACTTAAAGCATCAGCCACTACATTTGCTTTACCCGGGTAGTATTGAATGGTACAATCATAGTCTTTCAAAAATTCCATCCAACGCCGTTGCCTTAGATTCAGCTCCTTTTGGGAAAAGAGATACTTGAGACTCTTGTGATCGGTAAACACATAGAACTCCACCCCATAAAGGTAATGACGCCAAATCTTAAGTGCAAACACGACCGCCGCAAGCTCCAAGTCGTGCGTGGGATAATTCTTCTCATGCTCCTTCAATTGCCTTGATGCATAGGCAATGACTTTCTTGTGCTGCATGAGTACACACCCAAGTCCAACGTGTGAGGCATCACTATACACCTCATACCCATAAGGTCCAGATGGCACAGTAAGGACAGGGGCTGTAGTAAGCCTCTTCTTCAGTTCCGTGAAACTGATCTCGCACTTATCACTCCATACAAACTTGGCGTTCTTCCTTGTCAGGTAAGTGAGCGGTGCTGCAAGGCTAGAGAAACCCTCTACGAATCTCCTGTAGTAGCCTGCCAACCCAAGAAAGCTGCGTATCTCAGTAACACTCTTGGGCCTCGCCCAACTCATAACTGCTTCGATCTTCTTTGGATTTACCGAGATACCTTCTGCAAAAACAACGTGGCCTAGGAATGCCACCTCTTCCAACCAAAACTCACACTTGCTAAGTTTGGCGTATAGCTTGTGCTCTCTTAGCATTTCCAAAGCAAGGCGTAGGTCGCGTGTGTTAACTTCCCGTGTCTGGGAATAGACCAAAATTTCATCAACAAATACAATCACGCACCTATCAAGATATGGCCGGAACACCCGGTTCATCAAATCCATAAAGGCTGCCGGCACGTTCGTGAGTCCAAAAGGCATCACAAAGAACTTGTAGTGTCCATACCGAGTCCTGAAAGCAGTTTTGGGAACATCTTCCGCCTTAATCTTCAACTGGTGATAACCCGATCGAAGTTCTATCTTTGAGAAAAATCTCGCTCCCTTCAACTGATCGAACAAATCATCAATTCTAGGCAATGGATACCTATTCTTTATAGTGACCTTGTTCAATTGCCGGTAATCGACGCACATCCGCATCGAACCATCTTTCTTCTTAACAAACAACACCGGGGCACCCCACGGTGAGACACTTGGTCGAATGAAACCAAGGCCTTGTAATTCCTCCAACTGAGTCTTCAACTCCTTGAGTTCCACCGGGGCCATTCTATACGGAGCCCGAGAGATGGGAGCTGTGCCTGGTGTAAGCTCAATCACAAACTCAATCTCCCTGTCTGGAGGTAATCCTGGAAACTCCTCTGGAAATACATCCCGGAATTCACTCACGACCGGAATAGTTGAAGAGTCCTTTGCCTCGAGGTTCGCTGTCGCGACCCAAAACCCAGCCTAGGAGTTAGAGTGAACTTTGGACGACTAATCATGACTTGCTTGACAACCAACCTGCAAAACCCACAGAGCATATACAATAGAGGACATTATAGCGGAAACATAACTGTAAAACACAGCGGAAGTCTAACAAACCTCTAAGTATATACATATGGTCCAAGTTTATACAAAAGTAACCAGAAGAAAGTGCGGACAGACCCGCAAAAATACATGAATGTATATCTCTCATCTCACCCACAGCTAATCCACTCAGAATCTACAACCACCTAATGGTAACCCTCTACTGGAGGTTCCTCCAAAGGCTCCTCGACGTACTCCTCTTCCACCCATGGACCAGGAGCACAAACATCAAATGGAGCAGCAGCTCCCTCAGAACCTGCCGACATAAGAAGTATGGCTGAGCATGGAATACTCAGCGGGTACCAAATACTAACCAGTAGTCATAGCATAAAAATGGCAATACATAAATCAGGAGCAATTCATATATGTTAGACAGAAAAAATTCATATCATACAAGGAAGTAAAGCAATTTATAATCATGCTTGTATTTCGTAGAAAGCCGATAAAACCTCTTGAAAACATCGTGCACTTGACTTGGCTTGAAACATCTTTTCGTACTTGAAAGCTTGTCGTGTTTGTCTTACTTGATCTTGTCGAGCGTGTCGTACGTGTCATGTCATGCATGTCATGCGTGCTTGCTTGTGATCATGTAACTTGTGAGATACACTTGTGAGATATCCTTGTGAGATGCGCTTGAGAGATGCCTTGAGAGGGAAGGGAGACCCTTCTTTATGCAATGCACTTGTGAGGGAAGGGAGGCCCTTCTTCATGATATGTATGTACTTGCGAGGGAAGGGAGGCCCTTCTTCATGATATGCACTTGTGAGTGAGGGGAGACCCCTCGTGGAATGTTGGTTCTTGTTTTCTTGTGAAAAGCGAGGTAAAACATATCGTAGGATATGTCCCACCTCTAACCATGTTCTTGAAAACCTCGATAAATCATGTCATGCATGCCGTGCTCGTGGAAACCGTGTACATACTTGCATTTAAATTTAAATATGACATTCGGGTAATTTCACAACACATATAACATCAATGATTGAACAATGTAATATTCATATCATTTAGGGAAAGCAAGAAAACACACTATCATTGGCCCTAGCAATATTCATAATTTATTAGGCATGCATTTCCTAATTTACAACTCATTTTATTCACCTTGGCATTTCATCAAACATGGTGTGTTCATTATTCATTATTCATTTAAACCTAAATCATGCTTTTCTAGGTGAGTTTACTCACATCATAAAGGTGTGTTTATTATGGATACAATGCCCTCCCCATTTTAATCATCACAACACAACCCTTGGCATCTAATCGCCCATTCCATCTCTATTCACCATTCACAACCATCCATCTCATAGCACATGTGTAAATGAAAGAAAATCGAAAGAAAAAAAGGGAAAAGAGGAACTATAACTAGGAGGGTAGTAAGAAGTACCGACCTTGAAGAAATGAGGAAGAAACCCCTTCCAAAAACGACCGTGAGGTGCAGCCCTAGCTTAGGGAACGCTCTCCATGAGTGCTTGAGTCGTGATCTTGGAGAAAAACCGGACTTGAAGTGATCTAGGGTCTCAAAACCCCTTTGATTCTTCTCCAAAAGCAAAACCCTAGCTTAGGAAACCCTTTCTCCTCTCTTCTAATCCCCCAAATCCTCTAAGTGTTGAGAATGAGCCCTAAAGGCTCAGGTTAAACTCTTAAGGTAAGAGTGAACCGATCAAAAGACCATAATACCCTTACTGAAATTTCTGCAAAAACACGAGTGCCGAACACGTTGGGCTGTGAACAGTGCCAAACACGTTGTGCTGTGAATAGTGCTGAACACGTTGTGCTGTGAACAGTGCCAAACACGTTGTGCTGTGAATAGTGCTAAACACGTTGGGCTGTGAACAGTGCCAAACACGTTGTGCTGTGAATAGTGCTGAACACGTTGTGTTGTGAACAGTGCCAAACACGTTGTGCTGTGAATAGTGCTGAACACGTTGTGCTGTGAACAGTGCCAAACACGTTGTGCTGTGAAGGGTGCCGAACCCGTTGTCACGTTGTGTTGTGCATAGTGCTGAGCTCATTGTCCGTTGTCTTATGTACAACGTGCCCGTTGTGAGCTGTACAACGTACCCGTTGTCTGTTGCACAACGGATGCACAACGTATACGTTGTTTACTGTACAACGTACCCGTTGTCTGTTGCACAACGTATACGTTATCAGAGTACGTTGTCTATGCGTTGTCTGTGCCTTATCAGAGCTACGTCCTTAGTGCCTTCCGAGCTACGTCCTTAGTGCCTTCCGAGCTACGATTGGCTGCAGGTCCAGACTGTTTTGGCCATATGTTTTGACTCGTTCGTCCGATTTTGACGATTCAACTTGCGTTGGGTTCGTACTTCGAAAAGGAACATTTCTGACGTTTCGGAATTTCCAATTTCTTCCTTATTTATTAATTATACCTCTTTAAAGGAAAAATGGCAACGAAAGTGTCATGCATTAAATGTGAAAAGGTCCGGGGCTCTACATCCTCCTCCCCTTACAAAAATTTCATCCTCGAAATTTAGACGCTACTTTCATTACAAACCAAAAGGAAAATTACAAGTCATATACAAACTTATACCAAAACTCATTCAATTAATTCTGGGTACTTTGCTTTGACTTTGGCTTCACGCTCCCATGTAGCTTCTTCCCGAGCATGGTGTTGCCATTGCACAAGAACCAAAGGGATTGTCTTGTTGCGAAGCATCTGATCTCTTCGATCCAAAATCTGAACCGACTTTTCAATCAAGGTGAGGTCCTCTCGAATCTCCAACGGTTCTAAGTCTATGACATGCGAAGGATCTGCAATGTACTTCCGAAGCATAGACACATGGAAGACGTTGTGAACTGCGGCCATGTGAGGTGGGAGAGCTACCCTGTAAGCAACCTCACCAACTCGTGTGATAATCTCAAAAGGCCCAACATACCGAGGACTGAGCTTGCCTTGCTTTCCAAATCTCATGATCCCTTTGCTAGGAGATACTTTCACAAAAACTTGATCCCCTACTTGAAATTCCAAGTCCCTACGGCGCGTGTCCGCATAACTTTTCTGGCGATCGTGAGCAGCTTTCAATCGATCCCGAATGATCTTAACTATGCCTGCAGTTTGCTCAATCAACTCCGGACCAAGTACTTTCCTTTCTCCTACCTCATCCCAATTAAGAGGAGACCGACAACTTCGCCCATACAAGGCCTCAAATGCTGCCATCTGGATACTCGCCTGATAGCTGTTATTATAGGCGAATTCAACCAAAGGCAAGTGCTCTTCCCAACTGCCTCTGAAATCCAACATACAAGCCCGAAGCATGTCTTCAATGACTTGGTTCACTCTCTCGGTTTGTCCATCCGTCTGTGGATGAAAAGCGGTGCTCAAATCAAGTCGGGAACCCATAGCCTCCTGGAAGCTTTTCCAGAATCGTGATGTGAATCTTGGATCCCGATCTGACACAATACTAACGGGCACTCCGTGCAACCTCACCACTTCCTTGATGTACAAAGCGGCTAACTGACTAGAGTTGAAAGTAGTTCGGTAAGGTAAGAAGTGAGCGGACTTCGTCAAACGATCCACTACTACCCATATCGCATCTGAGCCCCTTGCCGTCTTTGGCAAGCCAACTATGAAATCCATGGATATGTTCTCCCATTTCCACTCGGGAATCGGAAGGGACTGTAATAGACCTGCGGGCCGCATGTGTTCTGCTTTCACCTGTTGGCACACCAAGCACCGTGCTACATATTCCGTAACCTCCCTCTTCATATTCCGCCACCAAAAGTGAGTCTTGAGGTTCCGGTACATCTTTGTACCCCCTGGATGCACTGTGTACTTCGAACGGTGTGCTTCATCCAAAATCTCTCTTCGAAGATCTGCTTTGGCTGGGACGCAGAGCCTTCCCTTGAATGTGATAGCACCCCGACTAGTGAGAGAGAAGTCCTCACTACCCTTAGCAACTTCCTTGTCCCGATAAGCCAACAATTCAGCATCCGTGGCTTGGTATTCTTGGATCAAATCTATAATGTATGGCCGAACCGTGACATTTGCCAAGATAGGACTACGAACAGAGTCATTCACACTAATGTCCAGATTTACCAAGTCTTCAAGTAGCTTCCATTCCTGCACTAACATGCATGCTAATAACCCCGGAGGTCTTCTACTCAAAGCATCAGCCACTACATTTGCTTTACCCGGGTGGTATTGAATGGTACAATCATAGTCTTTCAAAAATTCCATCCAACGCCGTTACCTTAGATTCAATTCCTTTTGGGAAAAGAGGTACTTGAGGCTCTTGTGGTCTGTATACACATAGAATTCCACCCCGTATAAGTAATGTCGCCAGATCTTGAGTGCAAACATGACTACGGCAAGCTCTAAGTCGTGCGTGGGGTAATTCTTCTCATGCTCCTTCAATTACCTCGATGCATATATAGGCAATGACTTTCTTGTGCTGCATGAGTACACACCCAAGTCCAACGTGTGAGGCATCACTATACACCTTATACCCATAAGGTCCAGATGGCACAGTAAGGACAGGGGCTGTAGTAAGCCTCTTCTTCAGTTCCGTGAAACTGATCTCGCACTTATCACTCCATACAAACTTGGCATTCTTCCTTGTCAGGTAAGTGAGCGGTGCTGCAAGGCTAGAGAAACCCTCTACGAATCTCCTGTAGTAGCCTGCCAACCCAAGAAAGCTGCGTATCTCCGTGACACTCTTGGGCCTCGCCCAACTCATGACTGCCTCTATCTTCTTTGGATCCACCGAAATGCCTTCTGCAGAAACAACGTGGCCTAGGAATGCCACCTCTTCCAACCAAAACTCACACTTGCTAAGTTTGGCGTATAGCTTGTGCTCTCTTAGCATTTCCAAAGCAAGGCATAGGTCGCGTGTGTGATCTTCCCGTGTCTGGGAATAGACCACAATGTCATCAAAAAATGCAATCACGCACCTATCAAGATATGGCCGGAACACTCGGTTCATCAAATCCATAAAGGCTGCCGGCGCGTTCGTGAGTCCAAAAGGCATCACCAAGAACTCGTAGTGTCCATACCGAGTCCTGAAAGCAGTTTTGGGAACATCTTCCACTTTAATCTTCAACTGGTGATAACCCGATCGAAGGTCTATCTTCGAGAAAAATCTCGCTCCCTTCAACTGATCGAACAAGTCATCAATCCTAGGCAAGGGATACCTATTCTTTATAGTGACTTTGTTCAATTGCCTGTAATCGACGCACATCCGCATCGAGCCATCTTTCTTCTTAACAAACAACACCGGGGCACCCCACGGTGAGACACTTGGTCGAATGAAACCAAGACCTTGTAATTCTTCCAACTGGGTCTTTAACTCTTTGAGTTCAATAGGGGCCATTCTATACGAAGCCCTGAAAACAGGAGCTGTGCCTGGTGCAAGCTCGATCACAAACTCAATCTCCCTGTCTGGAGGCAATCCTGGCAACTCCTCTGGAAATACATCCAGGAACTCACTCACAACCGGAATAGTCAATGAGTCCTTTACCTCGGGGTTAGCTAAGCTCAACGCCGCAAAACAAGCAATATATCTACTTTTCAACCCGCGAAAGTGGAATGGTTTTCCTTCTACTGGCTTGAAGAGTACCATTTTCTCAAAGCAAGCTACATGCCCATGATGTGCTGCTAACCAATCCATTCCCAATATAACATCAAAGTCTTGGAATCCAAGGACGATGAGATCAACCGCCAACTCGTGGCTTCCAACTTGGACCACACTATTTCTATACACTTTATCTGCCAATACTGTTTTGTCGAGAGGAGTCGAAATGGCTAACTCCGATTCTAGCTGACTTGGCTCTACAGAAAAGCCTTCTGAAAAACTCGGCGAGACAAAAGAATGAGTAGACCCGGTATCAATCAACACTCGAGCCAAATACTCATTGACTAGTAGGGTTCCTGAAATTTTAACTAGCGGAGTTAATCCATGCATCAACAGTGTATACATGTAGGTATATATGCATATATAACATGCCAAGTACGTACACAATCAATTAATACTTAACAATTTAATTTACGGATAATTAAATAAGCTACAACTGCGTACCTTGCACTACATCGTCAGATGCAAGTGCATCACCCTCTGTTAAGGCAAAAAATCGCCCCTGGTTCACCTGGCGAGACTGAGGTGTAGACCGGGTAGTCTGAGATGACGCCTGATATGATCCTGCTGGGCGTGCTGGTGGCCTAATCCCCTGAGACTGGCCTGGTAAATGCCGACTGGGGCAATCCCTGATCATATGGCCCTGGCGACCACAATGAAAACATCCACCCGATGCACTTCGGCAATCTCTTGCCGGGTGCCTTCGGTCGCATGAAGTGCAGACCTCGTGTGTATAAGTCGGAGGGGCCGGAGGTGGAGCATACCTCATCGTCTGAGGTGCAACAGGCCGTGGGGCTGGAAGAGCCTGAGGTTGCGGTGCCTGAGGCACATACTGCCGTGGAGCTGGAGGCGCATAAGATGGCCTCATCGGTGGTGCTGGCCACGCATACTGATAAGGGCCGGTACGAGCCCTCCTCTCTAGAGGTGCTGAACTACTGGATTGGCCTCTCGTCAATTCCCTCTTCTTGGACACCGCCTCAGAGTTGGTCTCAACCAACAAGGCTTTATCCACCACTTCAGCGTAAGTGGCGTGCCTAAAGACCGATACTTTCTCCATGATGACATCCTTGAGTCCTTGCTCAAACCTCCTTGCCTTCATTGCCTCGGTGGCAATCATATGTCTCGCGAAGCGTGATAGCTCCGAGAACTTGGCCTCATAAGCGGCCACAGACATCGAACCTTGCTCAAGGTTGATGAATTCTCTCTCTTTCTTTTCCCGTGCTCCAATCGGAAAATACTTCTTGTAAAAAGTATCTTTGAACTCCTCCCAAGTCCAAGGTTGACCCTGCATGGTCAAATCTCGCGTCCTCAATGCGGACAACCACCAATGGTGGGCTTCACCTTCTAGCATGAAAACTGCCCATGCTACTCTATCCTCCTCTGTAGGCGAGAGGACCGCAAAGATCTTCTCCATCTGGAGGATCCATGCCTCTGCAGCAAGAGGGTCCTCAATCTCCTGAATGCCTCAACTCCAGCAGTACGATGTACTGGAGCTGTGGGCGGTGGAGTAGGTGCCGCCGATGATGGTATAGCCTGCCGAGCCGCCAGTATGGCGAGTGTCTCAGCAATAGAGCCTAAGACCTGAGAGAGGTCCGGCTGCTCATCCTCATCCCGTGAAGAAGAGGAAGCTCTGGTATGTGGTCCATGACCTCGTGTGTTCCATCTCATGACTAAAGTCCTGAGAATAACAACACGTTGTGCTGTGAACAGTGCCAAACACGTTGTGCTGTGAACAGTGCCAAACACGTTGTGCTGTGAATAGTGCTGAACACGTTGTGCTGTGAACAGTGACAAACACGTTGTGCTGTGAAGGGTGCCGAACCTGTTGTCATGTTGTGTTGTGCATAGTGCTGAGCTCGTTGTCCATTGTATTATGTACAACGTGCCCGTTGTGAGTTGTACAACGTACCCGTTGTCTGTTGCACAACGGATGCACAACGTATACGTTGTTTGCTGTACAACGTACCCGTTGTCTATTGCACAACGTATACTTTATCAGAGCTAGAGCTACGTTATCAGAGTACGTTGTCTATGCGTTGTCTGTACCTTATCAGAGCACGTTATCAGAGCTACGTCCTTAGTGCCTTCCGAGCTATGATTGCCTGCAGGTCCAGACTGTTTTGGCCATATCTTTTGACTCGTTCGTCCGATTTTGACGATTCAACTTGCGTTGGGTTCGTACTTCGAAAAGGAACATTTCTGACATTTCAGAATTTCAAATTTCTTCCTTATTTATTAATTATACCTCTTTAAATGAAAAATGGCAACGAAAGTGTCATGCATTAAATGTGAAAAGGTCCGGGCTCTACATTCGCTAAGCTCAATGCCGCAAAACGAACGATATCTCTACTTTTTAACCCCTGAAAATGAAATGGTTTTCCTTCTACCGGCTTGAAGAGTACCATCTTCTCAAAGCAAGCTACATGCCCATGATGTGCTGCTAACCAATCCATTCCCAATATAACATCAAAGTCTTGGAATCCCAGGACGATGAGATCAACCGCCAACTCGTGGCTTCCAACTTGGACCACACTATTTCTATACACTTTATCTGCCAATACTGTTTTGCTGAGAGGAGTCGAAATGGCTAACTCCGGTTCTAGCTGACTTGGCTCTACAGAAAAGCCTTCTAAAAAACTCGGCGAGACAAATGAATGAGTAGACCCGGTATCAATCAACACTCGAGCCAAATACTCATTGACTAGTAGGGTTCCTGAAATTTTGACTAGCGGAGTTAATCCATGCATCAACAGTGTATACATGTAGGTATATATACATATATAACATGCCAACTACGTACACAATCAATTAATACTTAACAATTTAATTTACGGATAATTAAATAAGCTACAATTGCATACCTTGCACTACATCGTTAGATGCAAGTGCATCACACTCTGTTAAGGCAAAAACTCGCCCCTAGTTTGCCTGGCGAGACTGAGGTGTAGACCGGGTAGTCTGAGATGACGCCTGATATGATCCTACTGGGCGTGCTGGTGGCCTAATCCCCTGAGACTGGCCTGGTAAATGCCGACTGGGGCAATCCCTGATTATATGGCCCTGGCGACCACAATGAAAACATCCACCCGATGCACTTCGACAATCTCCTGCCGGGTGCCTTCGGTCGCATGAAGTGCAGACCTCGTGTGTATAAGTCGGAGGGGCCGGAGGTGGAGCATACCTCATCGTCTGAGGTGCAACAGGCCGTGGGGCTGGAAGAGCCTGAGGTTGCGGTGCCTGAGGCACATACTGCCGTGGAGCTGGAGGCGCATAAGATGGCCTCATCGGTGGTGCTGGCCACGCATACTGATAAGGGCCGGTACTAGCCCGCCTCTCTGGAGGTGCTGAACTACTAGCTTGGCCTCTCGCCAACTCCCTTTTCTTGGACACTGTCTCTGAATTGACCTCGACCAATAAGGCCTTGTCTACTACATCAGGGTAGGTAGCATGCTAGAAAACCGAAACCTTCTCCATGATAATTCCTTTGAGCCCTTGCTCAAATCTTCTTGCCTTCATTGCCTCGGTGGCAACCATGTGAGTCGCGAAGCGTGATAACTCCGAGAACTTGGCCTCGTATTGTGCCACCGACATCAAACCTTGCTCGAGGTTGATGAATTCTCTCTCTTTCTTTTCCCGTGCTCCAATCGGAAAATACTTCTTGTAAAAAGCGTCCTTGAACTTCTCCCAAGTCCAAGGTTGACCCTGCATGGTCAAATCTCGCATCCTCAATGCGGACAACCACCAATGGTGGGCTTTGCCCTCTAGCATCAAAAATCTACCCATGCTACTCTCTCCTCCTCTGTGGGTGAGAGGACCGTAAAAATATTCTCCATCTGGAGGATCCACACCTCCGCAGCAAGAGGGTCCACACTCCCATGGAAGGATGGAGGCCTCAATCTCCTGAATGCCTCAACTCCAGCGGTACGATGTACTGGAGCTGCGGGCGGTGGAGTAGGTGCTGCCGATGATGGTATAGCCTGCCGAGCCGCCAGTATGGCGAGTGTCTTAGCAATAGAGCCTAAGACCTGAGAGAGGTCCGGCTGCTCATCCTCATCCCGTGAAGAAGAGGAAGCTCTGGTATGTGGTCCACGACCCCGTGTGTTCCGTCTCATGACTAAAGTCCTGAGAATAATAACACCACATGAGTCTAACTTGAAACCATAGTTTATTTCAATACCATTTCACAATAATTCAATTTGTATTAGTTGTATAATACTAATACACATCACATCAAGTCGTCAGAGTATTCATCACATTATACTTATACTTTAGTGTTCTAGTGTACCTAGGACCCGTACTTGGTTAAAGCAACTATTTTAGACTAAGACTAAAGTTTAGTCTTACACTTGGAACCAGACTCGCTCCCGACTTACTTCCTTCCTAACTTGTTTCCTGACATATGCTCTTGTCAAGCCGTGGTATTCGATTTTAAGTGACCCTAAAGAGCTAAAGCCTAAGCTCTGATACCACTTCTGTCGCGACCCGAAACCCACCCTAGAAGTTAGAGTGAACTTTGGACGACTAATCATGACTTGCTTGGCAACCAACCGGAAAAACCCACAGAGCATATACAATAGAGGACATTATAGCGGAAACATGACCATAAAACACAGCGGAAGTCTAACAACCTCTAAGTATATACACATGGTCCAAGTTTAATACAAAGAAATCAAAACAAAGAAAGTACGGACATGCCCGCCAAAATACATGGATATAATCACTCATGCTCACCCACAGCTAATCCACTCAGAATCTAACACCACCTACTGATAACCCTCTACGGGAGGTTCCTCCAAAGGCTCCTCGATGTACTCCTCTTCCACCCATGGACCAGGAGCACAAACATCAAATGGAGCAGCAGCTCCCTCAGAACCTGCCGACATAAGAAGTACGGCTGAGCATGGAATACTCAGCGGGTACCAAATACTAACCAATAGTCATAGCATAAAAATGGCAATACATAAATCAGGAGCAGTTCATATATGTTAGACGGAAACAATCCATATCATACAAGGAAGTAAAGCAATTTATAATCATGCTTGTATTTCGTAGAAAGCCGATAAAACCTCTTGAAAACATCGTGCACTTGACTTGGCTTGAAATATCTTTTCATACTTGAAAGCTTGTCGTGTTTGTCTTGCTTGATCTTGTCGAGCGTGTCGTACGTGTCATGTCATGCATGTCATGCGTGCTTGCTTGTGATCATGTAACTTGTGAGATACACTTGTGAGATATCCTTGTGAGATGCGCTTGAGAGATGCCTTGAGAGGGAAGGGAGACCCTTCTTTATGCAATGCACTTGAGAGGGAAGGGAGACCCTTCTTCATGATATGTATGTACTTGCGAGGGAAGGGAGGCCCTTCTTCATGATATGCACTTGTGAGTGAGGGGAGACCCCTCGTGGAATGTTGGTTCTTGTTTTCTTGTGAAAAGCGAGATAAAACATATCGTTGGATATGTCCCACCTCTAACCATGTTCTTGAAAACCTCGGTAAATCATGTCATGCATGCCGTGCTCGTGGGAATCGTGTACATACTTGCATTTAAATTTAAATATGACATTTGGGTAATTCACAACACATATAGCATCAATGATTGAGCAATGTAATATTCACATCATTTAGGGAAAGCAAGAAAACACACTATCATAGGCCCTAGCAATTTCCATAATTTATTAGGCATGCGTTTCCTAATTTACAACTCACTTTATTCACCTTGGCATTTCATCAAACATGGTGTGTTTGTTATTCATTATTCATTTAAACCTAAATCATGCTTTTCTAGGTGAGTTTACTCGTATCATAAAGGTGTGTTTATTATGGATACAACGCCCTCCCCCGTTTCAATCATCACAACACAACCATTGGCATCCAATCGCCTATTCCATCTCCTTTCACCACGTTCACACTTCCAAACTCATAGCACATATACAAAGGAAGGAAACAAAGAGAAATAAAGGAAAAGAGAAGTTATAGCTAGGAGGGTAGCAAGAGGTACCGACCTTGGGCAATGAGGAAGAAACCCCTTCCAAAAACGACTGTGTAGCTGCTGCCCTAGCTTGGATCACGAGCTCCTCGAATGCGTGAGCCTTGATCTTGAAGAAAACGGGCTTGAGTTGAGTGTGGGTTCACAAACCCCTTGATTTCTCTCCAAAATGGAAACCCTAGGTTTAGGAATCGCCCTCTCCTCTCTTCTTATCTCCCAATCTCTCTAAGTGTCGAAATGAAGCCCTAAAGGCTCGGGTTAAACTCTTAAGGTAAGAGTGAACCGACCAAAAGACCATAATACCCTTACTGAAATTCTGCAAAAACGCGAGTACCGATCGATCAGTTGCCTACCGAACGATCGGTGTGTTGACCGAGCTCTCGACAAAAAATCAACTCTCTAGAAAATTTCCCCATACAAAAATCTTGACCAGTCGATAGCTACCGATCGATCGGTTTTGGACCGATCGATCGCTCTATGGACCGAGCGATCGGTTGTCTGCAGGTCCAGACTGTTTTGGCCATATCTTTTGACTCGTTCGTCCGATTTTGACTATTCAACTTGCGTTGGGTTCGTACTTCGAAAACGAACATTTCTGACATTTCAGAATTTCCAATTTCTTCCTTATTTATTAATTATTCCTCTTTAAAGGCAAAATGGCAATGAACGTGTCATGCATTAAATGTGAAAAGGTTCGGGGCTCTACAATACATCTTCGTACCCCCAGGATGCACTGTATACTTGGACTGGTGAGCTTCATCCATAATCTCTCTCCGAAGGTCTACTTTGGCTGGGACATAAAGCCTTCCCTTGAATGTAATAGCACCTCGGCTAGTGAGAGAGAAGTCCGTACTACCCTTGGTAACTTCCTTGTCCCAGAAAGCCAACAAGTCAGCATCTGTGGCTTGATACTCTTGGATCAAATCTATAATGTATGGCCGAACCGTGACATTTGCCAAAACAAGACTGTGGACAGAATCATTCACACTGATGTCCAAATTTTCCAAATCTTCCAATAGTTTCCATTCCCGCACTAACATGTGAGCCAATAGACCCGGAGGTCTTCTACTCAAAGCGTCAGCCACTACGTTCGCTTTTCCCAGGTGATATTGGGTGCTGCACTCGTAATCTTTCAAGAATTCTATCCAATGCCGTTGCCGCAAATTTAGTTCCTTCTAGGAAAAGAGGTACTTGAGACTCTTGTGATCCGTGAACACATAGAACTCCACCCTATAAAGGTAATGGCGCCAAATCTTGAGTGCAAACACGACTGCCGCAAGCTCCAAGTCGTGAGTGGGGTAATTCTTTTCATGCTCCTTCAATTGCCTTGATGCATAGGCAATGACTTTCTTGTGCTGCATGAGGACACACCCAAGTCTGATGTGCGAAGCATCGCTATACACCTCATAACCACCATGTCAGGAGGGCACAGTAAGGACGGGGGCCGTGGTGAGGCGTTTCTTCAACTCTTGGAAACTCACTTCGCATTTGTCGCTCCAACTAAACTTAGCATTCTTCATCGTCAAGTAAGTGAGAGGCGCAGCCAAACTGGAGAATCCCTCCACAAATATCGGATAATAGCATGCTAACCCGAGAAAACTACGTATCTCCGTGACGCTCTTGGGTCTCTCCCAACTCATGACTGCCTCTATCTTTGCTGGGTCTACTGAAATGCCTTCTACAGATACCACGTGGCCTAGGAATGCCACCCTCTCTAACTAGAATTCACACTTGCTCAATTTGGCATATAGCCTATGCTTTCTCAACATCTCCAAAGCAAAGCGGAGGTCTCGTGCATGATCTTCCCGTGTCTGGGAATATACCAAAATGTCATCGATGAACACAATCACGCATCGATCCAAGTATGATCGGAACACCTGGTTCATCAAATCCATGAACGCCGCCGGTGCATTCGTCAACCCAAAAGGTATGATAAGGAACTCGTAATGCCCATATCGAGTCCTAAAAGCCATCTTCGAAACATCTTCCGCCTTGATCTTTAACTGATGATACCACGATCTAAGATCAATCTTGGAGAAAAATCTCACTCCCTTCAGTTGGTCGAACAAGTCGCCTATCCTTGGCAAGGGATAACGATTCTTGATAGTGACCTTGTTCAACTGACGGTAGTCTATACACATTCTCATCGACCCGTCCTTCTTCTTTACAAAGAGGACCGGAGCTCCCCACGGCGAAACACTTGGTTGGATGAAACCAAGTTGTTGTAACTCCTTAATCTGTTTCTTCAATTCTTCAAGCTCTATAGGGGCCATTCTATATGGTGCCCTTGAAATTGGAGCGGTACCCGGAGCAAGCTCTATAGCGAACTCAATCTCTCTGTCAGGAGGCAACCCGAGAAGTTCCTCTGGAAACACATCCAAGAACTCACTTGTAGCACCCCGGACTTTTTCATCCTTAATGAATAGCACCTTCGTAGCTAATTGGCCATTTTTGTAGTCTAATTAATAAATAAGGGAGAAATCGAAAATTCCGAAACGTTAGAAATGTGCGTTTTCGAAAGACGAACCCAACGCAAGTTGAATCGTCGAAATCCGATGAGCGAGTCAAAAGATATGGTCAAAACAGTCCAGACATACAGAGAACCGATCGCTCGGTCCAGTCAGCGATCGATCGGTCCATAACCGATCGATCGGTAGCTATCGCGCGGTCAGAAATTTTGTATGGGGAAATTTTCCAGAGAGTGAGTTTTTGACCGGTCGATCGGTCATAAACACCGATCGCTCGGTAGGCAACCGATCGATCGGTCATAACCACCGATCGCTCGGTCCGCGCGTTTTGCAGAATTTTCACTAAGGGCATTTTCGGCATTCGGGTGTTATACCCTTTCTTATATAGGATTGCCCGAGCCTTTAGGGCTCATTCTCAACCCTTAGAGTCTTTTGAGAGATAGAGAGAAAGGAGAAGGTTTTCCTAAACCTAGGGTTTCCATTTTGAAGAGAAATCAAAGGGGTTTGAGACCCTAGATCATCCTCAAGTCTATTTTCTCCAAGTCTCGGCTCAAGCTCGTGTGGGGCACTCTCCTCAAGCTAGGGCAGCAACTCACGGTCGTTTTGGAAAGGGGGATTTCTTCCTCACTTGATCAAGGTCGGTACTTCTTACTACCCTCCTAGTTATAGCTTCTCTTTCCCTTTATTTCTTCTTGTTTTCTTTCACCTATATATGTGTTATGAGATTGGTGGTATGTATGGTAAATGGAGAGGGATGTTGGCGAATGGATGCCGTGTGGATGATGTAATGAATGAATGGGAAATGGCATTGTACTAATAATGAACATACAAGTGTGATGTGAGCATAACCCACATAGAAAAGCATGATCTAGGTTTAAGTGAATAATGAACACACCCCATGTTTGATGAAATGCCAAGGTGAACAAAATAAATGATAAATTAAGGGAACCATGTTTAATTGCCCTTGAAATTTGTTAGGGTTCATGATAGTGTGTTTCTTACATTTCTTAAAATGTGTAGATTATTAATTACTTGAATTGTTATATGCTATGCCTTGTGAATCACTCCAAATTGTCATATTCAATTCCAAATGCAAGTATGCACACGATCTCACGAGCACGCATGAAATGACGTGATTTACCGATGTTTTGAGTATGGGACGTAGAGGTGGGGCATATCCTAAGATATGTTTCACTTCGCTTTTGACAAGGGCAAGACAATCATGCATTACATAGGGAAAGGTCTCCCATCCCCTCGCATGACATGCATAGCATCGCATGACACGCATAGCATAGCATGGCATGACACGCATAGCATAGCATCACACATCACGCATGGATGCTAGTTGCGACGGGCTATGAACGGCAACTAGGCATTCACATTCCGCATGGATGCTAGTTGCGACGGGCTATGAACGGCAACTAGGCATTCACATTCCGCATGGATGCTAGTTGCGACGGGCTATGAACGGCAACTAGGCATTCACATTCTGCATGGATGCTAGTTGCGACGGGCTATGAACGGCAACTAGGCATACCCATCTGCATATAGGGTACTAGTTGTGACGGACTATGAACGGCAACTAGGCATGTGAACATGTTTAAATTATGAACAAGCAAGCATGATACTCGCATGACACGCATGACATGACATGACACGCATGATATGACAAGATAAGACAACATAACAAGTTTCAAGCACGGAAATGGTATTTTCAAGTCAAGTCAAGTGCACGATGTTTTCAAGAGGTTTCATCGGCTTTCTACGAAATACAAGCATGATTATAAATTGTTTTGCTTCCTTGTATGATATAAATTGTTCATGTTCTATATATGCAACTTGCTTCCTCCTTTATGTATGCTATCTGTATGCTATGACTACTGGTTAGTGCTTAGTACCCGCTGAGTATTCCATGCTCAGCCGTACTTCTTATGTCGGCAGGTGACGGCGGAGCAGCTGCTCCATTTGATATCTGTGCTCCGAGTCCATGGGTGGAGGAGGAGTACGTCGAGGAGCCTTTTGAGGAACCTCCAGTAGAGGGTTACCATTAGGTGGTTGTAGATTCTGAGTGGATTAGCTGTGGGTGAGATGAGAGATTATATCCGTGTATTTTGGCGGGTCTGTCCGCACTTTCTTCTGGTTACTTTTTGTATAAACTTGGACCATATGTATATACTTAGAGGTTTGTTAGACTTCCGCTGTGTTTTATAGTTATGTTTCCGCTATAATGTCTTCTATTGTATATGCTCTGTGGTTTTTGCAGGTTGGTTTGTCAAGCAAGTCATGTAAGTCATGATTGAGTCGTCCAAGATTCACTCTAACTCCTAGGGTGGGTTTTGGGACGCGACAGAAGTGGTATCAGAGCTTAGGCTTTAGGTCTCTAGGGTCACTTAGAATCTTATGCCACGGCTTGACAAAAGCATATGTCAGGAAACAAGTTAGGAAGGAAGTAAGTCGGGAGCGAGTCTGGTTCCAAGTGTAAGACTAAACTTTAGTCTTAGTCTAAAATGGTTGCTTTAACCAAGTACGGGTCCTAGGTACGCTAGAACACTAAAGTATAAGTATAATGTGATGAATACTCTGATTACTTGATGTGATGAATATTAGTGTTATACAACTAATACAGATTGAATTATTGTGAATGACATTGAAATAAACTGTGGTTTTAGTGAGACTCATGTGGTGCTATTGTTCTCAGGACTTTAGTCATGAGGCGGGGCACACGGGGTCGTGGACCACACACCAGAGCTTCATCTTCTTCCAGAGATGAGGATGAGCAGCCGGACCTCTCCCAGGTCTTAGGCTCTATTGCTGAGACACTCGCCATCCTGGCGGCTCGGCAAACTATACCGGCATCAGCGGCACCTACTCCACCGCCCGCAGCTCCAGTACATCGTACAGCTGGAGTTGAGGCATTCAGGAGATTGAGGCCTCCATCCTTCCATGGGAGTGTGGACCCTCTTGCTGCGGAGGCGTGGATCCTCCAGATGGAGAAGATTTTTGCAGTCCTCTCGCCTACAGAGGAGGATAGAGTAGCATGGGCAGTTTTCATGCTAGAGGGTGAAGCCCACCATTGGTGGTTGTCCGCATTGAGGACGCGAGACTTGACCATGCAGGGTCAACCTTGGACTTGGGAGGAGTTCAAGGATACTTTTTACAAGAAGTATTTTCCGATCGGTGCACGGGAAAAGAAAGAGAGAGAATTCATCAACCTTGAGCAAGGTTCGATGTCTGTGGCTGCTTATGAGGCCAAGTTCTCGGAGCTATCACGCTTCGCGACACATATGATTGCCACCGAGGCAATGAAGGCGAGGAGGTTTGAGCAAGGGCTCAAGGATGTCATCATGGAGAAAGTGTCGGTTTTCAGGCATGCCACTTACGCCGAAGTAGTGGATAAGGCCTTATTGGTTGAGGCCAATTCTGAAGCGGTGTCTAAGAAGAGAGAGTTGGCGAGAGGCCAAGCCAGTAGTTCAGCACCTCCAGAGAGACGGGCTCGTACCGGCCCTTATCAGTATACATGGCCAGCACCACAGATGAGGCCGACTTATGCGGCCCCAGCACCACGGCAGTACGTGCCACAGGCACCTCGACCTCAGGCTCTCCCGGCCCCATGGCCAGTTGTACCTCAGGTGGCGAGATATGCTCCACCTCAGGCCCCTCCTACCCGCACGCACGAGCCCTGCCCTTCATGCGGCCGAAGGCACCCAGCAGGGGATTGCCTAAGAGCATCGGGTGGATGTTTTCACTGTGGTCGCCAGGGCCACGTGATTAGGGATTGCCCTACCCGGCATTTACCAGGCCAGTCTCAGGGGATTAGGCCACCAGCACGCCCAGCAGGATCACATCAGGCGTCATCTCAGACTACCCGGTCCACACCTCAGTCTCGCCAGGCGAACCAGGGGCGAGTTTTTGCCTTGACAGAGGGCGATGCACTTGCATCTGACGATGTGGTGCAAGGTACGCGTTAGGAGTTATTTTCCTTATTCGTGATTGTTATGTTATGTTTTATTCCTTGTGTACGTAGTTGGTATGCTATATATATATATACCTACGTGTATACACTGTTGAGGCTTGAATTGACGTAACTAGCCTAAAATTTCAGGAACCCTACTAGTCAATGAGTATTTGGCTCGAGTGTTGATTGATACCGGGTCTACTCATTCGTTTGTCTCGCCGAGTTTTTCAGAAGGCTTTTCTGTGGAGCCTAGTCAGCTAAAACCGGAGTTAGCCATTTCGACTCCGCTCGGCAAAACAGTATTGGCAGATAAAGTGTATAGAAATAATGCGGTCCAAGTTGGAAGCCACGAGTTGGCGGTTGACCTCATCGTCCTTGGATTCCAAGACTTTGATATTATATTGGGAATGGATTGGTTAGCAGCACATCATGGGCATGTAGCTTGCTTTGAGAAGATGGTACTCTTCAAGCCGGTAAAAGGAAAACCATTTCACTTTCGGGGGTTAAAACGTAGAGACATTGCCCGTTTTGCGGCGTTGAGCTTAGCTAACCCCGAGGCAAAGGACTCATCGACTATTCCGGTTGTGAGTGAATTCCTGGATGTATTTCCAGAGGAGTTGCCAGGATTGCCTCCAGACAGGGAGATTGAGTTTATGATCGAGCTTGCACCAGGCACAGCTCCTGTATTCAGAGCTCCATATAGAATGGCCCCTATTGAACTCAAGGAGTTGAAGACTCAGTTGGAGGAATTGCAAGGCCTTGGCTTCATTCGACCAAGTGTCTCACCATGGGGTGCCCCGGTGTTGTTTGTTAAGAAGAAAGATGGCTCGATGCGGATGTGTGTCGATTACAGGCAATTGAACAAAGTCACTGTAAAGAATAGGTATCCCTTGCCTAGGATTGATGACTTGTTCGATCAGTTGAAGGGAGCGAGATTTTTCTCAAAGATAGATCTTCGATCGGGTTATCACCAGTTGAAGATTAAGGCGGAAGATGTTCCCAAAACTGCTTTCAGGACTCGATATGGACATTACGAGTTCTTGGTGATGCCTTTTGGACTCACGAACGCGCCGGCAGCCTTTATGGATTTGATGAACCGGGTGTTCCGGCCATATCTTGATAGGTGCGTGATTGTATTTGTTGATGACATTTTGGTTTATTCCCAGACACGGGAAGATCACACACGCGACCTGCGCCTTGCTTTGGAAATGCTAAGAGAGCACAAGCTATACGCCAAACTTAGCAAGTGTGAGTTTTGGTTGGAAGAGGTGGCATTCCTAGGCCACGTTGTATCGGCGGAAGGCATTTCGGTGGATCCAAAGAAGATAGAGGCAGTCATGAATTGGGCGAGGCCCAAGAGTGTCACGGAGATACGCAGTTTTCTTGGGTTGGCAGGCTACTACAGGAGATTCGTAGAGGGTTTCTCCAGCCTTGCAGCACCGCTCACTTACCTGACAAGGAAGAACGCTAAGTTTGTATGGAGCGACAAATGTGAGATCAGTTTCACGGAACTGAAGAAGAGGCTTACCACAGCTCCTGTCCTTACGGTGCCATCCGGACCTTATGGGTATGAGGTGTATAGTGATGCCTCACACGTTGGACTTGGGTGTGTACTCATGCAGCACAAGAAAGTCATTGCCTATGCATCAAGGCAGTTGAAGGAGCATGAGAAGAACTATCCTACGCACGACTTGGAGCTTGCGGCGGTCGTGTTTGCACTTAAGATTTGGCGTCATTACCTTTATGGGGTGGAGTTCTATGTGTTCACTGATCACAAGAGTCTCAAGTATCTCTTTTCCCAAAAGGAGCTGAATCTAAGGCAAAGGCGTTGGATGGAATTTCTGAAGGACTATGATTGTACCATTCAATACCATCCGGGTAAGGCAAATGTAGTGGCTGATGCTCTGAGTAGAAGACCTCAGGGGTTGTTAGCACACATGTTGGTTCAAGAATGGAAGCTACTAGAAGATTTGGCAAATCTGGACATCAGTGTGAATAACTCTGTCCGTGGTCCTACCTGGCAAATGTTACGGTTCGGCCGTACATTATAGATTTGATCCAAGAATATCAAGCCATGGATGCGGAATTGTTGGCTTTCCGGGACAAGGAAGTTGCCAAGGGCAGTGAAGACTTTTCTCTCACTAGTCGGGGTGCTATCACATTCAAGGGAAGACTGTGCGTCCCAGCCAATGCAGATCTTCGAAGAGAGATTTTGGACGAAGCACACCGTTCGAAGTACACAGTGCATCCAGGGGGTACGAAGATGTACCGGAACCTCAAGAGTCACTTTTGGTGGCGGAATATGAAGAGGGAGGTTGCGGAATATGTAGCACGGTGCTTGGTGTGTCAACAGGTGAAAGCAGAACACATGCGGCCCGCAGGTCTATTACAGTCCCTTCCGATTCCCGAGTGGAAATGGGAGAACATATCCATGGGATTTCATAGTTGGCTTGCCAAAGACGGCAAGGGGTTCAGATGCGATATGGGTAGTAGTGGATCGTTTGACGAAGTCCGCTCACTTCTTGCCTTACCGAACTACTTTCAACTCTAGTCAGTTAGCTGCTTTGTACATCAAGGAAGTGGTGAGGTTGCACGGAGTGCCTGTCAGTATTGTGTCGGATCGGGATCCAAGATTCACTTCACGATTCTGGAAAAGCTTCAGGAAGCTATGGGTTCCCGACTCGATTTCAGCACCGCTTTTCATCCACAGACAGATGGACAAACCGAGAGAGGTGAACCAAGTCATTGAAGAGATGCTTCGGGCTTGTATGATGGATTTCAGAGGCAGTTGGGAAGAGCATTTGCCTTTGGTTGAATTCGCCTACAATAACAGCTATCAGGCAAGTATCCAAATGGCACCATTTGAGGCCTTGTATGGGCGAAGTTGTAGGTCTCCTCTCTATTGGGATGAGGTAGGAGAAAGGAAATTACTTGGTCCAGAATTGATTGAGCAAACTGTAAACACAGTAAGATCATTCGGGATCGATTGAAAGCCGCTCAAGATACGCCAGAAAAGTTATGCGGACACGCGCCGTAGGGACTTGGAATTCAAGTAGGGGATCAAGTTTTTGTGAAGTATCTCCTAGTAAAGGGATCATGAGATTTGGAAAGCGAGGCAAGCTCAGTCCTCGGTTATGTTGGGCCTTTTGAGATTATCACGCGAGTTGGTGAGGTTGCTACAGGGTAGCTCTCCCACCTCACATGGCCGCAGTTCATAACGTCTTCCATGTGTCTATGCTTCGGAAGTACATTGCGGATCCTTCGCATGTCATAAACTTGGAACCGTTGGAGATTCGAGAGGACTCACCTTGATTGAAAAGCCGGTTCAGATTTTGGATCGAAGAGATCAAGTGCTTCGCAACAAGACTATCCCTTTGGTTCTTGTGCAATGGCAACACCATGCTCGGGAAGAAGCTACATGGGAGCGTGAAGCCGAAGTCAAAGCAAAGTATCCCGAGTTGTTTGAATAGACTTGTGCATATGGCTTATAATTTTGTTTTGATTTGGTGTATGTATGTATCGTCCAAATTTCGGGGACGAAATTTTTGTAAGGGGGGGAGAATGTAGCACCCCGGACTTTTTCATCCTTAATGAATAGCACCTTCGTAGCTAATTGGCCATTTTTGTAGTCTAATTAATAAATAAGGGAGAAATCGAAAATTCCGAAACGTTAGAAATGTGCGTTTTCGAAAGACGAACCCAACGCAAGTTGAATCGTCAAAATCCGGCGAGCGAGTCAAAAGATATGGTCAAAACAGTCCAGACATAACAGAGAACCGATCGCGTCGGTCCAGTCAGCGATCGATCGGTCCATAACCGATCGATCGGTAGCTATCGCGCGGTCAGAAATTTTGTATGGGAAATTTTCCAGAGAGTGAGTTTTTGACCGTCGATCGGTCATAAACACCGATCGCTCGGTAGGCAACCGATCGATCGGTCATAACACCACCGATCGCTCGGTCCGCGCGTTTTGCAGAATTTTCACTAAGGGCATTTTCGGCATTCGGGTGTTATACCCTTTCTTATATAGGATTGCCCGAGCCTTTAGGGCTCATTCTCACCCTTAGAGTCTTTTGAGAGATAGAGAGAAGGAGAAGGTTTCCTAAACCTAGGGTTTCCATTTTGAAGAGAAATCAAGGGGTTTGAGACCCTAGATCATCCTCAAGTCTATTTTCTCCAAGTCTCGGCTCAAGCACGTGTGGGGCACTCTCCTCAAGCTAGGGCAGCAACTCACGGTCGTTTTGGAAAGGGGGATTTCTTCCTCACTTGATCAAGGTCGGTACTTCTTACTACCCTCCTAGTTATAGCTTCTCTTTCCCTTATTTCTTCTTGTTTTCCTTACCTAGATATGGTATGAGATTGGTGATGTATGGTAAATGGAGAGGGAATGTTGCGAATGGATGCCGTGTGGATGATGTAAGAATGAATGGGAAATGGCATTGTACTAATAATTGAACATACAAGTGTGATGTGAGCATACCACATAGAAAAGCATGATCTAGCGTTTAAGGAATAATGAACACACCCCTGTTTGGAGAAATGACAAGGTGAACAAATAAATGATAAAATTGAAGGGACCCATGTTTAATTGCCTGAAATTTGTTAGGGTTCAGATTAGATGTGGTTTCTTACATTCTTAATACTGTGTAGATTATTAATACTTGAATTGTAAATGCTATGCCTTGGAATCACTCCAAATTGTCATATCATTTTCCAAATGCACGTATGCACCCGTCTCACGAGCACGCATGAAATGACGTGATTTACCGATGTTTTGAGTGTATGGAAGTAGAGGTGGGGCATATCCTAAGATATGTTCACTCGCTTTTGACAAAACAGGGCAAGACATCCGGCAATTACATAGGGAAAGGTATCCATACCCTCGCATGACTATGCATAGCATCGCATGCAAGGCACGCATAGCATGGCATGACCGCCTAGCATAGCAATCACACATCAAGCAGGGATGCTAGTTGCGCCGGGCTATGAACGGCAACTAGGCATTCACATTCCGCATGGATGCTAGTTGCGACGAGGCTATGACGGCAACTAGGCCATTCACACTTCCGCAGGGATGCTAGTTGCGACGGGATGAAAGCAACATGCATGCACATGCTGCGAATGGATGCTAGTTGCGACGGGCTAGAACGGCAACTGGCATACCCATCTGCATATAGGGTACTAGTTGTGACGGACTATGGAACGGCAATAGGCATGTGCACCTGTTTAAATATGAACAGCAGCATGATACTCGCATGACGCATGACATGACATGACACGCATGATCTGACAAGATAAGAAGAACATAACAAGTTTCAAGGCAAGGAAATGGTATTTCAAGCAAGTCAATGCACGCGTTTCAAGAGGTTTCATCGGCTTTCTACGAACTACAAGCATGAAATTATAATGGTTGGGCTTCCTGTATGATTATCAATTGTTCATGTTCTATATATGCAACTTGCTTCCTCCTGATGTATGCTAGTCTTGTATGCATGACTATGGTTAGGCTTAGGACCCGCCTGAGTAATGCCATGCTCGCCGTACTCTTATGTCGGCAGGTGACGGCGGAGAGCTGCTCATTTGATTATCTGTGCTCGGTCAATGGGTGGAGAGAGGGAGTACGTCCGAGGAGCCTTTTTGAGGAACTCATTAGAGGTGACCATTAGTGGTTGTTGATTGAGTGGAGTAGCTGTGGGTGAGATTGAGAGATTATATCCGTGTATTTGGGCGGGTCTGTCAGCACTTCTTTGGTTACTTTTTGTAAGAACTTGGACCATATGTATTATACTTAGAGGTGTGTTAGAATTCGCTGTGTTTTATAGTGTATGTTTCCGCACAATGGTTCTATGGTATATGTCTGTGGTTTTGCAGGTTGGTTTGTCAAGCAAGTCTGTAGCTGAGTGGCGTCGTCCCAAAGATTCACTCTAACTCCTAGGGTGGGTTTTGGAACGCGACAGAAGTGGGTATCAGAGCTGAGGCTTTAGGTCTCTAGGGTCATTAGAATCTTATGCCACGGCTGACAAAAGCATATGTCAGGAAAAAAGTTAGGAAGGAGTAAGTAGGGAGCGAGTCTGGTTCCAAGTGTAAGGACTAAACTTTAGTCTTATTAGTCTAAAATGGTTCTTTAACCAGTACGGGCCTAGGTACGCTAGAACACTAAAGGATAAGTATAATGTGATGAATACTCTGATGACTTGATGTGATGAACTTAGTGTATACAACAATAGATTGAATTATTGTGACATGACATTGAATAAACTTGTGGGTTTAGTGAGACTCATGTGGTGATATTGTTCGCAGACTTTATCATGGGGGGGACACGGGGTCGTGGGACCACACCAACCCAGGAAGCTTCATCTTCTTCCAGAGATGAGGATGAGCAGCCGGACCTCTCAAGGTCTTAGGCTCTATTGCTGAGACACGCGCCATCCTGGCGGCTCGGCAAACATATAACGGCCTTCTACGGCTCACTACTCCACGCCCGCAGCCCAGTACATCGTACACGGGAGTTGAGGATTCAGGAGATTGAGGCCTCCATCCTTCATGGGAGTGTGGACCTCTCCTGCCTGCGGAGGCTGGGGATCCTCCGATGGAGAAGATTTTGCATCTCTAGCCTCCAGAGGAGAAGAGTAGCATGGGCAGTTGTCATGCGGAGAGGGTGCACGCCCACCATTGGTGGTTGTCAGCATTGAGGACGCGAGACTTGACCATGCAGGGTCAACCTTGGACTTGGGAGGAGTTCAAGGATACTTTTTACAAGCAGTATTCCGTATCGGTGCCCGGGAAAGGAAAGAGAGAGAACTTCATCAACCTTGAGCAAGGTTCGAGTTGTCGGTGGCTGCTATGAGGCCGTTCCGGAGCGATCACGCTTCGCGACACCAATATGATTGCCACAGACCAATGAAGGCGAGGAAGGTTTGAGAAAGGGCTCAGGATGTTCATCAGGGAGAAAGTGTCGGTTTCAGGCCTGCACGTACGACGAAGTAGTGGATAAGGCCTTATTGGTTGGAGGCAAGTCTGAATCGGTGTGTCTAGAAAGAGGAGAGTTGTGCGAGAGAGGCCCAAGACAGTAGTTCAGGCACCTCAGAGAGACGGGCTGTACCGGCCCTTATCAGTATACATGGACAGCACCCACCGATGAGGCCGACTTATGAGGGCCCAGCACCACGGCGTACGTTGCCAAGGCACCTCGACCTAAGGCTCTCCCGGGGCCCATGGTGGGGCCCAAGTTGTACTCAGGGTGGCGGATATGCTCCAACTTAGGCCCCTCCTACCCGGCACGCACGAGCCCTGCCATTCATGCGGGCCGAAGGCACCCAGCAGGGGATGCGCTAAGGGAATTTTTTTCGGGGTGGATGTTTTCCTGTGGCGCAGGGCCACGTGATGGGATTGCCCTACCCGGCATTTACCAGAGCCAGTTAGGGGATTAGCACCAGCCGCCCAGCCGGACCCTCAGGCGTCCTCTCCGCACCCGGTCCACCCCTCGTCCGCAGGCGCACCAGGCGTATTCTCC
>CM026572.1:7547089-7590860 GCA_015143295.1 Tetracentron sinense | reverse complement strand
AAGATTTGGTTCAAGATACTAATGAAACACAAGTCGGAATCTTGAAAGTTTAAAGAATTCTGGATGAAGTAGAAAAAGCCATCAGGTAAATGTATTAAACTCTCAGATCTGCCAAGAGGAGGAGAGGACCTCCAAGAGTGGCAGGATTATCTTAGAGACAAAGAATTTATACCAATGGACTCCCCCAAGAACACCCCAGTGAATGGTGTTTCAGAAAAAAAAGAAATAGAACCCTATTGGATCTGGTTCGTTCAATGATGGAATAATTACTGTTACCAGTATCTTTGGCGGATAGCAATTAGACGACTGCAATTATCTATTGAATAGGCGTACTTTTCTAAGTATATTTCTAAAACTCCATTTGAGCTAGCGAATGGGCGGAAAAGCTAGTTCTAAAGCATTCAGAGTATGGGGTTGTCGTTCATGTGCAAAGCAGAAACTTCGACAAGTTAGGAAGTAGGATGAGAAGGTCTATTCTAGGATACCCAAAGAAACTATAGATATTATTTCTATTAATCCTAGCGAAACAAAAGGTGTTTGTGGCGGAATGCAATTTTTCTAGAAGAGGATATGATCTCAATAGAAAAGATGGATTTAGAAATTGTCTTGAGGAGCAAATAATTGTCAGGATAAAGTGGACTGGTAATCCATCTTAATGAACCTGTAGATACACGAATAGTCATAGGAGAGAAGGTGACCGAATCAGTAGGAACCTCCAGATAGATTGTCTTATCAGCATGAGGTATTTCTATGAATGGATCCTTGATGATTGTCATTACATTATCAAGAAGCAATATGTGATATTGAATTTGATTTGTAATTGGAAAAGGCCAAGGGAATCTGAAATGGACTCATGTACTTCAAATGGTGGGTGTGTCTGAACCCTGGTGAAAACCTGAGGGAATTGACCTATTGGGTGCAAAGGATATACAAGAAGAGGAGGAAACGTGGATCCGATGAGAGGAGAGACTTTAAAGCAAGGACTTGTAGGCGAAAGGGTATAGTCAAAGAGTTGGTATGACTATAGGAAACCTTTCACCATAGCAATGCTAAAGTCCATTAGAATTCTGTTATCAATTGCGCTTTTTCTGTATGAGATATGGCAGATGGATGTCAAAACCGCATTCTTGAATGGAAACATTCAAGAGGATTTATGGAACCAGCCCAAAAGGTTTGAAAAACTCCAATGGCCAAAATATAAAGTTGCAAATTGATAAAAAATCTATTTATGGCCTTAAGCAAGCCTTCTCGGAGTTGGACTATCCATTTTGATGAATCAATCAAATCGTTTGGTTTTCAACAAAACATGGAGAGGCATGGTCCCAAAGAGGTCAGTGGAAGTGCAATACTTTCCTAGTGCGTTTTGTAGTGTATTTCTATAATTGGGAATGAGTAGGACATGTTATCAACGGTTAAAATTGGTTTCATGTAACTTTGCAATGTGAAGACCTCGGGGAAGCTTCATTATTCTGGGTCTTAAATGGCCATTTATAGCCTATCGAAAGGAAAGGATGTGTATGGCTTCCTACGGGCAGTGGCCAATTAATTTGTCATTAGATTGGCAAGAATTGATACATGTCAGGCAGTGACGTTTCACGATTAGATATCCAATCTAACCTGGTCTTTGCATTAGACAACATTTAAGCATATTTTCAAGTATTTAAGGAGGATTAAAATTGTCTAGCTTACAGTATGGATAAAAATAGTTCATCCAATACAGTATGGATAAAGGTTTATCCAAGCATAGCATGGATAAAAGTTATCCAGGCACATGATGTTGTTCCTTGATACAATCTCCGACCATATATCTATTATGATAGTAGTACGTGCTATTACTCAAATTTAGAGCAATTCAGAGGCCTAAGCACAATGAAAGGAATTCCATTGTGATTCGAGACAATTAGATTGTCAAGATTGGAAACATCGAGTTATCCAAGAGTGTGTCAGCGGACAACATGGCGGACCCATTTACTAAAGCACTACCTCAAAAGGTGTTTGAGAAACATCTAGAGTTGATGGGTGTTAGATACATAGGAGATTAGCTTTGAGTGCAAGTGGGAGATTGTTAGACATGTATGCCCACAAAGCCATTCCGGAATTGTATTTATCTATTTTAAATCAATAAATGCATATTTTACATTCACACATTGTCTTCTACATTGGGTAATATATCAAACGTATCTCATTGGATGAGACTACTTTGTCCCTCAAGTAACATTTTAGGAAAACCATCCAATTAGTTGATAACTGATTGCCAAGGAGATATGGTTTTTCCAGTTCCTTGTAGACCTAAAATTCTTCTAAGTTAATCAGGATGCATATGGACAATGTATTCCAAATAACTTACACATTGTTGGTTCCATATGATGGAGTGATGAATCTCAATCACTGAGAGAAGGGTCTCTTGACTAAGATGTGGATATAAGTAACAAGTATTTATATTGCAACTGGATCACTCAGTGGATACCCTTAGAAATATACTGTCTTTATTTTAGGGTAGTCCATTTGACAGATTATCCTTAACCTGAGAGGTCAACATCTTCTCTAGTATTTGCCTATATAGCTTTGATGTAGCCAATCGTCAATGTCCAACACACAGGACTAATTATGGGCTCGTTGGGTTATGTACGTTGTACTGGAAGAAGTGTGTGTACGCTCGACAAGGATTCCACTACTCTTACAAAGTAAATAATATTGAGTTGATACTTGTTAAAACCGGACTTGAAAAACCCAGCGCTGGTATTTATCGATGAAATGGTTTTATCGAGGAATTTATTTTCTGTATAAAAGAAATGTAATAATAATTATTATTTCTTTTAAAGAATTTTTAAAAATGTTTTGCAAGTCCAAGTTTGACTAAAAGTATCAAAGAGAATGGGTTCTCAATATAAGCCAGGGATTAAAGACAATATTAGATATTGTCCCGTAAGCTTATAACAATATTAGAAGTAGAAGGACGGATCTATAAGCAAATCTTGAGATAGAAATACCTGCAAGTAATTCTCTATTTTCTGGGGGTTAATCACATTGTGTTAGTGGACATTAATTGTGATTGGTGGAAGTCCAGGGATATAGATAACATTCTATTATCCTAATGGAGTGTAGGAAATGTGTTTCTTAGTAACAATGCTTTAACCAAAATGTTGAGTACTTGGTCCCACAACCGGAAACAGGAGATCCCTTTAGATCCCACACACAAGGACTTTCTTAAAGTATTTAATTTAATGATTTATTAAATTAATTTATTTCTCTAAGAAATCACTATATGGTATAGTGAAGCTCTAAATGGTGGAATCACATTAGATGTGAAAAACCAAATGGGTTGGACCCATTGGGGAATATTTTAAAAGAATAATAAAAATGACCAAAGGGTTAAGAACCCATGATGTGGCGTGTTGGAGTGGGGCCCACCTAGGGTGGGACTCCCACTTCAAGGTGGATATAATAATTGTTATTACATTTAATTAGTTTCTAATTAACTAAACTACTTATTGGATAAGGTTAGTTAGTTAGTTACTAATTAAAGATTCTCTATTTGTTAGAGATTCTATTAGTTTCTTGCTAATCAAGGAATCCTAATTGGATTAGGATAATGATGGGATTAGTTGGACACTAATGGATAAGATTAGTTTCTATTTTGAATATTCTTTATTAATTAAAGGAGAAATCAAAAAGGAAACTAATTGAAGAATTCTAATTGGATTAGAAAATGGAGTCTTGGGTTGCAAGCAACCCAAATATTTCCTATAAAGAGGTGGACGTCCAAGGAGTTGGACACAATTAATTTTTTCCAGAATTTCCAGACTTGGATATTTTTCTTCTCCCCTCAATCTCACGCCCTCCCCTCTCCAATTAGTGGTGTATGGTCAACCCACTCTTCCCCCTTTCATTGTTCTCTTGTGTTCTTGCCTTAAATATCAATAAGACATTCAAGAACCAATCTTGATAATAAAAGATTGGATTTTTTATTCAAGATTCCTAAAGCTGGATATTTGGAAGGACTATTAGCTTCCATTAGAGAAAGCTTTAAAGAAAAAGAAGGTCCGTGTGGATTGCGAAGGAGACTTGGCACTTGTGAAGTTTTGCCAATATCGCTTTTATCGTGGATTTGACTTAACAATTTCAAAGTCGCAAAGGTGTTGTGATTTTAACTCTTAATAAATAAAATCAATTAGAATCTTAGTCAGATCTTGGGATTCGATGTATGCCCCCCAAGAACTGTTTTTCTAAAATTAAAAAGAGGCATACTTTTAATATCATCCTCAAACCACCAGAGAAGCGCCATCCAGGGCAATGAAGGGAGAAGAACTATTTTTCCAGCATAAACAAAGCTCCCCCAGTAAGTCCCATGCATGAGTGAATACCGGCAAAGGCCTCATTGCGCAAAAATCACGCGATCCCCAGACCTAGTCTTGTGACCAGGGGTGAAAATGGGACAAAAATCAACCAGCTTCGCAGGTATAAGGAAAACCGACAACGGCCTCATTGCGTAAAAATTATGCGAACCCCATGACTTTGTCATTCCAAGGGTAAAAAAGGGAGAAAAAGCTGAAGAGCAGTTTGACAACAGAATCCTGCAGCAGTCAGACTAGCCAGATAAATCACCTGTAGTGATCCCCGGTAGATGGCATGGAAGAGCAGTTTCCCCGACACTAGTCTCCAGCAGAATTCAGATCCTCAGCAGTGATCTACAACGGTGTCGTATCCCCTATCTAGCAGATTCCCAGTAATGGTCTACAATGGTATTACATTCCCCAGCGGATCCCCAAGCAAAGGCATCCAATTTGCTCCCCAGCAAGCTTCTCCCCAGTCAGAGTCTAATCTCCAGTAGTGACAAGGCAAACAGGTCTACCCACGAACTTCCCCAGCGGTGGAAAAACCTTTTCTGGGTCATACTCCACTCTCCAAGAGCGAAAGGCAGAATACATGATCCCCAAAGCCCTATCTAAGCCAACTTCCTAGCAAAACTGATAGCTAGTTGAACATTCTTTCTATTGAAATCAAAAACTTTTTACAAAGGACCAAAACCTTTTATAAAATATTTTCAAAACAACTCCTTGGTATCCCGACCAGATCATACCAGCCTGCACTGAGCAGTCCTAGCAAGACAAAGCAGAAGAAGCCGACACCATGCTTCCCCGCAAGTCGCAATCAGCAAAGTCATGGGAAAGCATCCTCGTCTTTATCCCCTGCATGACATCCCTGCATAGCGTCACACCTCGTGTGACCAAACTCCTCAGCATCATCTTTGATCAAAATTCAGCGCCTCTCGCCCATTTCATCATCCGGCTAGTGCCACTTGGACATGCCGCACTCTTTCGACACCCCTGTGTGTCCTCGACATCCCGTGTATACCTTTACAGTATATACCACCTACATGTCCTCTTCTTTGTGACACCCCCGTGTGTCCTCGACATCCCGTGTATACCTTTACAGTGTATACCACCCGCATGTCCTCCCTTTCGACACCCCTGTGTGTCCTCGACATCCCATGTGTACCTTTACTGTGTACACCACCCGCATGTCACCCCTGCAGCACCCTCTGTGCTCTCGACACCCTGTGTGTCTTTTCGATCAAACTCGATCGAATCCCTCCGATCGATGCCTCCGAGCTATGCCATCCCTGCATTCATCACTCCCCAGTGAGTAGTCTGAACTACTCGCTCTTCCCATCAGTGGCCACGCCACTACATTGCGCTCACCATTTTCACTGTATGCATACATGTCATCATTATGCATCCCTGTTATCCGAGTTCGATGTAAAAATAGGATGATTCCACTCTTTGCCGTTTGAATCACCAACCTTGGCATTCTCCAGCAAAGAGGGGCAGCTGTAAGCACCCAATTTTTACACCCCATCGAGTTGTAGTTAAAGTCCCTTTCAACTATGTTTATCCCCTGCCACCTTAAACCTAGGTAGGCCTTTAGATAGCCTTAGGACTCACCCCTAAGCCAAACCCTACCCTCAGGACTAAACCCTAGGTGAACCTTAGCTACATCCCAATTAAACCCTAGGACCATGCCCTAGACTTAATCCCCAAAACCTAGCCCTAGAGCCCTTAGGGCTTGAAACTCAAAGCCTTGGCCCATAAGGCCTATACGACAGGGTGGGCCCACAAAGGCCCAAAAACCCTAAGCCAAGCCTCCAGAACCGAGTGTGTATGTGTCAGGCCCAGTCAAAAATAAAAACTCAGAATGTCGGGAGAGGATCTATCGACATTAATTTTTGGCCTGAATTCACGTTGTCGGTAGAACTTCTACCGTCCTCTGTGAGTTCCGAGTTTGCAGGCTGCAAACGCCCTGCACACTCCACCCTTGCCTCAAGCCTTCACCTCAAGCCTCTTAGTTGACCTCCACAAGGTCCAACCATCTTCTCCCCCTTCTCCTTAATCCCCTTTAGGTCCTTAGATCCTTCCCGATAAAATCAAACCACCCTTACGGTTTAAAGAGGCTGAACTTTGAAGGTAAATCCCTGCTGCAAAAACCATGTTCCCTAGCCCCCCCTCTCCTTTGGTTTTAATCACAGGACCCCCTGGACCTACCTCTTCCCTCCCTTGTTCGCGTAGCACTACTAGGGCATACCATCACCGTGCACCAGTTCACCTCCCATTTCGACAGAAGCAGAGCACTCAGGTAGGCCATCCCATACCCACATTTCACTCTTTTGTGCATCAATGTGAGCCCCTGGTCCTCTCCAAGGGACGTTTCTTATGTTTTTTGGTTATTGCTTAGTGTAAACAGCCCCCCACAGGGTGTTCACCCACCTAAAACATAGGTGTGGTGAACCCCTTTTGTGAATAGTACCTCTCGTGGGCTTGTAAACCACCCAAGGACCTTCTAAGGGTCCCTCAACTCATGAGGGAACCCTTAGACACCTCTGAGCACAGCCCCTTGACCACCATCCCTGTTTAAAAGAAAACTAGGAATTGCGATAATCTCAGTACAGCCATTCCTGGCAGTTTTGGTTGAGCTTTGTTTTGGCCTACCTAGGTGGGCCCTGGTCCATCTCCAGGGCCCAAAATGAACTCCTCTAACTTCCCTGGACTAGACTTGGTCCTTCTAGGTCATGGGGTTAAGCCTAACCCCAGTTAAATCTCTCAAAATCAAATTGTGCATTACTGGCGGTAGTTCTTCTACCGACAATCTTGTTTTGGCCTAGTTTTGTATTGGCGGTAGAATAATTACCGCCAATATGCTATTACTATTACAGTGGCTTTGCAGCCTTGTGGGGCCCACTCCAGGCATCCCTTGGGGCCCACACTTGACCTGAATCACTCCCAGGAGTCCACCCTTCACTCTCTTGACCTCATTTTGTTTTTCTTCTAGGCTTTTGCAGGGGCCTAGGCCTGGTAGGAGGCCACTCTAGGCCCTGCCTAGCCCCCTGGGCCCACCTTAGACCGTACCAGACCCTTAACCACGGTTAAATACATCTCTGGTTAACATTTAACCGCGGTTAAGCACCCCTTAACCCCACAAACTTTTGGAAAATTAAACCAAAATTCCTAAAATCAATCAGACCATAATCCTGACTTTGCCCCTCTCCCTAACCCTGGTTAGCAACCCTAACCACAATTAGACCCCCTTTAACCGCGGTTAGCAACCCTAATTGTAGTTATTTTCAGTTTACGGCCTACCAAGCCTAAAAACTAAGTCTACCTGACTCACCTCAGCCTACCGGGCCTCCCCTTAGCCTACCGGGCCACACATCACATCCCCTTAACTGTGGTTAGCAACCTTAACCATAATTAGTTCGGCCTAACCCCGGTTAGCAACCCTAACCTGGGCCGGACTCCATCCTAGTCTACCGGACTACCCCCTAAGCCTACCGGGCTTTAATACCATGCACTTGACCCTCCTCCGTCAACCAAACCCTAGTCTACCAGACTAGTCCATGTTAGCCACCCTTGGTGCACACACACACGCCCCTAGCCTCGGCACAGGCTTACGTGTCAGAACTACGCTCGATCTGATCTCACCCTGTGAGTACGTAGGCACCCAACACGGGCCTGACCCCAGTTAGCTTTTCCTTTCTTGGATTAGTGTTAACTTAAACACTTCGGCATTCTAATCAAGATTAACGTTAAATTGGCTTAAACCCGGGGAGTACGGAACCGTTGTAAAACGAAAGCCTCGGGGTGCCTAACACCTTCCCCGGACTTAACCGAACCCCTTACCCTGATCTCACTCGCAAACCAAGACCTTATCCAAACCCAGGGAACTTATCCCTTCTGAATGAATAGGTGGCGACTCTAAACAAAAAAACCCTTTTCACACCCGTGAGGGTACACAGGTAAATTCAAACCATCGTGAGTGAAGAAATTCCACGCTCACACTACTCTTAAGTTGCGTCAAGCAGTTTTAATGTCGCGTCGAGTCGTTTTATGTCGCATCGAGTCGAAACGGTGTGAACCCGCATGATGTACTGCACGGGCGAGGGCAGGTATTAGACCCCATGGGTATTTACCCGGATGCTGACGCTAATTTCTCGGACACGCCTAATCAATCCAGATTAGTACTAATGCACTCAATTAGACCACTTACGATTTATTAATAAAATCGGGACGCAATAATAGTGTTATATTTTTCTCTTAATTTAATAATAATTAATCTAATTTCAGAATTTCATATTTTATTATTTAATGATTTATTAATCCAAGTATTTAAAATTAATATATAAATTTTTCAATGAGAATCCTAACTTTACCCGGTGAAACTTGTCAGCTAATCTTGACGACTGATTCTTGCACCAGACCTGCAAATTTTTAAAATTAGAAGTTTGGGACTGGTATTTTATATGCATTATCACATTGTAGCCCAAGAATTAACAGCAGTCAAACTTCATTAACTAATATGTGTCCATACATCCCTAACACGATTTTCAAGAAATAAAATTATAGGTCATTATAGAACCAAAACCTAGACAGTGAGAGTGTCAAGTTGAGGTTATTCCCTCTATCCCTAGAAGATCACGCCACTGTGTGGTTGAATTCTCTTCCACAAAATTCCATCACAACATGGGATGAGATGTCTACAAAGTTCATGGCCAAATTCTACCTAATCGCCAAAACTGAGAAAATTAAGGATGTGATTAGAAATTTTAGGGGTAAAGCAGAGGAGGAATTGAAAGATTTCATGATCTTCTTGTCAAATGTCCACACCACGGGATTGACAAAGCTCAAACATCCTCCCCCTCCCCCTTAAAAGAATTTCATCCTCAAAATTACATGTCTTACGTAAACAGGTGGGAGTATTTTTCTCGAACTTCGTCTTCGCGTTCCCATGTGGCTTCCTAGACTGAGTGATGTTGTCAATGCAAGAGTACTAAACGGATCTTCTTTGTATGCAACACTTGCTCCTTCTGGTCTAGAATTTGAGCAAGTTGTTCAATGAGAGTCAAATCCTCACGAATCTCTAAAGGCTCAAAATCAAGAACATGAGATGGATCTGGAATGTACTTCCTCAACATAGAAATATGGAAGACATTGTGGACGTGTTGCGCCCCAAAATACCCCCTAGGAGTTTAGGGATACTTTATTCGTGACTATGCTTAACCTATCAAACCTATCCTGTGATGAACAAGGTAAAACATACAATAATAGAACATGAATCAGAGTGTGGAAGCTTAAATACAATGCAGAAGCATGAACTAAACTTTTCTTTTCTTTTCTTTTCTTTCTTCTATAAACCATATTAGTATTCCAAGTTAAATACAAAACATCCTAAGTACAGGTGGACATGCCCACCATCAAAATACAAAAGGGGTAAACCTCATAGACTTTCTCTTCAAACAGTAGTCTAAATAGGGCCACACATCGAGGTCTCTATCCTCCTGAGATTGCATAGGGATAGGCGGCTCCCTCTCTTCCACGTATTCTTCCTCAACCTAGGACTCAGGGTCAAACGCATCCGCCAGACCTGCCGACATGAAAGTACGGCTGAGTATGGAATACTCAACGAGTACAAGCTACTAGCTAGCAATAGTAATAACAAACACGATAGAAACAATGAGATATAATTCATCACATCAATTTAAAACAATCATAACAACAGATGACATCCATAGCATCAAAGTTAAATCAATGTAATAATCGTGACATGCATGAGTGAATGCGAAAACTATGATAAAACTCATACTTTAAAAGTCATGTCTTGTTCTAGAAAATAGTCTTTCGCATTTTTCAAAACTTGCTTGTCATGTTAAAACTTGTTCTTGTCTCGTGGGAATCACATGTATCTTGTCTTACTTGGAATCACTTGTCTTGCTTGTCTTACTTGTCATGACTTGACTTGTTTTCTTGTGAGCCGGATGTTAATGCCCTTGTACCAACTTGTGAGTCGGGAATGTAAATTCCCTTCAGCGAATATATATATATAGAAAATGGTACACCAACATCCTTGACCGGCCCTTTGTCCTGCTTGATCAACTTGTTTTCTTGTGAGCCAGGTATGACATATCTTGTGATACACCCTACCCTTGACCGGCCCGATGTCTAGCTTTATTAACTTGTTTTCTTTTGAGCCAGGTATGACATATCTTGCGAGATGCCCTACCCTTGACCGGCCCGATGTCCGGCTTTATCATTCGTAGCGTGAATCACATGTCTTGTCTTCATTTTTTTTTATATATACTTATACTTTAGAAAACTCGGTTCATGCGTGCATGCCTGTGTGTGTAGCACTTGTGGTGATCATGATGACATGTACATCTAAAGGAATGGCATATGGCATTTCAATTCTTAATAAAACATAAGGAATTTAGATAAGCATAATAAGCATTGGATCAAGGTTAACACCATAGGAAAGATTTCTCAATTTATACTTGCATTATTATTCTTTAAATTGGTTAATTTCTCATTTGTGCATTTCATCAAACACTTGGTGTGCAACTTATTCACAATCATTTATTTGTGTTTTTAAGTTCATGCATTTCATCCGACGTTACACGTGTGTTCGTTATGTGTACAATGCCATTCCAACGTTCCACCACACCACATACACCACCACACATGGCATCCAATCGTCTCAACCCATTCACATCCCACACCATTTATTATCTTGTTCATTTTGGAAAAGTTAAGGCATTATAACAAGAAAAGAGAAAATATGGGAGATCAATACACTACATTCATAAGGAAATCTAGGTTATTACCAAGGGAGTTAGTAGGGTGTACTAACCTTTGAGATCAAAGCTTGATCTTGAAGAAACCCTTTGATTTGGAACCTTCAAGCTTTATGGAGGATTTCCCCAAATCTCCTCTTCTCCTCTTTCTCTCCCTTAAGTCTAAGAAATCCCCAAATGGGTTCTCATTTAGAAGCCAAGGGATTAAAACCCTTAATTTCAGAATCTGCACACGTGTGCGATTGATCGCAGATCCAATGCAATCGATCGCACCTGAGGGTGATTTGTCACACATGAACCCACAAGTTTTGGTCTATTTTTTTCCCTGTATGCGATCGATCGCTCACCCTTACGATCGATCGTAGGTCCCTGCGATTTATCGCACCTGGAGACCTATCTATCGCACTTGGTCCAGAATGTTTGGGACCAATTTCACCTGCATGTGATCGATCGCACCTAACCTGCGATCGATCACACTCCCTAGATTTTGATTTCTTCCCCCTGTAGACTCATAGGGGTGTTTCCAACCTCATTTTCACCATCCTTAGGGTCCTAAACCCCCTCTTACACTGCACATATGTCGTTAATATCAAATTTCTCATAAGACACCAAATCCCAATACAGGGAGAGCCAATTGGCTTTGAATATACTATTTATTAACCACAAAATTTTCCAGGTGCTATAGGATGCCTTCCATTTGAGGAGGTAAGGCCACTCGATAAGCAACTTCTCTAACTCTGTAGAGAATCTCAAAAGGGCCTACATATCTCAGACTAAGCTTTCCACGCTTACTGAATTGCATAACTCCTTTAGTAAGCGATATGGTGATAAAGACATGGTCGCCAACTTGAAATTCTAGATCTCTCCTGCGTGTGTCAGCATAACTCTTTTGTCGACTTTGTGCAGTCTTTAGTCTTTCCCTGATCACTCGGATCCTATCAGCAGTCTGCTCAATGAGTTCCGGACCCAAAAGCTTCCTTTCTCCAACTTCATCCCAACATAGAGGTGCATGACAACTTCTTCCATACAGCGATTCAAACGGTGCCATTTGAATGCTTGCTTGGTAACTATTGTTGTAGGCGAACTCAATCAAAGGTAAATGTTCATCCCAACTACCTTGAAAATCCAACATGCAGGCTCGCAACATATCTTATATGATTTGATTTACTCTTTCTATCTGTCCATCTGTTTGAGGATGGAATGCTGTACTAAATTCTAAACGAGAACCCATGCTTGTTGGAAACTTTTCCAAAATCTGAAAGTGAATCTTAGATCTCGATCAGGTACGATGCTGACTGGCACTCCATGCAGGTGAACAACTTCTTTAATGTAGAGGTTTGCTGGCTGATTAGAGTTGAAAGTGGTAATATAAGGAAGAAAATGAGCTGATTTAGTCAGTCGATCCACTACAACCCAAATCGCATCAAATTTCTTCGCAGTTTTTTGCAAACCCACGATAAAGTCCATTGAGATGTTCTACCCCTTCCATTCCGGAATAGGAAGAGGAAGGAGAAGTCCGACAAGTCTTCGGTGTTCGACCTTTACTTGCTAACATACCAAGCACTTGGATAATATACTTGGACCTGTGTGCCTCATCCATAATCTCTCTTCATAATTCTTCATTGGCAGGAACGCACAATCTTCCTTTGAAAATAATAGCACCATTTCCATTTATTGAGAAATCTTGATCGCCATTCCTAGCTAATTTGTCTCGATATGCCAATAGTTCCTAATCTGACCACTGAAGATCTCTAATCCTATCTAAAATGTTCAGCCAAACTATGATGTTGGCCAGTAAGGCTCCTGATGCACCAATACTGAAACTTGTTTCATTGTTGGCCATATCTTCCAATAGCTTCCACTCTTAGACCATCATGTGAGGTAATAGTCCAGAAGACTTTCTACTAAGGACATCTGCCACCACATTTGTTTTACTAGGATGATAAATGATAGACCAATCATAATCTTTAAGAAATTCAACCCATCGATGTTGCCTTAAATTCAGCTCTTTCTGCGAGAACAAATACTTCAAACTTTTGTGATCTGTGAAAACCTCAAACTGTTCACCGTATCAATAATTTCTCCAAATTTTAAGAGCAAATACTACCGTAGCTAAATCTAAGTCATGAGTGGGATAATTATTCTCATGATCCTTCAGCTGTCGGGAGGCATAGGGGATAATCTTCCCATGCTGTATAAGGACACATCCCAATCCTATATGTGAAGCGTCACTGTATACTACAAATTCTCCACTACCCGAAGGAATTGTCAATATCGGTGTCGTAGTGAGACGCTTCTTTAATTCATAGAAACTCTTCTCGCAATCCTCATTCCACAAGAACTTGGCATTCTTCCATGTCAATTTAGTAAACCAAATTGGAAAATCCTTCAATAAATCTTCGATAATAATCTCTAAGTCCCAAGGCTCCGGGTCGAGGGCTTCCTCAATACCTGTCGACATGAAAGTACGGCTGAGCATGGAATAGTCAACGAGTACAAGCTACTAGCTAACCATGACAATAATAAAACACAACAACAGTAATACAATACAAAGCAGTAAGAGGAACATCACAAAGAAAAAATGTTAAGCATGGTACAGTACAATCATCTTGACGTGCGTGCATGAATGCGAAAACTCTGATAAAACTCATGTTTGGAAATCTGTTTCATGTCTCGGTATGGCTTGAAGAAATCATGTATGCGTGCATGAATGCCTTTTCATCATCTTGTAAACTTGCATCTTGTAACTTGTGAGCCAGAGGCTAGCACCTGAATCTCCCTGGGCTGCCAACCTCCTTGATATATGGTTTTCTTGTGAGCCAGAGGCTAGTACCCGAATGTCCTTGGGCTACCAACCTCCTTGATATATAGTTTTCTTGTGAGCCAGAGGCTAGTACCCGAATGTCCCTGGGCTACCAACCTCCTTGATATATGGTTTTCTTGTGAGCCAGAGGCTAGTACCCGAATGTCCCTGGGCTACCAACCTCCTTGACATGCAATGTTTGTTGTTGATTATTATATGCACGTGCTCTTGAAATCTCGGTTCATGCAAACATGTATGCTCGTGTACGTGACAGTGGTGACAATCATGGGAATGCGGATAACAAGAGAGATATGGCATTACAATTCAATTCATAGTATATGCATAGGTAACTTGAGTAATCTACATGGTATTTGATCAATTCATCATTCATAAGAGCACATGCATAAGGCCTACTTCCATTTTTCTTCATTTAAGTCATTTACTCATAGTTTAAGCATTTCATCAAACACATGACATGTAACGTTCATCTTATTCTTTTTAGTGCATGTTTTCCATTCAATCATAAAGGTAAGTTTGTTATTTATGAAATGCCCATCCTCCATTTTTCCTTTCACACACCACACACATCCATACATTTCGGCATCCAATCGCCTCAATCAACACCCCATACACATCCATACCCCTTTTCTTATTGTAGAACCCCGGATCTTGATGGCCATGTACGACGAATGATATCATATACTAAAGCATGTAAGAATGCATTTATGGTGTATGGGTGTTTGGAATGAAATAGGCAAGAGTATAGAATACTCTTGAGTATTGACAAGGGTTATGCCTTGGCATACCCTGGACTCCAAATAGCCCTAGCGGTCACACTGCTTGTCAGAATCAAGCGATTCTTAGATTTTTGGAAACATAATTGAACCCTCTTCAGGGTTCATGTTGATCACTTGTCTTGGTTTTGAGTTGGTATTAGGTCAAAATACCGATTTCTGAAGTCGGGTCGGTTTAAAATCTGGATTGACGAAACCCAATTTCGGATCAGTCAGGTTTAGGGGCAAAATGGTCCAAGAAAAAGGAAGAATTGGAAGTTATGAAAAACATAAAAGTTGTTCTCCTTTGAAATAAAAATCCAACGCAAGTTGAATCGTCAAAATCGGACAAGCGAGTCAAAAGTTATGGTCGAGATACAAAAACGAAAAAATGCTGAAGCTTTCTGCAAAAGTTGCGATCGTTGTAGGGACCCTACGAACGATCGTAGCGGAGCTACGAACGATCGTAGAGTTGCTACGATCGATCGTAAAGCCTCAGAAATGCTGGAAACTCTCGGGTGAAACTACGATTGATCGTAGGAAGCTACGATCGATCGTAGAAGGCTACGATCGATCGTAAATCGCTACGAACGATCGTAGATACGCGATTTTACTTTCTTGCATGCGATTTTTTAGGGGTTTTTCACCCCTTACACTATAAATAGAAGACTTTAGGAGGGTTTTTGGGTTACCCTAAACCAAGGAGAGTTCCTAGAAAGAGAAGAAAAGGATCTTGAGCATTCCAAAGAGGGTTTTGCTTGAAACCAAGAAGAGCTTCAATCAAGGGTTGGATCTTCCCCAAATCAAGCTCGGATCATTCAAATCAAGTGAGGATTTCTCAAGGGGTTTCTTCAACCTAGAAATTAATCCAAAGAGGTTAGTAAACTACTATCTAGCCTTGTTATCATACAAAGATGATTCAAATAGGTGATTTTAATTCTATTATGATACAAATAGGAAGTGTGGAAATTTTGGTGAACTAGATCATGAATAAACAATCAAATAGGGTTTTACAAATTGGGGGTTTTTCAATAACAAGGATGAATATGGCTAAACTTGTAAGAAAATTGTAATACCTTTAAATGAACCATGATTTTAAGTATACTATGATGCAATGACAAACAAGGGATTTTGGGTGAACTTGATTATGTTCAAACAAGCAAATAAGGATTTAAGATTTTGGGGGTTTTCCAATAAAAGGGTGAATATAACTATAAGTGCAAGTAAGTGTTAATATCCTCCAAAGAACCATGATTTTAAGTGTGATATGATGAATTAGGCTTAGAAGCCATGATTGTTATGATGTGACGCAATGAATGAAATGTTCTACATTCTAGAATTGTTTAAGTATGTTATGATGCTAATATACCTTGTATGAACCATATGAGTTACTTAAGGTCTTCAAGTATACTATAATGATCATTATGCCTTGCATGAACATGTTTAATTAGTTAAAGCTTTCCACATAGATGTTATAATGCTCACAAGCACTCTACGCATGATAAGTATTGCACGACCGTGGTTTTTCTCATAAGCATGAATTTTCAAGAAAACATAAGAGGATTTTCAAAGGCATTCATAAGTAAGAAGCATACATGCATAAGCATAGACTAAGCCAAACTTTGGGTTGGCATTCTAAGATCGGTTACTCCACGCTCACAAGGATCAAGTCTAGATCTTGCATGAACTCCATGGATCATAAGTCTCGCAAGGCTTTTCAAGAACTCATAAGAAACTCACAAGTCTAAGATCTTGCATATGTCTCCAAGGAGAACAAGCTCACAAGGATCATAAGCTCACAAGAAGCTCATAAGTACTCATAAGCTCACAAGAAGCTCATAAGCTCACAAGTACTCACAAGCTCACAAGAACTCTAAGCTCACAAAAACTCATAAGAAAACACGAGGCTCACAAGCATTCATAAGAACTCATAAGCATACATGAGAGGGTTTGTTTTCCATGAAAAGAACAAGTTTTATGAAAGGTTTTTCCCGACGGGTTTTAAGCATGGATTTTGGTGATTTGTATTCTTTTACGCACTGTATAAAATATTGTGATTATGATAGCATTGTTAGCTAGTAGATTTTGCTCGCTGAGTATTCCATGCTCAGCCGTACATGTTATGTCGGCAGGTACACGGACTCCATTTGACATCTGTGATCAGGGGCCCTGGATAGAGGAGGATTATGGCGAGGAGGAGCCATATGTAGAGCCTCAGGAGGAGGCAAATGACTTAGACCACTGGCCCTTTTAGAGTGATTACATAGAGAGAGAGAGAGTATTATCATTTTGTATTTTGATAGGTGGGCATCTCCACCTTTACTTTTGTGATGTATGTACAAACTTGGAATACACAGCATGTATAGAAAAGAAATTTTTGGATTACGCTTCCGCACATTGGTTTAGCTTCTGCCTTATTCATGATTATGTTTTTCATGACTTGGATGTTATTACAGGATGGTTTGGTATCGGATATGGCACATCACGAGCCAAAGTATCCCTAACTCCCAGGGGGTATTTTGGGTCGCGACAGAGGTGGTATCAGAGCTTAGGCATTAGAGTCCCTAGGGTCACTTAGTACTCGATACCACGATCAAAACAAGGCATTAGGATTGAGGAAAGAGTCGTATTCCAAGTATAGACTAATCTTTAGTCTTAGTCCATAACCGGTTGGAATTCGACCGAACTTAGTACCCTACGCTAGAACCACACATTGTATGATTATCTACTACAATGTATACCTTGATGTATTTCTATCAATTACCTTATGAATTTGAAATGAGCTTGAAATTGTGATTGAGATGAAGTTGGTTTCCAAGTTAGACTCATGTTCTGCTACTGTTCTCAGGATTAACATGAGACGTGGTAGTGGACGGGGTCGCGGTTACCAAACTCGGGGCAACAGTAATGGAGGAGACCCTCCCTCGGGTGATGATCAACCCAATATAACTCAGTTGTTAAATACTATGGTGGAGACCATCACCATGCTAGCAGCCCGACAGCCCGCTGCTACTACTGCGTTGGCACACCCACCTCCTTCACATCACACCTCGGGACTCGAGGCATTCCGAAGGCTACATCCACCTACCTTTTATGGGACCACCGACCCCATGGTTGCAGAGGCGTGGATTATGCAACTGGAGAAAATATTCCGTGCTCTTCGTTGCACCGATGAGCAAAGGGTAGATTGGGCTGCCTTCATGATGGAAGGAGAAGCCGACCATTAGTGGAGAGCGGCGTTGAGACAGAGAGACACCGCCAGGGCAGCAGAGCCGTGGACTTGGGGTGAATTCCTTGATGCCTTCTATGGGCAGTACTTTCCCAAGATTGTCAAGCAAAGGAGATGGAGTTCATGTCCCTAGTGCAAGGGAATATGAGTGTGGCCGAGTATGAGGCCAAATTCGTTGAATTGTCCCGATTCGCACCACACTTGATCACGACGGAGGAGATGCGAGTCCAGAAATTTGAGAATGGGTTGAAGCCCTTCATCAAGGATCGAGTCTCCATTCTTCAAGTGGAGTCTTGGAGAGAGATTGTGGGGAAGGCAAGGATTGCCGAAAAGAACTCAGAGGAGTTTCTTAAAAGAAGAGAGGGTGGCTTCGGGAGAGCCATGCAGAAGGGTCAGTCTAGTGGCTCAGCACCACCGGAGAAGAGGGCCAGGATTTCCCAGTACCCACCTCCTAGGCCTACACAGACACAGAGGTCTTCGTTTGCATCACCAGTGCCTCGCCCGACTACTTCACAGGCACCTCGCCCCGTTTTTTCTCAGGGCACCAGATATGTACAGTCGTCACCCTCTTCATCCTTTGAGGAGTGTGACTATTGTGGTCGAAGACACCCGGCTGGAGAGTTTCGGAGAGCATCGGGAGGATGTTTCCATTGTGGCGAGCAGGGCCACATAATTAAAGATTGCCCACGCCGACAGTCACGGGTTCAGCCTCAGGGGAGTAGGCCCCTAGTTCGGCAGACTTCTCAGCAGGGGTCTTCACAAGCTTCGGCATCTAGACCCGCACGGCCCACTCAGACCACACAGCAGCCTCACCAGGCAAACAGAGGCCGGGTCTTTGCCTTAACAGAATGGGACGCACAGGCATCAAACGATGTTGTGCAAGGTACGCGAGAATTTCTAAAGTGTTCAAGTATGAAATGATGAGTGCTATAAGAATACGTATAATCACTTGCATGTCATGCTACCTATACTCTATGTATGTTGCTGAAACCCGCTAATATAGTTAATTACAATGCACAGGCGTATTGCTAGTGAACGGTTGTCTAGCTCGTGTGTTGATCGACACGGGATCGACACATTCTTTTGTATCGCTAAGCTTTGCCAAAGGTTTTGAGTCTAAGCTGAGTCGCCTACGTCACGAGTTAACCATTTCGACTCCGCTTGGCAAGTCAGTTGACACAGACCGAGGATATCGGAATTGTATAGTTCAAGTCGGGCAGTATGAATTGCCGATTGATCTAATCATCCTTGAGTTCCAGGACTTGGACTTCGATGTTATTCTCGGGATGGATTGGCTAGCTGCACACCACGGGCATGTGGCTTGTTTTGAGAAGATGGTGAAGTTCAAGCCAGAAGGCGTCAAGCCATTCCACTTTCATGGACTTCGGAGGAGAGATATAGCCCGTCTAGCAGCTCTAAGTCTTGCAAATCCGGAGGCACGAGACTCCTCAGCCATACCGGTTGTGAGTGAGTATTTGGATGTGTTTCCCGAGGAATTACTAGGGTTACCTCCAGATAGGGAGATAGAATTTGCAATAGAGCTTGCTCCTGGAACGGCTCCAATTTCTAAGGCTCCGTACAGGATGGCCCCTATTGAACTGAAGGAATTAAAGGAGCAAATAGAAGAGTTGCAACGGCTTGGTTTCATCCAACCAAGTGTGTCACCGTGGGGAGCACTGGTACCCTTTGTGAAGAAGAAGGATGGGTCGATGAGGATGTGCATCGACTATAGACAGTTGAACAAAGTCACCATCAAGAATCGATACCCCTTGCCACGAATAGATGATTTGTTCGACCAACTGAAAGGAGCAAGGTTCTTCTCCAAGATTGATTTGCGGTCCGGCTATCATCAGTTGAAGATCAAGGCCGAAGATGTGCCAAAGACTGCCTTTAGGACTCGGTACGGGCACTACGAGTTCCTAGTTATGCCTTTTGGTCTAACAAATGCACTGGCGGCGTTCATGGATTTGATGAACCGGGTACTCAAGCCTTATCTCGACAAATGTGTTATCGTCTTTGTCGATGACATCTTAGTATATTCTCCGACCAGGGAGGATCATGATCGAGATCTTCGCCTTACACTTGAGACTCTTCGAGAGCATAAACTATACACCAAGTTGAGTAAGTGCGAATTTTGGTTGGAGAAGGTGGCGTTCCTTGGCCACGTAGTATCTGTCGAGGGTATTTCAGTAGACCCAGCAAAGATAGAAGCGGTGATGAAATGGGAGAGACCCAAAAGTGTTACCGAGATACGCAGCTTCCTCGGTTTAGCAGGATACTATAGGAGATTCGTAGAGGGATTCTCCAGCTTAGCGGCACCGCTCACGTATTTGACACGGAAAAATGCTAAGTTCACTTGGAGCGATAAGTGTGAAGCGAGCTTCACAGAGTTGAAGAAGAGGCTTACTACTGCCCCCATTCTCACAGTGTCGTCTGGGAGTGGAGGTTTCATGGTTTACAGTGATGCCTCGAATGTTGGGCTAGGATGTGTTCTTATGCAGCGCGGGAATGTCATCGCCTACGCTTCCCGGCAATTAAAAGAGCATGAAAAGAACTATCCTACTCACATTTTGGAGTTGGCCGCGGTGGTTTTCGCATTAAAGATTTGGCGGTATTACCTTTATGGGGAAGAGTTTGATATTTTCACGGATCATAAAAGCTTAAAATACCTATTTTCCCAAAAGGAGTTGAATATGCGACAGCGCCGATGGATGGAATTCTTGAAGGACTATGAGTGTTCGATCCAGTACCATCCGGACAGTTAGGAAGTCCACTGGGCTTGTAGCACACATGATGGTGCAAGAGTGGAAGTTGTTGGAAGATGTTTCTAACCTTGATATTAGTTTCAGCCTTCCTACCTCTGGGCCAGTGATGGCTAATGTCACAGTTAGGCCTTACATATGGGCCATGATCCGAGAATTACAAGATTTGGATGCCGAACTACTGGCCTATAGAGACAAGTCGGTTCCCGATGGCAGTAAGGATTTTGCAGTGCAAAGTGATGGGACAATCACATTCAAGGGAAGGATGTGTTCCAGCCGATGAGAAGCTCAAATTAGAAATCTTAGATGAAGCTCACCGGTCTAAGTACACTGTGCATCCTGGCGGTACAAAGATGTATCGGAACCTCAAAGGACATTTTTGGTGGCGGAACATGAAGAGGGAAGTTGCCGAGTATGTGTCAAGATGCTTGGTATGCCAACAAGTGAAGGCTGAGCATATGAGGCCAGCAGGGCTTTTACAATCCCTCCCTATTCCCGAGTGGAAATGGGAGAACATCTCCATGGATTTCATCACTGGGTTGCCAAAAACGACAAAGAAATCGGATGCAATATGGGTAATGGTTGATCGTTTGACAAAATCGGCCCATTTCTTGCCTTATCGGACTACGTTCAACTCGAACCAACTTGCAGAATTGTACCTCAAAGAAGTGGTTCGGTTGCATGGGGTGCCAGTCAGTATCGTGTCAGATAGGGATCCAAGATTCACTTCCAGGTTCTGGAAAAGCTTTCAGAGCGCTATGGGTTCCCTTTTGGACTTTAGCACCGCCTTTCATCCTCAGACAGATGGACAGACCGAGAGGGTGAACCAGGTTATAGAGGACATGCTCCGAGCTTGCATGTTGGACTTCAAAGGTAATTGGGAGGATCACTTGCCATTGGTGGAATTCGCCTACAATAACAGCTATCAGGCGAGCATCCAAATGCCTCCTTTTGAGGCCTTGTATGGTCGAAGTTTTAGATCTCCCCTATAATGGGATGAAGTTGGAGAGAGAAAGATATTGGGCCCGGAATTGATTGAACAAACCGCGAATAAAGTCAAGATCATCAGAGAGAGATTAAAGACGGCTTAGGACAGGCAAAAGAGCTATGCCAACACCCGTAGACGAGATCTTGAGTTCCGTATTGGCGATATGGTATTTGTGAAGGTTTCACCGACAAAGGGTGTTATGAGGTTTGGCAAAAGAGGAAAGCTCAGCCCGAGGTATGTTGGTCCATTTGAAATTATCACCCGAATTGGTGAAGTTGCATACCGGGTTGCTCTACCCACTCACATGGCGGCGGTTCACAACGTATTCCATGTATCTATGCTTCGGAAATATATTCTGGATCCTTTTCATGTGATTGACCTTGATACGCTAGAAGTCCGAGAGGATCTCACTTTGGTGGAAGAGCCGGTTCAAATTTTCGACCGTAGGGATCAAGTCTTGCGCAATAAGGTCATCCCCTTGGTTCTTGTTCGATGGTAACACCATTCACGAGAAGAAGCTACATGGGAGCGCGAAGCGGAAGTGAGGGAAAAATATCCTAATTTGTTTGAGTGATGTTTATGTAATTTTGTTCTTTATAATCTCTATGTATCGTTCCAATTTCGAGGACGAATTTCTGTAAGGGGGGGAGGATGTAGAACCCCGGATCTTAATGGCCATGTACGATGAATGATATCATATACTAAAGCATGTAAGAATATATTTATGGTGTATGGGTGTTTGGAATGAAATAGGCAAGAGTATAGAATACTCTTGAGTATTGACAAGGGTTATGCCTTGGCATACCCTCGACTCCAAATAGCCCTAGCGTTCACACCGCTCGTCGGAATCAAGCGATTCTTAGATTTTTGGAAAGGTAATTGAACCCTCTTCGGGGTTCATGTTGATCACTTGTCTTGGTTTTGAGTTGGTGTTAGGTCAAAAGACTGATTTCTGAAGTCGGGTCGGTTTAAAATCTGGATTGACGAAACCCAATTTCGGATCAGTCAGGTTTAGGGGAAAAATGGTCCAAGAAAAAGGAAGAATTGGAAGTTATGAAAAACATAAAAGTTGTTCTCCTTCGAAATACTAATCCAACGCAAGTTGAATCGTCAAAATCGGACAAGCGAGTCAAAAGTTATGGCCGAGATACAAAAACAAAAAAATGCTGAAGCTTTCTGCAAAAGTTGCGATCGCTCGTAGGGACCCTACGAACGATCGTAGCGGAGCTACGAACGATCGTAGAGTTGCTACGATCGATCGTAAAGCCCCAGAAATGCTGGAAACTCTCGGGTGAAACTATGATTGATCGTAGGAAGCTACGATCGATCGTAGAAGGCTACGATCGATCGTAAATCGCTACGAACGATTGTAGATACGCGATTTTACTTTCTTGGATGTGATTTTTTAGGGGTTTTTCACCCCTTACACTATAAATAGAAGACTTTAGGAGGGTTTTTGGGTTACTCTAAACCAAGGAGAGTTCCTAGAAAGAGAAGGAAAGGATCTTGAGCATTCCAAAGAGGGTTTTGCTTGAAACCAAGAAGAGCTTCAATCAAGGGTTGGATCTTCCCCAAATCAAGCTTGGATCATTCAAATCAAGTGAGGATTTCTCAAGGGGTTTCTTCAACCTAGAAATTGATCCAAAGAGGTTAGTAAACTACTATCTAGCCTTGTTATCATACAAAGATGAATCAAATAGGTGATTTTAATTCTAATACAAATAGGAAGTGTAGAAATTTTGGTGAACTAGATCATGAATAAACAATCAAATAGGGTTTTACAAATTGGGGGTTTTTCAATAACAAGGATGAATATGGCTAAACTTGTAAGAAAATTGTAATACCTTTAAATGAACCATGATTTTAAGTATACTATGATGCAATGACAAACAAGGGATTTTGAGTGAACTTGATTATGTTCAAACAAGCAAATAAGGATTTAAGATTTTGGGGGTTTTCCAATAAAAGGGTGAATATGACTATAAGTGCAAGTAAGTGTTAATATCCTCCAAGGAACCATGATTTTAAGTGTGATATGATGAATTAGGCTTAGAAGCCATAATTGTTATGATGTGACGCAATGAATGAAATGTTCTACATTCTAGAATTGTTTAAGTATGTTATGATGCTAATATACCTTGTATGAACCATATGAGTTACTTAAGGTCTTCAAGTATACTATAATGATCATTATGCCTTGCATGAACATGTTTAATTAGTTAAAGCTTTCCACATAGATGTTATAATGCTCACAAGCACTCTACGCATGATAAGTATTGCACGACCGTGGTTTTTCTCATAAGCATGAATTTTCAAGAAAACATAAGAGGATTTTCAAAGGCATTCATAAGTAAGAAGCATACATGCATAAGCATAGACTAAGCCAAACTTTGGGTTGGCATTCTAAGATCGGTTACTCCACGCTCACAAGGATCAAGTCTAGATCTTGCATGAACTCCACGGATCATAAGTCTCGCAAGGCTTTTCAAGAACTCATAAGAAACTCACAAGTCTAAGATCTTGCATATGTCTCCAAGGAGAACAAGCTCACAAGGATCATAAGCTCACAAGAAGCTCATAAGTACTCATAAGCTCACAAGAAGCTCATAAGCTCACAAGTACTCACAAGCTCACAAGAACTCTAAGCTCACAAAAACTCATAAGAAAACACGAGGCTCACAAGCATTCATAAGAACTCATAAGCATACATGAGAGGGTTTGTTTTCCATGAAAAGAACAAGTTTTATGAAAGGTTTTTCCCGACGGGTTTTAAGCATGGATTTTGGTGATTTGTATTCTTTTACGCACTGTATAAAATATTGTGATTATGATAGCATTGTTAGCTAGTAGATTTTGCTCGCTGAGTATTCCATGCTCAGCCGTACATGTTATGTCGGCAGGTACACGGACTCAATTTGACATCTGTGATTAGGGGCCCTGGATAGAGGAGGATTATGGCGAGGAGGAGCCATATGTAGAGCCTCAGGAGGAGGCAAATGACTTAGACCACTGGCCCTTTTAGAGTGATTACATAGAGAGAGAGAGAGTGTGTCGCGCCCCAAAACCCACCCTAGGAGTTAGAGTGAACTTTGGACGACTAATCATGACTTGCTTGACGACTAACCTGCAAAACCCACAGAGCATATACAAGAGAGGGCAAAACAGCGGAAACATACTCTAACATGGTATAGCGGAAGTCTACCAAACCTCTATGTATATACATAATCAATCCAAGTTTATACAAAAAGAATCCAAAAGAAAGTGCGGACATGCCCACCAAAATACATAAATCTGACTCCCATCTCACCCACAGCTAATCCACTCAGAATCTAACACTACCTACTAATAACCCTCTACGGGAGGTTCCTCCAAAGGCTCCTCAACGTACTCCTCTTCCACCCATGGACCAGGAGCACAAACATCAAATGGAGCAGCAGCTCCCTCAGAACCTGCCGACATAAGAAGTACGGCTGAGCATGGAATACTCAACGGGTACTAAGCACTAACCAACAGTCATAGCATACAGATAGCATATATAAAGCAGGAAACAATTCAAGCATATAAAGCAGGAATAATTCATATCATGACAATAAAGTAAAGGAGTATATAATCATGCTTGAATTCATAAAAGCCGATAAAACTCTTGAAAACACCGTGCACTTGACTTGACTGAAAATACCATTTCCTTGCTTGAAAACTTGTCATGTTTATCTTATCTTATCGTATCATGCGTGTCATGTGTGTCATGCCATGTCATGCTTGCTTGGGAAAGTAAACTACTTGTGAGGGAAGGGAGACCCTTCTTCCTAAATGCCCATGCTTGTCATGCCGTGCCATGTCATGCTTGCTTGGAAAGTAAACTACTTGTGAGGGAAGGGAGACCCTTCTTCCTAAATGCCCATGCTTGTCATGCCATGCCATGTCATGCTTGGAACAGTAAACTACTTGTGAGGGAAGGGAGACCCTTCTTCCTAAATGCTCATGTCATGTCCTTTCACTTGTGAGATGTCCTTGTGAGATGTACTTGCGAGGGAAGGGGAACCCTTCTTATGATATGTATGTACTTGCGAGGGAAGGGAAACCCTTCTTATGATAATGCATGATTGACTTGTCCTTGCCAAGAGCGAGGTAAAACATATCGTAGGATATGTCCCACCTCTAACCATGTTCTTGAAAACCTCGATAAATCATGTAATGCATGCCGTGCTCGTGGGAAACGTGTACATGCTTGCATTTAAATTTAAAGATGACATTTGGGTAATTTCACAACACATGTAGCATCAAAGATTGAGCAATGTAATATTCATATCCTTTAGGGAAAGCAAGAAACACACTATCATAGGCCCTAGTAATATTCAGAATTTATTAGGCATGCCTTTACAAATTTTCAGCTCAGTTTATTCACCTTGGCATTTCATCAAACAGGGTGTGTTCATTATGGATTTACCCTACAACATGCTTTTCTAGATGGGTTTTACTCAAATCGTACATGTATGTTCATTATTGGAACAATGCCCTTCCCCATTTGTTCATCACACACAACCATTGGCATCCAATCGCCCATTCCATCTCCATTCACCATTCACCATTTACCATTCTCCATTCACCATTCATCCATCTCATAGCACATGTATCAATGAAATAAAAATCAAAAGAAATAGAGGGAGAAGAGGAACTATAACTAGGAGGGTAGTAAAAAGTACCGACCTTGAAGAAATGAGGAAGAAACTCCTTTCCAAAACGACTGTGTAGCTGCTGCCCTAGTTTGAGGAGATGCTCCTCACGAGTTTGTGCCTTGATCTTGAAGAAAAATGGGCTGGAGGTTGATCTAGGGTTTCAAAACCCTTTGATTTCTCTCCAAAATGGAAACCCTAGGTTGGAATCGCCTTCTCCCATTTCTCCTATTCTCTCAAACTCTCTGAGTGTCGAATGAAGCCCTAAAGGCTCGGGTTAAACTCTTAAGGTAAGAGTGAACTGACCAAAAGACCGTAATACCCTTACTGGGATTTCTGCAATGACGCGAGGACCGTGAATAGTGCTGAACACATTGTGCTGTGAATAGTGCCAACTCGTGGTGCGGTGAATAGTGCCAACTCATGGTGCGGTGAATAGTGCCAACTCGTGGTGCCGTGAATAGTGCCAACTCGTGGTGCCGTGAATAGTGCCAACTCGTGGTGCCATGAATAGTGCCAACTCGTGGTGCTGTGAATAGTGCCAACTCGTGGTGCCGTGAATAGTGCCAACTCGTGGTACCGTGAATAGTGCCAACTCGTGGTGCCGTGAATAGTGCCAACTCGTGGTGCTGTTGTCAAGGGAGACGAACCCGTTGTCACGTTGTCTCATGTACAGCGTGCCCGTGGTGAGTTGTACAACGTACCCGTGGTGAGCTGTACAACGTGCCCGTGGTGAGTTGTACAACGTACCCGTGGTGAGCTGTACAACGTGCCCGTGGTGAGTTGTACAACGTACCCGTGGTGAGCTGCACAACGTGCCCGTGGTGAGTTGTACAACGGATGCACACAGTATACGTTATCAGAGTACGTTGTCTGTGCTACGATTTCCTACAGGTACAGACTGTTTTGGCCATATCTTTTGACTTGTTTGTCCGATTTTGACGATTCAACTTGCGTTGGGTTCGTACTTCGAAAAGGAACATTTTTGACATTTCAAAATTTCCAATTTCTTCCTTATTTATTAATTACACCTCTTTAAAGGCAAAATGACAACAAAAATGTCATGCCTTAACTGTGAAAAGGTCAGGGGTTCTACAGAGAGAGTATTATCATTTTGTATTTTGATAGGTGGGCATGTCCACCTTTACTTTTGTGATGTATGTACAAACTTGGAATACACAGCATGTATAGAAAAGAAATTTTTGGATTACGCTTCTGCACATTGGTTTAAGCTTCCGCCTTATTCATGATTATGTTTGTCATGACTTGGATGTTATTACAGGATGGTTTGGTGTCGAATATGGCACATCACGAGCCAAAGTATCCCTAACTCCCAGGGGGTATTTTGGGTCGCGACACTTATCTTGTTTAGATTTATTGGAGATGATACATTTCATAAGGAAGAACCATAATATCAAGAGTCACATTTCGCAATAGAGAACCTAGATTATTGCTAGGGGAAGTTAGTAGGGTGTACTAACCTTGAATCAAGATTTGACCTAGAAGAAACCTTGAAATAGAACCCCAAATGGTAGGGAAAACCCTTGCTTGAAGAAGGCTTGAGTGGAGGAAGAAACCCTCTTGAAATTACCGTGGGAACGCTGCCCTAACTTTGGAGGAGAAGCTCCACGCGTGCTTGAGGCTTGGCTTGGAAGGAAAACCAACTTTGTGAAGATTTCTTGGATGTTCAAACCCTTGATCTATTCACCAAGGATGCCCCAGGAGAAAATCCTCTTCTTCTCTCTCCCTCTCTCTCAAAATACTCTAAGTATAGTGAATGAAGCCCTAAGGCTCGGGCAAAGCCTTATAAGAAAGGGTTTAACCCCCAAAAGACGAAATAGCCCTTACTGAAATTTCTGCAAAACGGGATTGACCGAGCGATCGGTGGTTATGACCGATCGATCGGTTGCCTACCGAGCGATCGGTGTCCTTGACCGAGCGACCGGTCAAAAACATGCTCTCTAGAAAATTTCTCCATACAAAAAAGTTGACCAGTCGATAGCCTCCGATCGAACAGTTTTGGACCGATCGATCGTTACTCAAGACCGAGCGATCGGTTGCTCTGCAAATCTGCTGCTGAGTTCACTTTTCACCCATTCTTACTACTTGAACCTTTTCCTCTTCTATTCTAATCTCTCCTAAACATTCCTAGGACATTTTCGAGACTTATAGACATTTTTAAATAATTAATTTAATTAATAATAGCATTCTTAGCAAAATTCCTCAAAGCTTCAAATTCTCATTTCATGAATTCTTTTGAGATTACATATGTCTCATGCCTTGACACACATCCCAAGGCATATACAAAAGTTCCGGGGTTCTATAGATCCAAGATGGATCTCTATATAAAGGGATGGACGTCTACTTTGTGGAGGCACTTAATAATTTCCAAATTTTCAGAAATCCCTCTCCTCCCTCAATCTCATGCCCCTCTATCCCTTCTCCCAAGGTGTACAGTCACACCTCCCCTCCCCTTTCTTCTCTTGTTTTTCTAGTTTAGAAATAGAAGAAGAATATCACGGGTTTTGTTCATCAAGAAAGGTTCTTTATTAATAAAGATTGGATCTTTATTTCAAGATCCTAGAGCTGAAAATTTAGAAGGGCCATTAGCTTCCATTAGAGAAAGCTTTAAAGAAAAAGAAGGTCTGTGTGGATTGCGAAGGAGACTTGGCACTTGTGAAGTTTTTCCGGTATCACTTTTATCGTGGATTTGACTTAACAATTTCAAAGTCGCAAAGGTGATTGTGATTTCTAACTTCATTGAATTAAAATCAATTAGAATCTTAGTCAGATCTTGGGATTCGATGTATGCCCCCCAAGAACTGTTTTCTAAATTTAAAAGATGCATACTTTCTGGGATATGTCGGGGAGTGGCACTCAGTTGGAGATTGCCAACTGTCTGTTGGGGAATTATGACATCTACCGGAGATTACTGTCTGTTGGGGAGTTGGGAAAATAGGTCTTCTCCCTTCATTGCCCTGAACAGCATTCTATTGATGATTCACTGAGGATGTAGATGCAATACTGCGCTTGCACTTGTAGTTTCTAGGGTATCTAGAAGGACTTAGAGTAGGACGAAATGTAGGCTAGGTGACCAAAGTTTGGGATACCTTGGGATTCCTCCTGTTGCGGTTGATCCTTACTCTTTTGGGGACTTCTCCTGTTGTACTCTCTCAGGGATTTGTACATCGGGATTCCCGTCGAAGTTTGATTGATTTTTTTTGCTCCATTGGGAAATTTAAGAGAGGTTGTCTCTCTTGGGGAGAGTTTCGAAAGAGGTTGTCTCTACTTGGGGATTGTTTTTCAGGAGAGATTGTCCCTAAAGAGTTTCTACTGGGAGAAAGAGTCCAAAGAGGTTGTCTCTGTGGGGAGTCTCTGACTTTGAGAATATTCCAAAGAGTTTCTTTTGCTCTGTTGGACTCTGTAGGGGGGTTTTGAGAGACTTTTGTCCCACTGGGGATGGTTTGACCCTGCATGGGGAGTCAGCGAGGTATGATTCTCTTTTAGTGATCGCACCTGATTTGTCAGGTTGCCTATGTACCCTTTGTAGGATCAATTCGTGACGTAGTTCAAACAAATGTCATAGAGGTAGGAGGGTGTTCCTGAAAAGGTTATATGAAAGAATGGTTGTTATCTCAAAGGGGCTAACTAGCGGATTTCATTAATTTTGTAAAAGGTTTACATTGTTGGGGATAGAGAGTGTGCCAAAGATGGCCTCCTGTCATTTCCTAAAGAATCTATGAGTGCACAGCGCCTATCAAATCTAGACCCTAAGTGCAGTATCATTTGATTTTTTCCATATTGACGGGCTTTAGGAAGTCTTCGTCATCCATACGTCTGAGTCGAAGGGCGCCGCCAGAGAATTTGTCTTGTACGACGTATGGGCCTTCGTAGTTAGGAGTGAACTTGTTCCTCGGGTCAGGGCAGTTTAGCAACATTTTTCAGAGAACCAGGTCACCGATTTTGATGCTTCGAGGCTTGACTTTCTTGTTGAATGCCTTAGCCATGCACCTCTGATAGGCCTGAGAATGGTTGATGGCTATCAGTCGCCGCTCTTCGATCAGATTCAACTGCTTATACCGGGTCTGTGCCCATTCTGCTTCTGTGATTTTTGCTTCCATTAAAACCCAAAATGATGGAATTTGTACTTCGATGGGGAGGACTACTTCCATACCATAGGCTAGAGAAAATAGTGTTGCCCCAGTTGAAGTTCAGATGGACGTTCTATAGCCCATGAGTGCATATGGGAGTATCTCATGCCAGGCAGAGTAATTGGTTGTCATCTTTTTTATGATCTTTTTCACTTTTTTGTTGGCGGCTTCAACTGCACCATTGGTCTGTGGACTGTATGGCGTGAAATTGTGATGCTGTATTTTGAATTTTTGGCAGAGATCTGTCATCCCCTTGTTGTAGAAGTTGAGGGCATTGTCTGTTACAATCTCAAAAAGGACACCATATCGGCAAATGATGTCCTTTTTCAGAAAATGCTGACCACTAAAGCTGTGACGTTGGCATAAGAGGCTACCTCGACCAATTTTGTGAAGTAATTGATTACAACCAGGATAAATTGATGTCCATTGGATGCTTTCGGAGCTATAGGTCTGATGACATCGATGTCCCAAGCCAAGAATGGCCACGGAGCAGTGAGATTGTGCAGCTTGGTTGGCGATGCATTGATTCTGTCGATATAGATTTGGCATTGGTGGCCCTTCTGTACATGCTAGCAACAGTCAAATTCTATTATAGACCAGTAGTAGCCTAACCGGAGTATCTTCTTGTAGAGCATCAACCCATTCATGTGTGGGCCGCAAGTGTCGCCCCGGACTTTTCCATACTTAATGAATAGCACTTTCGTATCCAATTGGCCTTTCACATAGTCTAATTAATAAATAAGGGAGAATTTTAAAATTTAGAAATGCCAGAAATGTTCCTTTTCGAAAGACGAATCCAACATAAGTTGAATCATCAAAATCTGACTAACGAGTCAAAAGATATGGCCAAAAGACCTAAGTGGAGAAAATGAGGAAAATCAGCAAAATAGGCAAAACCCAGACCAACCAGTCGACCGCTCCATCCACCGGTCGACCGCTAGCCTACCGGTCGACCGCTCCTCCGGCATTTTGCCTATTCAGTCTGTTTTGGCCGAAATTTTAAGGATAGAATGGTCATTTCACCACCCCACTTTCCATATAAATCCCAAATTCGTGGGTGAGGGTTTCATAAACCCTCAAGGCTTGTATTGGGAGATTAGAGAAGGGAGAGAAAGGAAGAGCTAGGGTTTTGCTCAAACCCATCTCAAGCAAGGATTTTTATACTCCAAGGACCAAATCTCATCTTCCCTCAAGTTCTCCTCCAAGTTTAAAGGTTAGTACACCTTACTAACTCCCATTAGCAATATCCTAGGTTTTCCATTTTTGTTGATGATTCTTGATTCCATGTTTTCCCTCCTTTTGAAATGTGCTATTTCTATAAAATGTAGACAAGATAATAAGAAATGTTGTGATGTGTGGATGATGAGGGGTTGAAGCGATTGGATGCCGAGTGGATGTGTATGATGTGTGACATGGATAATGGTGGAAGGGCATTCTACAATAACGAACGAACCTTGATGTCTTGATGGAAAATATGCACTAAAAGAGGAATGAAATAAACAAGGAATGTTGCACATCGTGTGTTTGATAAAATGCCTCAACAAGGGTTAAATGAATTTAATCAAGAAAATGGAAATAGGATTTTTGTAAGTTTTCTTATAGATGATAAATTGTTCAAATGCGCTACATGTCGTCTAAATTCTCATATGATTACGTTAAGAATTGAATTGCTACACTCATGTGATCCTCCTATTCAAGCATGTCATCATGTCCACTACAAATGCTACACACACACACCCACGCATGCATGAACCGGATTTCCAAGATGTATTTATACATGATAAATTAAACAAGAAAGCAAGCATATGACAAGGAGGTTGGTAGCCCAAGTGAATGGTACTAGCTTCTGGCTCACAAGAACAAGAAACAAGAACATGTCAAGGAGGTTGGTAGCCCAAGTGGAAGGGTGCTAGCCTCTGGCTCACAAGTGAAAGGAAACAAGTACATAACAAGGAGGTTGGTAGCCTAAATGAAGGGTGCTAGCCTCTGGCTCACAAGAGAATGGAATGTCAAGGAGGTTGGTAGCCCAGGGATGTGCGGGTGCTAGCCTTTGGCTCATAAGTATACAAGGTAAGAATGAAACAAGAACAAGGCACGAATGCATGATTTTCAAAAGCAAGACCAAGACATGAAAGAGGTTTCCGAACATGAGTTTTATCGAAGTTTTCGCATTCATGCACGTATTTTAAGATAATTATATTGCGTCATGTTCCATGTTATTCATCTTATGCTTCTAATATTACTTTAAATCGATATTTTGTATTGTGTTCACTATTGTTATGCTATCACTATTGCTATGGCTAGCTAGTAGCTTGTACTCACTGAGTATTTCATGCTCAACTGTACTTTTATGTCGGCAAGTTCTATAGATGTCCTTGACCCTGAGCCTTGGGTAGAGGAGTACATAGAGGAGAGGGAGCCATCTATTCCGTTACAGTCGCAAGCGGATAGAGACCTCAACGTGTGGCTGTACCTCGACTACTGTTGAGAGGAGAGTGTTATCGAGTTCCTTTTGTATTTTGATAGGTGGGCATGTCCACCTTTACTCTGACTATGTTTTGTATATGGTAACTTGGAATACTGTTTTGGAGTTATAGAAGAAAAGAATAAGTTAGTTCTCGCTTCCGCACACATATTATAGCTTCCGCGCTCTGATTATCATTGTCATTACATCATGTTAGCCTTGTTTATTACAGGATGGTTTGGCAGGTATATATAGTCACACCTAAGGTATCCCTTAACTCCTAAGGGGTATTTTGGGTCGCGACAGCAAGTTCCTCTGTGAACTTCCTTAACTACTTGTGCTGCTTCATGAGTGTTGAGGCATTTGAGCCAGATTAGGTCTGGCGATCTTTTGTACAAGATTCCTCCAGAGATGACAAACTGAATGGCCAGCCTTTTGACTGCCCGGTGATCTATTTTGGTAGCATCGAATGGGAAGGTCCTGTCCTTGAGGTACCGCATGATGTCTGTATACCAATACTTTTTATCAGATACTTCTTCGATCTGAAGGTAGTAGGCAGGTTGATCCTGTTGCTGAATTTCAATTGGTCAGGCATGATGCCCCTGGGGATCTATAACATGGAGGCGAGACTAGCCAGTGCATCAGTAAATCTATTGTGGTTCCGGGACCTTTGACTGAAGTTGATTCTTCTTAACTGAGTGATTAGCACATTGAGGTAGGCCAGGTACGGGACTAGCCTTACTTCTCAGATGGCTAAGATTCATTTGCCTAACAAATTACCAAGGATGAGTAACCGTAGACGTCTATCTCCTCAATCCCAATGTCGTGGGCTTCATTCAAACTGGCTATACACGCCTCATACTTTGCTTTATTATTTGAACACCTGAATTGTAGCTTGACTGAGATACGGAGGTGTGCTCCCTTAGGTGAGATCAGGACTGCTCTTGCCCCATGTCCATGATTATTGGCAGCTCCATCGAAGTATAACTCCCAGCTGAGGTATTCTTGTTGCTCTTCTGCTTCTGCATACGAGATGGCTTCATCTGGAAATTGATCATGTACTGAGACGTAGTCTTGTGCTGGACTGAGGGCCATGTGATCTGCAATCGCCTGCCCTTTGATTGACTTCTGAGTCATGTACGTGATGTCGAATTCAGACAATATCATGAGCCATCGGGCTATCCTCCCAGTAGTGGCTGGTTTTTCCAGTAGGTATTTAAGTGGGTCTATCCGGGAGATCAGAATTATTGGGTAGGAGAGCAGATAATGCCAAAGATGTTGAGTAGCCCAGACCAGTGCCAAACAAGTTTTCTCAAGCAGGTTGTACCTTCCTTCATACTCTAGCAGGTGTTTACTGATGTAGTAGATAGCTTGCTCTGTTCTGCCTGTCTCATCATGTTGTGCCAAGACGCACCCTATGGAGGTCTCTTATTTTGAGATGTATAGCAGTAGGGGCTGTCCCGGTGTAGGAGGCACAAGTACTGGAGGATTGAGAAGATACTGCTTTATCCTGTTAAAGGCTTCCTGACACTCGACTATCTAGACTATAGGTACATTCTTCCAGAGAAGCTTGAAGATCGGCTCGTATATCAAAGTGAACTGAGAGATGAATCGACTGATGTACTAAATTCTGCCCAGGAAACCACAGATCTCCTTTTCAGTTTGGGGAGTTGGAATTTCGATAATGGCCTTGGCTTTGGTTGGATCGATTTCGGTACCTCTTTTGCTGACTATGAAGCTGATGAGCTTTCCTGATGAGGCTCCAAAGATGCATTTGGTTGGATTCAGTCTCAAGCCGAACTCACGGAGACTACCACAAAGTCTCTTCAACTCTTCAGGGTGTCGTCTGGCAGTTGGAGATTTAACGATCATGTCATCCACATAGATCTCAACTGACTTATGGATTATATCATGAAACAGTGCCGTCATGACCCACTGGTAGGTTGCCCCTACATTCTTGAGCCCGAAGGGCTTGACCTTGTAGCAGAATGTGCCCCAAGATGTTATGAAGGAGGTTTTCTCCATGTCTTCTTCTGTCATTCTGATTTGGTTGTATCCAGAGAAACCATCTATGAATGAGAGTGTCTCGTGCCCAGCAGTATTATCGACCAGGATGTCGATATGTGGGAGAAGGAAGTTGTCTTTCAGACTGGCGTTGTTCAGATTCTGGTAGTCGAAGACATTCAAACCTTACCATCCTTCTTGGGTACTGGTACAATGTTAGCTAACCATTCAGGATAGGTCACTACTGCTAGGAAGCCTGTACTGATTTTCTTTTTAACTTCTTCCTTGACCTTCTGCGATCATTCGGGCCTTATTCGTCTCAATTTCTGCTTAATTGGTCTGACTTCAGGGTTCAGGGGCATTTTGTGTACCACCAATGCTGGGTCTAGGCCTGGCATGTCTGCATATGACCAGGCGAAGACATCACTGTAGCTCTTCAGGAAACTGATCATGTCTGTTCTTTACCGTGAGCTCATAGTTGTGCCGATCTTGACTAGCTAGGGACTATCTGCGGATCCCAGGTTCACTGTCTCGGTGTCCTCGATGTTCGACTGTAATAGCCCTTCACTGTGTTCTTGGAGGTCCAGAATCTCCTAAGGCAGTTCCTCGTCTTGTTCCGAGTCATACTCCACTTCTGAAAGTTCAAGGAGGGTTTCGGGGGTAGACTTAGTATAGGCGATTTCCTGACAAATCAAATAACTTTGTTTAGCATGCTTATATTTTTTATTTTTGTTGGCTTCAAGACACTGGGCCTTCCAAGCAAAGAGTCCATGTGAGTTCATCATCAGCCGATATGAAAATTTTTTTCTTGTTTTTTTTTTTGAAAAACAAGGTTTTAAGTCGAAACATCCGATTTGTATTGATAAAACATGACTGTTTACAAAATGGACTCAAACAAAAAGAGGCCGACAGTGGCCTGACATTTGGATTTTGTTCATGGGAACAAAAGAGAGATAAAAGGAGGAGAAAGATGGTGCTTCAGGTACTGATTGCTCGAACCAACCTACACTGTAACTTGTTTGCCCCGGCCCTGAATGGCCTCGACAGTGAGAGCCTCGGACCACCAATGGATCAATGGTCGGTGACTGGAGGATGTTTCGGTGCTATTGGAGAGGGTGTGGACTTGCTCTCCCGCTTGATTTTATGCTTCGGAGGCATCTTCGACAGTCAACTCGTCGAATGTTGCGACCCAAAACCCACCCTAGGAGTTAGAGTGAACTTTGGACGACTAATCATGACTTGCTTGACAACTAACCTGCAAAACCCACAGAGCATATACAATAGAGGATATAAACAGCGGAAACATACTCTAACATAGCACAGCGGAAGACTACCAAACCTCTATGTATATACATACGCAAATCCAAGTTTATACAAAAAGTCTCCAAAAGGAAGTGCAGACATGCCCGCCAAAATACATGAATCTAACTCTCATCTCACCCACAGCTAATCCACTCAGAATCTAATCACCACCTACTGATAACCCTCTACGGGAGGTTCCTCCAAAGGCTCCTCGGCGTACTCCTCTTCCACCCATGGACCAGGAGCACAAACATCAAATGGGGCAGTAGCTCCCTCAGAACCTGCCGACATAAGAAGTACGGCTGAGCATGGAATACTCAGCGGGTACTAAATACTAACCAACAATTATAGCGTAGAAATAGCAATACATAATCAAGAGCAATTCATATATGTCAAATGGAAACAATTCACATCATACAAGGAAGTAAAGCAGTTGATAATCATGCTTGTAATTCGTAGAAAATCGATAAATCCTCTTGAAACATCGTGCACTTGACTTGACTTGAAATATCTTTTTGTACTTGAAAGCTTGTCATGTCTATCTTGCTTGATTCTTGTATGTCGTGTCATGTCATGCATGTCATGCGTGCTTGCTTGTGATCATGTAACTTGTGAGATATCCTTGTGAGATGTCCTTGTGAGATGCCTTGAGAGGGAAGAGAGACCCTTCTTTATGCAATGCACTTGCGAGGGAAGGGAGACCCTTCTTTATGATATGTATGTACTTGCGAGGGAAGGGAGACCCTTCTTCATGATATGCACTTGTGAGTGAGGGGAGACCCCTCATGGAATGTTGGTTCTTGTCTTCTTGTGAAAAGCGAGGTAAAACATATCGTAGGATATGTCCCACCTCTAACCATGTTCTTGAAAACCTCGATAAATCATGTCATGCATGCCGTGCTCGTGGGAACCGTGTACATACTTGCATTCAAATTTAAAGATGACATTTTGGAAATTTCACAACACATATAGCATCAAAGATTGAGTAATGTAATATTCATAGCATTATGGGAAAGCAGGAAACACACTATCATAGTCCATAGCAATATTCATAATTTATTAGGCAAGCATTTCCAGATTTTCAGCTCACTGTGTTCACCTTGGCATTTCATCAAACATGGTGTGTTCATTATGGATTTACCCTACAACATGCTTTTCTAGATGGGTTTTACTCAAATCATACATGTACATTCATTATTGGAACAATGCCCTTCCCCATTTGTTCATCACACACACAACCATTGGCATCCAATCGCCCATTTCATCTCCATTCACCATTCACCATTCACCATTTACCATTTACCACTCATCCATCTCATAGCACATGTGTAAATGAAAGAAAATGAAGAGAAAAGAAGGGGAAAGAGGAACTATAACTAGGAGGGTAGTAAAAAGTACCGACCTTGAAGAAATGAGGAAGAAACCCTCTTTCCAAATGACTGTGAGTTGCTGCCCTAGCTTGGATTGCGAGCTCCACAATGCCTGAACCGAAATCTTGAAGAAAACGGGTTTGAGGTTGATCTAGGGTTTCAAACCCTTTGATTTCTCTCCCAAATGGAAACCCTAGGTTGGAATCGCCTTCTCCTCTTTCTTCTATTCTCTCAAACTCTCTAAGTGTCGAATGATGCCCTAAAGGCTCTGGTTAAACTCTTAAGGTAAGAGTGAACTGACCAAAAGACTGTAATACCCTTACTGGGATTTCTGTGAATAGTGCTGTGAATAGTGCCCACTCGTTGTACGGTGAATAGTACCCACTCGTTGTGCGGTGAATAGTACCCACTCGTTGTGCGGTGAATAGTACCCACTCGTTGTGCGGTGAACAGTGCCAACTCGTGGTGCTGTGAACAGTGCCAACTCGTGGTGCTGTGAACAGTACCAACTCGTTGTCCGTTGTCAAGGGTGTCGAACCCGTTGTCACGTTGTGTCGTGCATAGTACTGAGCCCGTAGTCCGTTGTGTTGTGCATAGTGCTGAGCTCGTAGAGCTGTGAACAGTGCCAAACACGTTGTCCGTTGTGGACAGTGCTAAACACGTTGTCCATTGTCTTATGTACAGTGTGCCCGTGGTGCTGTACAACGTACCCGTGGTGAGCTGCACGACGTACCCGTTGTCTGTTGTCTTCTGCACAGCGTGCCCGTGGTGCTGTACAACGTACCGTGGTGAGCTGTACGACGTACCCGTTGTCTGTTGTCTTATGCACAGCGTGCCCGTGGTGCTGTACAACGTACCCGTGGTGAGCTGCACGATGTACCCGTTGTCTGTTGTCTTATGCACAACGGATGCACAACGTATACGTTATCAGAGTACGACGTCAGAGCACGTCCTTAGTGCCTTCCGAGCTACGATTTCCTACAGGTTCAGACTGTTTTGGCCATATCTTTTGACTCGTTCATCCAATTTTGACGATTCAACTTGCGTTGTGTTAGTACTTCGAAGAGGAACAATTCTGAAATTTTGAAATTTCCAAATTCTTCCTCATTTATTAATTATACCTCTTAAAAAGGTAAAATGACAACGAAAGTGTCATGTTTTAAGCATGAAAAAGTCTGGGGCTCTACATCGAACATCTGGGCCATGCTGAATACTTCTGGATCGGGAATCCCTGAAGACTTGGAATCGAGCTGAAGGCATGGGTACTAGCAACAAGTGTAAAGGAGGTATCCGGGTAGGGTTCAAAGGTTCTAACTGGGAAGGTTATGGAGATGTGAGGTTGGGGTTCTGCTTTCACCCAACGATTGTTTTTCCTAGTTAGCTTAGAGAGATAGTCCTCGTACTTGGGTTTATACCCTAGTCCGAACGGAGGAGTGTACCGAGGAAGCGTGTATCTCATTTTCATCCCTTGATTCCTGACTCCTAGGCCTAGCCCTGGTTGATAATTCATTCTGGTCATCATCTTGACAAATGGTGGGCCATCATCTTGACAAATGGCGGGATTGCTTGTTTGGTTCACTCTTCTGCCTGAGCAATGGAACTGACTTGCTCGAACTGGTAAGTCATGAAGGTTGTACCCGACCCCAGCTCTTGGATGTTCCCGAAAGAACTGGCCATCTCTTCTGAAGGAATTAAAACCAAGTGGTCGTCTCAAATGAACTTGATTCTTTGATGGAGAAAGGAGAAAATGGCTCTGGCTGCGTGGATCCACTGCCTTCCCCAAGGGCAAGGTAAATAAAGCTGGTATATTCACGACCTGGAAGTTTGTTGTGAACTGAGCTGGTCCAATCCTGATGGTCAAATCAATATCACCCAGGTTTTGCCTAGTAGAGTTGTCGAATGCCTTGATGGTCATTGGCCTCTTCTTTACTTGGCTGAGATCTAGACCCAAGCTTTGCAATGTTGACAGGGTGCAGACATTTAGGCCAAAGTCATTGTCGATGAGCACTGAAGATAGTGTCCTATCCATGCATTAAACTGCAATGTAAAGATCCCAAGTATGATCTTTGTTGTTGTCTGGTATTTCCTCTTCAATGAAGGAGATGATTCTTGATTCAAGTACTTGCCTTACCATGTGCCCTAATTTCTCGGGCGAGATGTCTAATGTGACATGGGAATTGCTGAATACCTAGAGCAACTGTTTTCTATGATGTTCAGAAATCAGAAGTGTAGGGGGATCCAGATAAAAATTTATGCGGAAACTGGATCCCCTAGATCATAACACCATAGAAAGCATCAAAATTATCTAAGAGTTTTAGTCATATCACCTCGGTGAATGCTTTTCACCAGTAAGGCTTAATCCACTCGAACCGTCAGAACACTTTGTAGAGATTTCTCCGAAAAAAATACTAGAAGCTCAATCCTTGTTCTTCGCTATCCCCACAAAGCTTTAGAATCTCCTTTTGGAATTATATAAGAAAGAGGAAGAAGATGGAGTAATGATGTTGACCTTCTATCACCAAAAGTACTAAGGTTTAAAACCCTAGATTTGCAAAACCCAACTTGCACCACCTATATAGCTCACGAAAATCCCTAGCGGTCTCCCTAGGGTCTCACGGTTTTGAGAGAGAGAAGAGAGAAGAGAAAAAATTCTGGAGAAAAGTGTTTAATGGTCTAGGGTGTTGGGGTATATATAGACTAGGATCCTATCCTAATCCTACTCCAACTTGATCTTATCTAATAGGATTTATTAATTAATAATAACTCTTACTATTAATTAATTAAACTCCTACTTAACCTATAACTACTTTAGTTATAGTAATCCTACTAATTAAAGAGTCCTTATTGTAAGAGGATTCCTTAATTAAAACGGATAAGTCAACATCCTACACAAGAGAAGGAAACCTAGTCAAACTAGGAGACCAACACCAAGGGGGGGTGTGAGCTTCTATGGGGCGTGGGTTTTGAGGAGTTAAAACTCCTTTTTGTAATCCAATTACAATTCCATCTTAATCCTAATTGCAATCCAACAATTGGATTTTAATTCCATTATAAAAGGAATTATATTTCAATAATTATTCAATTAAACAAATCCTAATCCAATTAGGATTCCTCAAGTGGGCGCCCTACCCTAGGGTTTAAACCCATTGGCTTTGGCCCATATTAAAGGTCCATTTTAATGGGTTTATGGATATGGGTCAAACCCATTTCCCCTTTAATTATGTTAATTAAATAATTGCTAAAATAATCCATATGTTTAAATTAACAATTAATTTAAACAATAGATTAACTTTTAATCTATTTAATTAAATGATTAACTTTTAATCACTTAAAATAATTGATTAACTTTTAATCAATTATTGAGCTTGTATTTCTTATATAAGCACCTCCACAGATTGCTCTAGGACATTCTACCCTGGTTTATCCAATGTTATCCCATTAACCCTAAACGGGAATTACATCGGAATTGCAAGTGACGTGAGATATCCATGTTGCAATTAAATCCCAATGTATTAACATTAACCGTTACGGATCCTGCCACATGAACTTTTAAATTCGATTTATCCTTCCAAATACATTATCCCTAATGGACCTTCGAGATTGACATACTATCTAACCCATAGCCCATTGCAAATCATCCGGGTTTCCAAGACTTATGATTAAGCCATGAGATACAATTTCTCATGAAAAACATTTTGAGAAAATCCTTTTATAAGTATAATACCTTTTAATAAAAATATATTTCAAAACTTATTTTGTTTTCAAAATCACATGCGCAGGATTTGAACTTAATCAACTGTCTTACCCGGAACTTGGATAATCTCTCAAATTAATGAGCATGGATTTCTTGTTTGAAATTCATAATGACTCGAACAACTTTCTGACTATCCAACTGTCACTGTATTGTATTCTCTAAGTTAGAAAATACATTGGTGGTATCAAACAGTCAGATCACTGCTTAGTCATAGATGAACTCATTAGATCTAAGGATCATCGAAACCGTTCAATGTGAATGAGAGACCAACTATCTGATAGTATGTTTATGCAAGAGGTCTCTCATTGAATGCAATCAATCAATGTACATTTAAGCACCCATATGCTAATGTATAGTCTTCACTACAATAGTTTGAGATAGAACTACATCTCAACTATTGAGAACATCTTAGCATAGTGATAGCCATATAAGTGAAGTGCCTAGCTTTACCCACAGCTGTGACTATATAAGGTATAAGGAACCGGAAAGTTATATCTGCCTGTGATAATCCAATCACATAACTTTCCTACAATATATCCTATGGACCTTTATCGATATCTCATATCGTATAGATCATCTCATGATCATGATCAATTACCCATAATGAATACACAATAGATTAAGAAGAAGTCTTTATTAATCAAATTAATAAAAATCTAACAATCTAAATGACTTTTCTAGACATCATGTCTAACAAGCTCCCACTTGCCCTAAAAGTCATTGTGTCATAGATTTCAATCCGATACTATCTAAGTGTGTTACAAATACTTTATCTGATAAAGTTTTAGTCATTAGGTAAGCAACATTAAGTTGAGACCTAATCTTTGTAACAATTACATCTTGCCTATCAATGATCTCACGAATGAGATGATACTTCCGCTCCACATGTTTCATCTTTTTGTGGTTCCTAGGTTCTTTGCTATGGGCTACTGCACCATTACTATCACAGAAGAGAGTGATAGGTCTGAGTGTTGAAGGAACATTTCCTAGCTCTTGCAAACAGCAATACTCTTCTGCTTTATGCTGTGCCAACTGACAGCAGCACCACCCAGTGTGAACACATACCCAGATGTGGAAGCTCTATTGTCCGGATCAGATTGGAAATCGGAATCAGTATAACCCAGTCCAACTAAATCTTCTGATTGAAAGGTAAGCACATAATCCCTAGTCCTTTTCAGGTACTTCATAATGTGCTTCACTGCAGTCCAATGATTAACACCTGGATTGCTTTGGAACCGACTAACAACTCCCACTGCATGACAGATATCCGGTCTAGTACATAACATGGCATACATAAGGCTCCCAACTGCCGAAGCATAAGGGCACCTCTTCATCTGCTCGATCTCATCAGCTGATGTAGGGGCCATCTTTTTAGACAAAGTGATACCATGTCAAAAAGGAATGAATGTTGTCTTACAATCACTCATACTGTACCTAGACAATATCTTGTCTATATAGGAAGTTTGGCTCAATCCCAACATTCGACATTTTCTTTCTCTCAGAATCTTTATTCTGAGAATATATGATGCCTCTCCCAAGTCTTTTCATTGAGAAATGCTGAGAAAGCTATATCTTGACTGATTGACTGATGACAACATCCCTACATCATTCCCAATGAGTAGGATGTCATCTACATAATGAATTAGGTATACTACCGCTCTCCCACTGTCCTTGTAAATACAAGTTTCTTCCAAATTCTTTCGGAATCCAAATTCTTTGATCGAAAGATCAAATCTTTGATTCCAGCTTCTTGAAGCTTGTTTCAAACCATATATCGACTTGTTGAGCTTGCATACCATGTTCTCCTGGTTAGTAGCAATGAAGCCCTCTGGTTGCTTCATATAGATGTCTTCATCTAACATTCCATTAAGGAAAGCATTTTTGACATCCATTGGCCATATCTCATAGTCATGGTGTGCAGCTATAGCTAGCAATATCCTGATGGATTTAAGCATAGCTACAGGTGAAAAGGTCCTCATAATCAACTCCTTGAATTTGAGTACAACCTTTTGCAACAAGTCTAGCTTTATAGGTCTCTCCGTTACCATCGGCACCCTTCTTCCTTGTAAATCCATTTGCAGCAATTAGAGCCGTCTACCTTGGTGGACTCTACTAAAAGTCCAGGGCACCATTGTCCTACATTGGACATCTATTCCAGTTTCCGGCTTCTTCCCTTGCGCATGCGGTCCATCCACTGTCGCTTCCTGATACGATATAGGATCTGTCCCTCTCCTCCGGGAGCGGTCACCGATCCCCTTCTTCTTGTCTCCTGACGTCTATCCGTGGTCTAGACCCGTTTAGTAAGCCGTTCTAAGCGTTGCGCCTGCAGCCAAGACGGCACCATGTTATGGGGCACCTACGCAATGTGGGCCGGAGTAG